>CM035236.1:50382008-50982008 GCA_020226215.1 Sindora glabra
GTTTGCTCGGTAGAAAGACCAACCCTGGTATGGTATCTAGCAACTCCCTGTGTAGGGGCAGCCTATATCTAAAGTCAACTACGCTCTTACCCTATGTATTGTCTCAAAATTTTGTCATATCTAATACTGGATCACTCTAATCAACTACATAGTCGATTAGCAAACTAAGTATAAGTACATAAATGCTAGTAGTGGACTACATAATTGACTATAGGCATTTAAAATTGCTTGTGGACATATTTAATCAACTATATAGTTCATTATAAGCATCTAGAGTTCCTTCCAGACCTTGTTAGTTAACTATGAAGCCCACATTTGTCCTCGAGCCTTGCATAATCAAGTATATAATCGATCATACTCACTTTACCTTATCTTATCATGATAACTTATAATCCAATGAGGTATGTATGGTTATAAAGACTTACTTAGAAAACTAGGCATGTGATAGTTAAAGTTTCAATATATGTAAAATATGACCATTGTATGATGATTCAAGAGAATAACTTAGTATTATTATTTATGTAATGGAATGTACTATGTGGTCATGCATTTAAGCATGGCATTGCTAGCATGATATAAAGAACACACATGTACCATGGCATGAAAAACAAAAACTATATGCATTGTAACATCACAACTACATATGCTAAGTTAGCATATACTAATTCTCATGCAAAAGTTAACACTTACTAAGTTTCTACAAGTTGATCTTTGATGGCAATCTTCTGCTGAACTAGCATATGCACTTTCATATATGATAAGATCAAGTAAGTACTTTATCACGAAAGTAATAGCATTTGAAAAAAATTCAAACTTCTTATAAAGAGCAATCTAAATGTACTCTTATAGTATATAGTAAAAATGACACATCAAGCCAAATGGATAAAGAGTAAGGTATGTGTATTCAATAAAGCTAACTTTTATAGTGACAAGACCAATTTGCTTGAAAAGGTAAGTTACCTAAAAGACTAAAGGGCAAGGCTAAATGAATTATGAAATGTGATTGCTCATTATGTACTGTGCATATCACATGACTAGTTCATTTTGTTTGGCTATATATAAAGGACATCACTACATTTAAAGAAATAGAACAAACATTATATTCTCTTTATATAATTTTCTCTCCTTAAAAGCTTTCAATCTCTTTATAGTGTTCTTTATGTGTGCTAACACTTACATGTCTAAACTATGAAAGTTTATAGGCCTTGTACTATTTTTAAAAGATAAATCTTATGTATCAAAGGTTCACTAACTAGGATGGATAGTATGTGAGACTTTTGTAGACACCTTATTGGTAGGTTGTGAGAAGAAATCCTCGTGCATTGAGATAGGATTACATGAGCCCTTCATAGGTCAAATAGGAAACTATATTTAAGTATTAAATAAAACAAAGTGTGAATGGAAAACTATCAAATTTGAATTTGATGTTGTGAAAATGGAGTAGGCCAAAAGGAGTGGTTTTTTCTCTACACAATCATACCATTATAAACTATTATCTTTTTCTCTCCCTTTTATTATTTAATTTATAGAACTTTTTACATATCTTAAATTATATTTACTTGATATTTGTTAAATGTTCTTATGTTGCTTTTGGTGATTTAATTGAGAAAGTAGACAACTAAGTAAGCAATTTCAAACCTAACATTTTAAATTTATAAACACCAATCCATCCTTCTTTAAGTACTTATATCCTATCAAGTTGATCCAAAGGTCACTAGGTGGATGTATATATTCTATTATTAATTGTTGTCCATTGTTACATGGATTTGGAATCTACCATCATTGGATGCTTATGTGTGATATAATTACGGTGATATGGATATGGTTGAGCCTCTTAAAGCTTCTTGCACATGAATTGATAATATAAGTGTTTATATGTAAAGTTTTACAAGAAAATGGTCCAATAGGTAAGTTCTTTTCATTAATACATTGGTTTATGCTCAAGTATTTACTTACTAAACCTTAAATTCACTCCTTTATGATTTATTATGTAGATACACCAACTAACCCTCTATTATCACGTCATCACAACTACCTTGGCTAATATGCTCCTCAGTTTAGCTTTAGGAGCATTAGAAGTCTATAGTTAGATTGGTTTAGGCCATATTCTATATAGGCCATAGGTAGGAAAATTATAAACCAAACCTTTTATAAGTTAGTTAGACTAGGGTTTAAGATTATCTTAATAGGGATATAAGTAAATCTAACTTTCTCATATTCTGTACACTTTATCATTAATAATGAATAAAATGTCTTTTCTTCTCAAATATCTCTTTCATCCTTATTAAATACTCTACCTAATTAATCAAGATTGTGATAAATAAAAAAGAATAGGCTTAATAGGAACCAGGTTACAAGTTCCATGCTAGTCATAATTGGGTTAGTATTGTGACAATAGATACTAATGTTGAGTGCCTAATTTGGTCTTTTCAATTGCAAAAGCTAGGTCAATAGTTAAGGCTTTCCCCTATATGTATAGATTAACCTCTAGCTCTTTCTAATGGATAACATAATGAATATATAGTTATTAAAATGCATGATTAAAGGCAAGGGTAGAAGCTTATTGTGTTTAACTTTAAGTTATTAATTAAACTATATGGGTAAATTTTTAAACCATAAATTCTATTATTATAAAGTAAGAACGTCTAGAAATTTATGAGCCAAATATGAGAACTAATCTATAAAGTAAGAATCTCTTTAAAATTATTAGTTCAATATATGATTCAATGGATTTAGATTAGATATTAACTCAGTTAGATCCTTGAACAATATAATGGATAGATTAAATTGCATGAATACAGTATTACTTACATTTTTTTATAATTAAATGATAATTTTGCCAACTCTTTATCATTGACAAAAATGTTAAATATGTTTTAAAGTATTAGTTGTATGGAAAAGTATCTATAGTTAATATCTTCTTTATAATGTTGTTTGATGTAATTGTCACATCTATTCATAAAAATAAGTCAACATGCAACCTATGAAAATACATAGGGCTAACACATTTAGATGATCAAATGCATTGAATAACTATAATTGCTACACTAAATCAAAACCCATCAAGGATTTAGTATCAAAAAAGTATTTTCAAATACTTCAAGTAATGTATAATGTGTGTGCATCACACTAAGCTAGTATTATGGATTCTTCAATTTAGTCTCATATTTAAATGTTTTTTGGATAAGGATAATCCAAAAAAGGAGTGGTGAGTTTTTATTTCCTCTATTTATGTTTGGTTTAGAAAAAACTTATTCCTTTTCCCTCTTTTTCCTTAAGAAGGCATTTGCTTTGCGAGATCAAATATTCCTAGAAATCTTAATATTCTTGAGAATATGATTTTTAGGAATTTAATTCAAAAGAATATGAATTTTTTATATTTAGTTTAATTGGAAATATTCATAAGAATGTTATAATATTATATTTTTAATTATTTTTAATATTTTAAAAATATTATCTAATTACCAAAAATATTCTCATTAAATATTGAGTGGTTATCAATAGTATATGTAGCTAATGATAGTCATCAATGGTAGGTAGTAGTGGCAATAATGGTGGACAATGGCCACTGATGGTAGGTGGTGGTTGGCAATTGTCATTAACAATGAGTGGTGGTTAACGATCATTAACAATGGGTGAAGGCCGATAATAGGTAATGACTAGTGGCGATTGATAGTGGTTACTCATGATGTATGGTATTTGACTATGCTAACTAATAATAAGTGATGGTGAATGATGTTAACTAGCAATAAGTAATGGTGGACGATAGTTATCATAGTGGGTAGTGGCTAATAATGGTTACCAACAATGGGTAGTGATTGACAATGATCCTTAATAATAGATAATGGCTAACTATAGTCATTAATAATGAGTGGTGGCAGGTGGCTACTAATAATGGTTACCAGCATTAGGTGGTGGTGAACAATAGTCATGACAATAGGTAGTAGCTAGTTATGGTCACTAACAATGATGAGCAGTAGGTGATGGCCATTAATGATATGTGATAATTGATAGTGATTAATCATGATAAATAGCAAAATAGGCAAAGTAATCTTTTTATATTAATTAAATATTCCTATGTCATAGGAATATAGAATACTTACTCCCTCATAGAAATGTTTTGGAAGAATATTAGGTTAAAAATATTTCTAGGAATATGAACATTCCTAAAGATATTTTTTTTAAGATTTAACTCAAATATAAGACTTTTACATTCCCTTAAGATAATCTTGAGAATATGAGAAAAATTTGATGAACTGAATGTTATCTTATAAAATTATCTCAAATGAAGGAATAATAATTTTCCCTCATTCCTCGAGAAATTTAATTCCCTTATTTTGGATTTTCAGTTTATCATTTTTAATATAATAACAAAAATATTATTAATAATGAATTATTATTAAAAATATTAATACAAGTAATAATAAAATAATTATTAAATGATAATAATTAAATAATTGTAAATAACCATTTAATAATTATATTAATAAATATAAAAAAGTATTTATTAATATGAAAATAATCAATAATATTAATAAAATAGTATTTATAGATACTAATACTGTAATAAAAATAATAATTATATAATATTAATAATAGAATGTGAAAATAATAATATTATTAATTAATAATATTATCAAAATAATAATAAATATAATAACTATTAAAAATAATAATTAAATAAATGATACAAAAGTCATAATTGAAATAATATTAACAAAATATTAATAATAAATATTAAAGAATTATACAAATTACACTATTATTTACCAAAATAAATAATAACAAGATAGTAATTATAATAATTATTTTAATAATAATCATGAGTAATTCATTTTTCACTATAATAATTATTAGTATAGTGAATAAAGTATACTTGATTCCCTTTTTTATTTAAATCATTTAACATGGGTAATTATGGAATTTTTATTTCTTTTCTCCTTATTTCTATTTCTATTTCTATTTATTGATTTGTTTCCCTTTAAATCATTGAATGAGTGGCTTTTTTAATTTCATAACAATTGTATGCCTAATCTAAAGAGTTTATAATAAGCTTATGATTAGGTCTTAACAATTTTGCTTTAGACCTTTTATACACTAAACAAAACTTTTATTCCACATTATTTCATTCCTTCATTGTAATTAAGGATGGTATGGTGGCATTTAGTATAAAAAATAAGGACACATTCATTTTTGGATATTTTTATAAGAGAAAACTACAAATAACCCCTCCTACTATAGGATCATTAGATTTTACTCTCTTGAATTATGGAAACTTAGATTTTACCCCTAACTATATAAAACTTGAATTTTACCTTTTCCAACTATATAAAATTTGGATTTTATCTTCACCATCACTAAGTTAACAACTATGACATATAGCGATGGTTCTATAATACTTAACAACAGTTGTAAACCAATGTCATCATCCTTAGTGGTGATTCATAACCGCTAGTAAGTGAAAAAAAAATTTAAAATTAATGAATATAGTAGTAGTTTTTAATTGCCGGTAAGTAAAATATGATAAGTGTGATTTTCTTAATAGATTCTATTAACTTGATAACGATGGAGGTAAAATCTAAATTTTTATAATTTAATGGGATAAAATCTAACTATCGTATAGTTAAAGGGGGTTATTTAAAGTTCTCTCTTTTTATAATGATTCTTTAATAATGTTAACCTAGCCATGTAATTCTTTTTGGGGAACCTACTAAAGCAACAAAAAAAAACATTAAGTCTTGTTGGCAATTCTAGAGGAGTGTAAACCAAATAAATTGAAATTAATCATTATTATTTTCTTTGTAAAAATTAGTAGCTATTTTAAAGAAATTAAATAAATTCATTCACTACTAATAACTCAGAAGTATATGTCAAAATAAATGACCTTACCTTCAACTTTTGATATGACTACGAATCTAACTTGTTTCTACAATTTGTTGGTATTGACAAATCGCTTTAGCTTTTAGTTTTTGCAATTTTGCTTCTATTCAACCCAAAAGATGTTCCTTCAATAGATACTTAAAAAATGTAGCATTAGCGCTAATTTCCTTGACTAGGATGTAAGTTTGAAATTTCATGAAACATTTTTCAAAAACATCTATCATTAGGTTTGACATTTCTAAGAATATTAATTATAAGCATGCTATGAATTGTCCTTGAATTACCATGTAGAACCAAATAGCTTCATGTATATAAGTTCGTATTCAAGACTAATCAATACTCTAGCCATATTCCATTAAATTGGATAAAATGAAATTATGGAGAACCTTAATTTCTTTTTTGTTGCAAAAATTTAGATTATCTGATATCTTATGCTTTTAATTCTATAATATGGCTTCACAATTTATATTTCATATTAAATATTAATATTAGTTTCTTATTTATTTCATCATAATCTTAATTCATTGTTATGGGAATAACTTTTTTCTCCATCATAAATAATCGTTACCATTACTTTGTCTTACAATAGCTAAAACAATTTTGATTGAGAAAATAGTATAGACCAGACATCCATTACAACCTAAAAGCCAAAGCAAATATTATCAACCTTTCTACTCATTCACTTTCCATGATAAAACAAAATGTATATAATTCAAACAAATTAATGACAAGAATATGAAAATAAAACAAACACACATGATTTCAAAAGAGACATTATTTAGATATTCACTATGTTAATACAATTATTATATATAATCAACGTATGTTAACATAATAAATCAAGCTAATAAATATATGTAGATGTTCACTTTGTTTATATTTATATCATAATTTTTTTCATTATTATATGTCTACTTAAAATCTTTAACATGTAATTACCATTTATTTTTCCACACAATTCTTTTGTATACCTTGGCCTCCTAAACAAATAATTAACAAAGAATCAAATCATTGTTGTCTTGTGCTAATAAGTATTAATTAGGGTCTAGCATTTCAACACCATTACATTAAATGACCCATCTAAACTAATACACCTACAACCATTTAACAATAATTTTACTAATGGCCCATTATAATTTACCCACCATGAACCCTATTAAAACCGTTGTTATGTACCCCAAAGCCTAATGACATTTTTAGGCACAAGGACAACAACTTTGGCTAATAGAAAATCTGGTTGATTTAATCATTTAGGCTCCAATGTGTCATAACAAACATGCTTTAGTGGCACTATCCATCTCCAAAAGGAATATGCTTTTAAGGTCCCACTTTAATTTTGGAAAGCTACAAATTTAAAGTGTAATTTACATGTCAACAAGTTAAATCAATGGTCAATATTCAACTTTTCATATCTTAGTGGTTTATAATACTCCACATCACCTTATGTGCCTAAACTTGAGATTTCACTTAAGGCATCTTAGAATCCTCTATATGATGATACTAAGGAATAAAAAATTCCAATTAATTTATTAAGAGGAATCTTTAAATAATCCTTAAAAAAAATATTTTCACACTTATACCTTAGCCTTAAACAAGGAAAAGTTACGAATATGAACTTGGTCTATAAATAAATAAAAAAAATGCTATTGGCATGTGCAAGGTTAAGTTTCAAACAAAATCTTATCATACATTTCCACATTTACATAATCAAAGGGGAAATGAACATTCCATTAAATATTATCTAAAGGAAAATCATAACATATAAATAAATGATAAAAACATGTAAATCTCTTAGTGTTTCCTAATCATCCCTATCCTTTCACAAAGTTATCATTATCCTTTGAGAGTTTATCTTATCCTTTCACAAATAAGGCACACAAATCCGATGCATTAAGTCATAATATATATGTGTTTTCCCTGATTATCATCATTCCTACAATCACATATTGATTCAATCACTAATATGTGCCTTATTAGCATTACCACTTTATTTCCATAATGCAATTATCCATATATAAGCAATACCATAAATAATAACTAGTAATAATATAAATTAAATACAATAAATTATCTTGATAAGCATATTAATTACATAGACATGGTATCCCATGCAGATTGATATCATATATTTGTATCTATAAATATACATAGGCAAGGCCTTATATGACATGTCTTTTTATTGGTGTGTGTGTCCTAAAATTCAATCATAAGATGATTGTAATAATGCACAATGTATTATATTTTATTTTATGTAATGCAATTATTATATCTTATTTCATTTTTGCATAATTTATAACTTAATGTAATAGTTATTCCTAGAATAGTTTTACTATTCCTAAAATATCCTTGGTCGAGTATTATTACGAAAATGATAGCAATAATACATCAAGATTAGCATATATGGTAATTGATAATTGTGAATCATGAATATGTGATATCAAGTCAATACATGGATACATTGTTAGTGAATAGATGTACTGGACTAACCTACTATGAGAATACTATATGAATTGACAAGTGTCATTAGCTATTTTCGTATGACTATAGTACAAGTAGTCCTTTGACCTGAAGTCACTATAGTTCCCTACATAAGGAGTTACATACTTTGATATCGTCTTGTGTCACCTTTAATCAAGATAATGTATAAGGTATTGATTGGATGTGTCATATGTAGAGGGATGTGAGTGATATAGATGAGATTTTATTTCTTTTATATAGAAAGAGCGATATCATTCGACCTCTTCATTAAGTAAGACTAAGAAATGCATGGTTGTACTCAAATGGATCAATATGTAATATTAATCATTTATTTAAGTTAGTTTACTTAGTATCAAGAAATGTAGATTGAACATTGATGAGGATAACATACTTCATGCCTCTAATTCGATTTGAATATCATTACAAAAGAAAATGTATTGCAAAATATTGTTTACACATTAGGTGAATCATTACCAATATAGTAAAAACTTATAAACCTACAAGATTACACAAAAAGAGTAAGAATGAAATAGAAGTTAATTGGGCTTTAGTTAGATTAAAATCCTATTAATTAGACATGTTATTTAGTTTATATATATATATATATATATATATATATATATATATATATATATATATATATATATATATTATTAAAGTAATAATTTATATTATTCAAGTAATATATAGTATATTATGTGATATTAAAGTAATATCTTATAATTATGGCATTTTAGATTAGATAATTATGTTATGGGATAATGTCATTATCTAATAATATTTAGTTATTAATATTAAGATAATATTAGATAACTAACAGATGAGTCCTATCTCTCCTCACTTTTATCATGATAAGGATAAGGTATTAGTGGTTGAGTGGAATTAAAAATTAGAGCCAGTTTCCTAGTAGGACTAGAAAAATGGCATGCTTTTAGCTTTATAAAAGGGCATGAAGGCATCATTTTTTTATACAAAAAAGATACAAAATTGCCACTAGAAAATTGTAACAAAACCACACTAAAACCTTAACCTTATGTGAGAGAAACGAATCCTAGCAAATTCATAGAAGGTTGAGAGATTGTTATTCACTCTATGTGGATACCATAGAGGCACAACCATTTGACTGTGCTTATGGATCATGTTTTGCACTTCATGAGATAAACTTATCAACACAGTTCTTAATTTATGTCTTTGTGCATTGATTTTGGAAAGGTTTCATATATATAATTTTGAAAATCTATTGTTTTGCTACGTTGTATGATGCATGTGAAATCCAACATTTCCTTTTCTAAGTGAAATCATAAAACTTAACATTCCTAAGTCACATGAAATCATAATTATCCAATTTACATTATTACGCTCGTATTAGAAAGTACAAAGCTTAGTCGCTTATTCATATTACATTTCATTATTTGTATTCAAGCTTATTTATCCTTATTTTACATGTTTGAGAGGATAAAATATTATATAATATTATAAAACATGTGATATTATAGTGGAACTGAGTAGTAGTCAAGTATATAATTAATTATAAGTATCTAGAAGCAAATATTAACACTTTTAGTTGACTATGTAATTAACTATAAAGACTCTTAAAGCACATTTGCACACTTATAATTGACTATATAGTTGAATATGACTATTCAGAGAATAATTCTAGTTTGCAAAGTCAAATAGTCAACTATGCCAGCTTAGAGACAATTTTAATGCACTGGTGTGCATAGTTGACTATTATCTTGCACATTGAAAATTTTTATATAGAAATACTTTTCATCTAACATCTTCTACCCTCAAATCTCAATATTATCATATAGTATGCTTACCACACCTTTAAAAAACATGTAACCATAGCTTCAAAACAGCAACATCCCGCAAGCAAATTTAAATTATAAAGCATAGATCATCCATTTCATTCATATTCCTTAAAAAAATTTAAAAAAATTCTAAGGCTACAACTAAGTAAAATGTTGGAATTTAAAAAGGGATTCAAGTAAGATGTTAGTCACCTTACTTGAGAAAGACATTTAAAAGCTAGGATAAGGATTTAGTTATCCTTAATTATTCAAAATCATCCAAATTCAACAAGTTGAGGTTCCATTTTCCCCTTTTGAGTCCAATATTAATGTTCTACCTTTTCCAAAAGAGAAATGAAAGAAATACTTTGTATTAATGAACATCTAGGTGGCCTTACCTTAATGATACAAAGAATTTGATAAGATTTATACCATATCTAACTTAGTTACAATTGAGGATAAAGGAGAAAAAGATGAAGATAAAAAAGTAGAAAAGTGTTAGAGTTGGAGGTTTTTAGGAAGATGGAGAATGGGAAAGAGAGAGCTAATATTTTAAGGGAATTAAGGCTAAGTGTATTTTCAAGAATTTTTCCTAAGTCTCTCCCATATTCACATGTTTGTTTATAACAATTCCTAACCTTTAAACTTTTTATTTCATTCATTATTCTTCAACTAATTTATACAAAATCTTTATTCCAAAATCATGTAAATAATTCCATATTTCTTTATGTTATTTTATTATTTTATCAATAAAAATAGTGTAAAAATACTTTAATTCTTTTTAGAAAGTGTAACGATTACTTAGAAGATAACCCATTTACTATTAAAATACCTTGAAATTGATCTATCAGCACTAGTTGTAACATGTGAGATATGGTCACCACGTAAACTTGCATGAAATATATTGTTTGCATGCAAACTAACTCCTTGAGAAACATTATTACTCATATTATTTTCTACACAAGTTATTGCTTCTATAGCAAAATTCCCTCAAACATGCATATTAACTATAGACTTTACCTTCATGCCATTTATAACAAACTTGCTTTTACATTTCCTTTTATTAGAGGTCTTCAATTTATTTGTCTTGTTATTAATCTACAATAGAAGAGCATCATTAGTAAAATAAATAAATAATGAATTACTATATATCAATAAAAATAAAGCTTAATCATTTACCTCTTTTCTTTTAGCAAATGTACATTAGGCTTAGCTTGAAAAACCTTCAATGTGCTTCTCCATTCCATGTGCCTTCTTAAAATTTTTTAAATGAATCAATTAGAAGTGATGTACAATTAGAAAATTCAAAATAATGTACCAAAAAAATTCAAAAATGGAGAATTAAAGTTACCTTTTTAAGCCTTTGCTTTATTGGCCCTTTATTACAAGTTATTATGTTATGGCTAAACTTTTTACAATTATCACATTCAAATGTGCTAGACCTCTTAGCATCCGCTTACCCATTATCTCGTTCATCAACAACTCTTTTTATATTCCTCTTTAGTCTTCCTCTTGCTCTTCTTAAGTTTAAAAGATTAATCTTTGAATGATCAACTATTGCTATTACTTCATATAAGTTAAGCATTAGATGGATAACTTCACTAAATATCTTAAGATGCTTTTCCCTAGAAAATGTGGCAATACCTTTGGATATCACTTCTTTTATGTGTAATATAAGTACATGCATGCTTGCAAGGTTATCCAAATAATGACCAAGCTATGCCATTGCACATGAAATGAATCCATCTTTAACTTAGTGCTCATCATCTCTAATAACAACAACTTTACATAGCCTAGCATTTTGAATAACTTTATTAAGATCTACCTTAATTCTAGGTGATATTACATGCTTCCATCCATAGCCATCTTCATACTTTTTGAACAACCTAGACATCATCCTCAGTCTTAAGCACTCCATAAGAGATAAAATGGCTTTGCTTCTTTCATTCCTAACCCAATTATTGAAACTCTTATTCATATTGTTGATAATATGATCAAATTTGGACATAAGCACCATTGTGTGCCTTATCCATATCTTTTTAGGTTTGGCTAATAAGGAGTCATAAGCTTCTTTATTGATAGCCATAATTTTCTCCATTAATTTTCCAAACAAGGAGGCATCTAAAGCTTTAGTAGCACTCCAAAAGAATGGCCTTAAATCTATTTCAAGAAATCTAAGTTTAAAATTTGCTAGTATATGTAAACAACAATATCTATATCTAGCAAAAGTCATGATTGATGAAAGAGCTTCTTGTAAACCCTCTCATGAATATACATTAATTTTGGTTAGTTTATAGCAATTAAACTATTAATTTATATTAAAGTAAAAGAAAAGTAAGTGTAATGAGTGCCTTTTAATGGCCATTTATAATTACTAAAGTAGATAGCATATAGTACATAGGTTCCATTAAGAATACCTTGCATAAATGGTGCGAAAACCACTTCCAAGTGTCTTTACCTTCTATTTTTAACACAACAACATTAAAAAACATCCCTTTGTTTTCATCAATTGCCACAATAGATAAATTGATAACTCTAAGTGGCTTTTTCAAATAACACTCATCAATATTAAACCACGACATACACCCCTTAAAGAATCCCTTCTTCATAGCATTTAAATATATAAAAAATATTTTAAACACTAAAGTGTTGTACATTTTTAGACAATCAATTTCCATCTCAACTACATTATCTAGGTTAGTTTGTTTTATAAGTTCACCTTATGCATAGAGCTTGTAATAGGATTTTACATTGGTGCCCTCATTATTTTCATTAGCATTCCTCTTTGCTCTTTATAATTGCATAAGATGTGATTTAATACCGTACTTCTCCCTTAATTCTTACTTTATTCTAGTATATGACACACTTAGACTAGCATGTGATTTCTTTTGCAACTTCCTTATAATCCACGAGAAGGTTACATTTGGATTTTTAATGTTCTTAATGCATGTATGGTCTAAACTATATATTTTTATCCTATATGTTTTGCCATCAAGTGTTAAGACGACATGAATTGCTAAGAATTGCCTTTTGCATGACAAATAACAATAACTTTGACCTTTTCATCCTTCAATCTTATATTTTTAAATCCCTATTGTGTGACAAAGTCCCTAAGCACCTCTTTAAACTCGTCAATATCGGTAAATAAAAATCCTTTATCTAATGTAATCTTACCTTCAAGTTATCTTATAAATGTTTTCCCTCTCATTTCTCTATCAATATAGTGTTCCTCTATGTCAAAATTAAACCCATGATACCTTCTTATTTTGTGAATGTGCTCTTGAAAATCACTAAAGTTATTGCTATCACCTAAACCTTCACTTACTAAGTCACACTCATCACTATTGTCATACTTATTCCTAGAACTCCATTCACCACTAAAATTATTATCAACATCATAGTCAAAGTTTCTTCATCATTATTATACATGTGCACATTTTCATCCATATTATATGTATACATTTTCACTAAAACCATACCTTGTGTTAGTAAATAAGTTTTCAACAAGCCTGTATTCTTACTAAAAATTTCCTAAGTAGGCTTATGTGACTTATAAAATTGGGAAGTCAATTGATGGTGGTTCAACAAGCATAAAATTAAAACAAACACATTAATTTCAATTTCTAAATTATTAACCTTAAATATGTCCATCACATTAATGTCTAAATATATTGCCCTTCTTTCACTACCTCTATCGATAGAATATTTCAAGTCTATATCAATATATATTCCTTCTTCATTACCAAGCATACTATTCAAAACATCATCAAGCAAGTTTAGATATAGATACTTATGTAGGCCAAAGTCAACAATGGACATAATTCATTCACCATGGTGCATAATAAAGTTAAGGAATCTCAGCAAAGCTATTTTCTTTGCATAAAAATAAAACTTTGATTAATACCTAACATCTTTTATTTGCAATGTAAAAAAATTACAAGAAATAAAAAAATTAAAATTAACTAAGAAAATTATTTGGCTATAAAAATTGACCCTTTTTTAAGCACATATCATAACAAATACTCAATTAACCCATTACAAGCTATGAAAAAGAAATATAACAACAAACAATAAAATATCTAGAATCAGCCTAGAAAAATTATTTAAGCACAAACGTTAACCCCTTTATGTTTGCATTCCAATATTTGTGTGTGTATTTGACAACCCATTACAAACAAAAAAAATGATAAAACATTAAACAAATAGAATAATGCTATAAACCTAGTAATCAACCATTAGTTTTGGTCATGCCTACAATTTTAGACTTAACTAGATAATTTAACAAGCATTAAAAATCAAAATCATTTTATAAGAGATAATATTGGGAATTTAGAAAATCTCTTTTCCAAGTATCACTTATAAACCTCCTTAAATGGATGAAGATATATGTTATAAACAAACTCCTATGCAAACATCATAATACAAAAAAATTTCTTAGATAATTATTTTTTTAATGAATGAAGAATGACAAATGAATGATATGTTTTATTAATTCTTTCTATAACCGAAATTATTAACTGGAGACAACCGAAAATATTATATCTCGTAATCATGTCACTTTTTATAAAAATAGAAATTTTAGCAAAACTATCAGGGTTCCTGTGTTCATAGATAACAACTTTATTAGATAAGCATTTATGTAAGTCAAATTGATTTATAATAATAGTAAATTAAGTATGAAAAAAATCACATGAGATACTTAAATTTCTACTTTATAGTTTTTTGGCTTTACCTTATCTAATAAAACCAAAGATGTTGTGCCAATAATATCTTCAAAGTGAATGTAGAAAGTTATTTAGAGCAATAGCAAAAAAGAAATTTTATTTCCATAAGGAATAAAGTTAGGCACTAAAACCAATTAAGGTATAAATATTTATTCTTTTTCATTCTAATATCAAAATACATATCAAACCATTTATTACAAATTGGAAAAAAAAGATAAAACATTTAAAATCCTAAAACCCTAACCAATTAAACTTGAAAAAACTTCTTTTAAAATAAATAATAACAAACACTTAAGAAATTCACATAAATTGAGAACAATCGATAACTCAAAATACCTATTTTTATGAAAAAATTTTAAATTGAATAATGTCCTAAACCCAGTGAGAAACCTTAAACTATAACTATATAAAAAGGTGTGAAAATCAAGAAGAGAAATCCATCAAACCAAATTGATGAAAAAATCCAAGGAGGAAAATTGAAAAAACTTACCTTTCATAAGACAAAAGTAGCAAACAACACCAATAAGCCAATCTCTCATTAGCTTCAATGACGATAAAAAATGTGAGTCTATCGATGTAGCAATGATAAGGATAAAGCTTGAATCTTTAGGTGGAATGGAAAGAGAGTTGTGAAATGATAAGAAATTAGGGTAATAATGAAAGCATTTGTTTACCTTCCTTTAGTCTATGTAGGTATTTTTTATCAATAAATGATGTTGTTCAACTTTGTTAGTCTCAATGGATAAACACCAAAATTAAAAATAGGGGTGAAAGTGTAGTTAGACTAAACTTTAAAAGAAGTCACATAATTTATCTTGAATCATAATCACAATAGTAATCATATACTCTTTAAGGAAAAAAAAAGAAAAAGAAAAAATTGCTAGCATGGATGGCATCTTTTTATTGGCTTAATTGCATTTTTATCACTTGAAATTGAAATTGTTTGCATTTAATCTCATTTAAAAAAAACTCTATTTTGATCCTTTTAAAGAAGATTTTAGACTAAATTAAATTAAATTTCTTAACTTTTATTTAAATCTAATTATATGGCTATCTATTCCACCTTTTACTCTTCTTCTATCTTTATATACTAAAGCAAAATTATTCACAAACTTGCATTGCAATGTAAGAAGAAGGTCGAGAGTGGTAGAGGTCCATGATATACAATAAAATGACTTAAAGTTGCAAATAATTTTAAGTCTAATATCTATCCAACAATGGTAGAAACCCATAATCATAATCAACAAAGTGTAAAAGAGCTTCCACAAGTTCTTATTTTTTGTCTTTCATTGATCTTTTGCCATTTTGAATCCTTACATTCTCACAAATACCATTCCTCAAAACACACATGCTTCTCTACTCCTACTTCATCAGTTGTCATCATCAATCGTGTTCACCCATGAATGCTTCAAGCCAAATGCATACTAATGGATCACCATCAACATCATCTAATTTCTTTCATCATCCCCAGCACTGGAACATATAACATATACCTAGTTGAGTGCCATCAACGAGGTGTACAAGTTATCCTCTTGAAATTAGGATAAGAAAAGGCAATTTTTGTTTTAATGTAAGTCTTCAAGTTTGCAAAAGATTATAAGGTGGCATGTGACCTTAGCATATTTTCATCTTTGAGTGCCATTATGGATGCCATTGTAAGTCATTGACAGCCATGTAGGTTTAAATAAACATAAGTTAAGAAATTGGACTTGATTTAGTTCATTTTGTATTTTAGCAGGGCTAAAATAGAGTTTTGATTTTAAGAGAATCAAATATGATTAGTTTTAATTTTAGGAGGAATAAAAATATAATTAAGTCTTTCTTCTTATATGATAAAATTATATTATACACATTTGACTCATTAAAAAAAGGAAAAAATTGCAAAAAAAGACAAAATTGCAAATATGGATGATAGTTTCTTTTTATGTGATAAAACTATATTACACCATACTTTTGGCAAATTAAAATTTGAAAATTTTAATAAATGTGTTATGATGAAATAATAAAATTTCAAAAATGATTATGAAGTGCCTTGAATTATCCACATGATTTTTTCCCAAATGATTAGCAACTAGCAATTATTAGAGGCATCAAACGGACTATTAAGAGTTAGTCTATGCTGGCCCATCATAAGCTTGGATAGGTTTGCAAAAATTGTAGACTCAATAGGATAAAGTTTAAATTCTAAAACTAATTGTTTGTGGACTCAACCAACCAATCTATGAACTTTTTTCTTTTTCTATAGGGAAAAAAACATCATTTTAAATCCTTTTAAAAGAATTTTTGCTTAAAACAAGAATGTAAATTCTAAATCACATATTGATAGAATTCATCATACAAACTAACAATTTAAGGAAAAATAAATTAGAATAAAAACAAGCTGACTTGGAAATAATTAATCTAGGAATAAAATCATTAATTTAGTAGTAATTAATTTAAATTAGATTGAGTTAGAAGTTGAAAAAAAATCAAGTTCAGATTTAAAAATAAGCATTTGATTGTTCAAATCAATATTGACATTGATGGTTAGTTTGATTTGAAGATAAAAGGAGGTTAATAAAAAAGAAGCAAAACCATATTTACATTTTTAGATCGGATATACGTGGATTATGAACTCAACAAACTAAATCAATTTAAATCCACATTTAAATGGAATCTAATTTTATAGGCCTTAGTTGATTTCTTTTTCCAAGCTTAAAAACCTTCTAAACTAATAAATTGTCTAAAGATCTAAGTGCATTTTGACAACTCTAACAATCAATGAATTTTGAGATAAGAAAAAAATAAACAAATAAATAATTGAAGATATATCTTTTATCTATATGAAAAATGAAAAGGAATAAGTATAAGTTGAAAGAAGAGAATATGAAAATGGATAATTCCTTGTGCGATGGAAGGAAAAAAAGGCAAAATGAAGGATTTTGGTGTACAATTTTCCATAGTACTCATGAATCGAAACACCTACACAACGAGAAACACAAGGTAAAATCTCACACTAGAAAATTATGGCTGCTAATAGCTTAATTTTTTATTATATTTCTAATAAATTATTTTATCTTATTTAAGATATCATTTGTTATTTTATCATTATAATTGATTTTTTTAAAATTTTTCTTTCAATTTTTTTCATCTCCTTTATTATTCTCCCAATTCTTCCAATTTTACATATAATTGTATTGCTTGCTTTGGAGCTCTTTTTCTTTAATAATAGTAAAAAAGTTTTATTTTTTTAAATTACACTATATCTACATTTGATTTTGATTTCGATTTTGATTTTTTTCCACTTAATCCATTTATTTTAAGTATTATAATTCACTTGTTTGATTATTAATATTTTATCTATTTAAATCAATTTTTTAAATGTAACAAAAAACATAAGGCATTGCATAACATCTCCATTTTTTCGAGTTTTGATTCAACTTAACCCTTATTCAAGATCAAATTATTGCAAGAAACCCTAATTTTATTTAAAATTTATCTTCTACAATTTGACCGATAGTTATTAAATATAATGTTATTTTCTCTTTTTTCTTTTGAGGCCATTTCTCTTATTATTTTGATTAAGATATAAATAACTTTCTATTTCATATTTTATACACAAGATATTCATGATATTTTAAAAAGATGTAATTAAACATTTAAATTATATTCCTCCATTATCTTTCCTTCCATACTTTCAATAGTAGAGGAATTTTTTCTATTATTTTTAGTGTCCTTAACTACACAAAACTGCCATTTTAAAATCAATTTTATGTCCAAAATTGATTTTAAATTAATTAAAAATAATAATTTTTACTTTTGAAGTTAATATTTAAATATTATCAAAGATAAAATATTAATTTATAATTAAATTGATTCAATTAATAATTTATAATTACTTATATTTAAAATAAATTCCTCTATTACATAACTTTATAAAATATTTTATTTTTTATTTTATTTCAGTGTATCTTGAGCACTTTCTCTCTCCTATATTAAAGTGTAGAGTTTTTGTACATAACATATAATATAGAGGAATACATGTATTTAATCAAAATAATAAAAAAACACCAAAAAAAATTCTTACTAACTAAAAAAAATCTCAAAAACATACGGTGTATTTAGGAGTCATTTTTTAACATAAGAAATAAGCTTTCACAAGTTAAATTTTTTAAGAAATAGATTATTTTAAAAACTTCACGAAAAATGCTTAAAATTATTTGATTAATACTATGAAATTAACACTTTTTAAAAACTAACTTCTTGTATTTTGTTCAATTTAACTTTGAACTTCTTAGTCAGTATTATCAAAATGACTAATATATCCTTCAACATTTTGATTAAAAATAAGGAATATTAACAAATTTTAATTATCTATTTTTAACCTTGTTTCTAATATATCTTTTCATCATAATTTTTTTTAAATCAATAATTTCTTATTTTTTTAATTTACTATAAAATTAAATAGATTTATATAAAAAAATTAAGATGTTATACATACATACATACATACATACATACATACATATTAAACTATCTTGTCATCTTAATATAACTAAATGGAGTATAAATTAAATGAAGAAAAATGTTAGTTAAATAATTAATTCTATCAAATTCATATAAAGTAAATAAGAAATATACATTTTTTTATAATTGAATATTTAAATTATAAATAATAAATATAAAATAAAAAATATATAATAATATTAAATATATTTCTATTTGGAATTAAATTTTTATTATTATCTTTATGATATAATATTTAATATTTATTTTATATGATTTTATATAATTCCCATTCTATTTATTATATTTTGTATAATTAATAATTTACATTTATCACTAATAAGTAACATTTATTATTGTTTTTAAATAATTAAAATAAAATATTAATATGATCATTAGTAAAATTAAATTAGAATAATTTATATTTTTATTCATAAATTATATGAGAAGTTCTTTTTACAGGAAGGTATGGGCAAAAAACCTTTCATAACTCGTGGAAAGTAAAATTTTAACGGCTAATCAAACAATTTAAAGACTTCCTATTTTTTGAAAAGTTTCATTTTTCATACTATTTCTATCAACCAAATAACCTTTCACACGTAAAATCAGAAATTAAAGAGAAAGAATTAAAAAAAATGACGGAGAAAAGTTTAAGGAACGAATTAAAAAAAAAAAACAAATGGACCATAATATATCAAACTAAACAAGCAATTAGCGGCCACAATTTTGCCTTGTATCATTCATTATATGGTTGTTTCCCACAAGTTGAGAACCGTCAAAGATCTGTACTCAAGAATTCTCCAGTCGGTTTCACGAATCATTTGCATCCCATTGCCAACAAGCACTTGGCTTCAATTCATGCATCCATGCAACGGAGACAATTGCGGAATAATTTTGTCCCCAACCCCGTCGATGTATTGCAAATTTTAGCATTATTATTTTTTATAAATCAAAATGTTATTTCTTTAATTTTATTATCAATTATGATGTTAAAATACCTAAGCTATCAAATTATAAAAGATAAAATTTCAGTGCCACAATAAAATTAGAATACCCCTTACTTGGCTGTAATTTGATCAAAAAAAAAATACAAAATATTTTTTTCTCAATTTTGAAATGGTTGAATTTTCTCCCATTTTATTTTAAAAATTAAAAACACACTCCTTTAAATTTCACAAAATTTATAATTAATATCCATTGTCAACTTAATTAACCATTTTATAAAACTGCATTTTTTAATGAACTTTTTAAACAAAAATAACAATATTATGATATATTAGTTTATTTTCTTATTTTTTACATATAATTTCACAACTCAATTTTTATTATTTAATTAAAACTCTATATATATCTAATTTAATTCCAATTAATTATATAATAAAAAATATTTATGAAAAATAATAAGATAATTTTACATATAATATTGTAATCCTTACTCAAAATATTATTAAAATATATGTAATTTAATAAAGTAATAAATTAAGCTAGTAGTGAATATTAATTTCAAATTTTGTATAATGCAAAGAAGATGATTTCTAATATGTTAAATTTTATTGAGCGGTGTGTGAACTAGTAGCGAGTGGCAAAATACGGTGGTGAACCAATCTTCAAGAAACTAACTTGCAACAAGTCCTCAATGGTGGTGTGCATCATGAGGATCCTTTGACGCTTAATGTTAGAATAAAATAAAGAGAATGGATTAATGAAGTAATGTGAGAGTGTAATTGAAGAGATAAGAAAGCACACCATATGCTTTATATAACAATCATTTGAAGAGCAGATTAGTCACTATATAAGAATAAAGCAATCAATAGACATAAAAATATCATTTTGGAATCTACCATATGTCTAATAATATAATTAATTAGTAATTGTTTTAACTAATTGGTTGGCATGCGCTATAATCAGTTAACCAACACAAGCTATATCAATTATTATAGAAGGTTAGTCTATCAGGTGGTGTGTTAGGCCAACCAATTCATGACCAACCTTTCATTTTGCCAAAAAAGTGGTCTCTTTATAGTTAATCAATCTAAAATAGTATAGGGCCCATTTGACTTAATATATGAGTAGTCATCATCTAACTCCCAAAATAGTGTGATAAGGCTTAAATGAGCAATTAGCTCAAGTAGCAAACCAACTAGTTTGCAATGGCAAATGACTAATCTTTGGTTTGACTATTACAATATTTTCTATTATTATATCAATCAATTATGAAATGGAAGACTAGTCAATTTTTTCGTCCATTGAAGATATATTGATTGGTTGTAGAAGATATATCTTTGTTCACTAGGAGTTTTGCATTCTTTTTTATTTTTTGAGATTCAATTTTTAAAAGGAAACTTTAAGAGATTATGATTAATGGACCTTTGGATCCTAGATCAATCCTCATGAAGGCCTTTATTATCTATTGGATGTCAATGAAAGAAAACCATGATCCAAGTGATTGTTAATTTTCACCATTGGATCTACCTTTCAAATCTCAATTCATACCATTCACTAAACCATATATAATCATCGTCATGCTTTGTTACTCATTTTCAGTCATTTATAGTTTCTTACTCTTTCAAAGTATACATATTACTTTTTGATATCAGCATTATTATAAAGAAAAGCACTTGAACATTTATAGTTCTTCGAATCAAGTAAATGCCTTTATGGCTATTTTCTACTTTTGCCTCTATAATATGATGAAGATCATATCTAGGTGTTGTTAATATTTTGAATGCTTTCCCTTTTGTTCTTCAAGTGTTTTGAATGTTCTTCAATTTTATCTTTCAAGTTCTTGGTATTCTTGTTCAAAAGCCATAATTTTCACTTTTTTTTATCTTTGCTAGTGGATGTTTCTTTCCCTTTTATTGTTTATAAGACTTTTGATATTGGCGATAGCATAGTATGTCTGGAGACTTAGAGGTGACTAAGATTTCTTACGAACTAACCATTGATCATGGTAAAAAATTAGTTATCTAAGAAATTTCCTAGAGTTGCAGCACATATTCATTAAAATAATGCAACAATTCATCGATCAGTACATCAAATGATTGTGAACTGACTCTTCTAATAGAAAACTTATTTTATGCCGATGACTTTGGCATTTCATTTCTAGACCTGCCAACTCCATGTAATTCAAGAGATGTGAAAAGCCAAAAGACATCAATTTACTGTAAAAGGGTTCAAATTTAATTGGTTTTATAAATAATGATATGAGAGCATACAATTCTTCCAAAGCATAGGTGGGGGCTAAAAAAATCCTTGAGCTCTATAAAAATGAGCAACAACCCTTCAAGCAATCAATTACTATTCAATTTGAGCCTGTTAAAGATGATGAAAAAGTATGTAGTTGTGACACCAAATATTTTTATATGTTTTACGATGCTATAGTTGAAAATATTAATGTGGTACCACTATTCACTAGTTCTCAACAAGCCTTGTTGAGAATAATGAATATAGCTCCCTCCTAGTTATTATATAACAATTGTTACTGGTAACTTCTTTCAAATTACTTATTCAAGCATTTGACCTGAAGCGGATCATAAATGGTTTTCTATATTTCTTTTGCTTAATGATGAAAAGAGTTTATTCCTAAACCCATAAGAGAGAGAAAATTAATTTTTGACCATTTAAACTTCAATGAGGATAATTAAAAATATACATACTTTAAAGTAATGGCAAGACCTAGTCAAAGACCTCTTTGGCTCCATCCAAATGGAAAAGCTCTCTTTCCTATAAAATGGTCGATGATGAACATTTATCCTTAGGCTAGTAAGATTGTATTAGATAAAGATGATTGCAATGTAATGGAAGGCATCAAACAATCTTTGATCTAAAGTCCCAATAGCATTCAAATAATTAGAAATGTGTGGGTATTCATTTTAAAAATATTTATACTATTAGCCACTAACCGATCAAAATATTATACTTATCTTTTATAGATGCATATATAGCAAGTAAAGACTTGACTAAGGAAGAAGTACTAAAACTAGTTTAACTTAATGAGGAAGCTACTAAATAGATAATAAAGGCAATAAGACAATTGGTAAAGTCATCTTAATCGATCGAAGTTCTTAAAAGAAAAGTATCTCGCATGAAGAAAAGAGATCGTTGAAACTTCAAAGGAAAAAAATGATCAATTTGTAAGAGACTAATTATCCAAGAATGAACCTTTTTGAAGACAAACAAGTTAGGTCACCCAAACAAACAAGCAAACCATTATTGAAGGGCAAGATTCTATATAGCCATATCCTCAAAGGCAAGAAGAAAGGCCAAGTTAATTTACTTCTGTTAGCCTTAAAGCTTCATGTGATGAGATTTAACGATGACAAATAGATGTTACAATATCATTGTATGTCTTATGCTAAAATGATAAAATGTATAAGCTTTAATAGATATACTATATTATGATTGATGCATATACATGATATAATGATTGTGCTTGTTGATGCATATAATGATTATGTTTGTTCTTGTATATGCATGATGATGAATAGGTGTTTCAATAGCATTGCATGACTTTGTACTAAAATGCTATAAAACCTTCAATAGACATGCTATATTATCATTATAATAGCAATGCTTAATTATATGCTAAAAGAGTTATATTGTAAACAATCATTACTAAGCATATGATTAATCAAGATATATGAAAGGATGATTATGCATGTTCTTTTGCTAATTTATTTTATATGAATCATGCATATCAAAATAAGATATATTAGATTGGACTAACTATTTTATTCGTAAAATTTATGAACTTGTATATAGAAAAATCCAAGATAAAGAAGAGTGAGCATTGAAGCAAGGAAAAAGAAGATCATATTGTGCTCAAATCTAGAATAAGGAAGAAAGACAAGAAAGGAGATGTGATCCAAGCATTGAGGGATGAGAAGATTTGAAAGCTTGGAAGCATCAAGAAAAGCCAAAGAACTTGATTGGTATAATCTTTTCATTTTAGGCTTAGACTTTCTTGTAAAATAGAGTATTTCATGATATAAAGCTCAAACATGTTTTTAATAATCTTAGCTTGATCAAAATTATTTAGAAGATAGCCTATAATCATATTTTTACATGATAGCCTATGGAGACATTTCAAAAACAAATGAGATATGAGTTTTTTATGTTTATAGTTTTGACCTTTGATCATTCTCTTAATCATATCTCATAAAATACTCATGATTTTACTGTCAAAATTTTTTCATATGAAAATAAACTCAAATAACTTTCTATGGACATATCATTTACTTAAAATGATTAATATATGAAAATTTTATAATCTCTTCAAATTGAGTCTAAAAACCAGCTTTCTACATGATAGCCATTTCTGACGTATGCTCATTGTTTTAATCACATCTTGAAAAATACAAATAATATGAGTATGAAATTATTTTATGTGAAAACATACTCAAAGGGATTTCCATGGACTGGTAATTTTCTTAAAATTACCAAGATATGAAAGAATTATGAATTTTACAAATTGAATCTTAAAATTATATTTTCACTGATTCACTATTTCTAACCTTTGCTTATTTTTTTGAACATATCTTAAAAATTACATTATATATGAGCATTAAACTAGCCCCATTTGAAATTAGGCTCAATTATCTTTCTAATGATAGGTCATTTGCTTAAAACGAACTTAAAATAAAGAAGTTATGACCTTTTAAAATTGAATCTGCATTTCTGTCTGAGTGAATTGATTGGCCAATCGATTCCAAACATTCATAGAGCACTCTTAACATCCTAAATCGATTCACCACTCGATTGCAATAGTTTTAGTGCGCGAATAATAGCTAATTTTCATTCTTAACAAGCTCAAATAGCTATAATACTCCATAGGTTTCATATATAAGCTAAGAAACACAAAATACAATGTAGAAAGAGCTTGAACATCAATTGTAAACATCATTTTATATACTTCTTCATCCAAATCATGATTTGAGCTCATCTTTATGAAAATTCTCTATTCTAAGACTTCATTTATTTCATCTACTCTTTAAAAGAGTTTTTATGAAGCGTTCTTCATCTTTTATCATTTCCTAATTGAAAAGGGTGAGGTATCCCTTGTAAGAGAGTTTTTTTGCTCAAGGAAGAGCAAGGATTGTAAGGCTTCTTCAAGTGCCAATTGAAACTTGAAGAGATAGTGGATTAACACAAGCTTGGAGAGTGGATGTACACCTTGGTGAGGATATCTAAGGGAGAAACCACTATAAATCCTTGTGTTTGATCTCTCTTCCTTATCCTTTTATTTTTCTACAACGTTGCTCTATTTTTCTACTGTGTACACTCTATTTTGCTGTTGCTATTTGTTGGATATATTTATGCTGTAATGTTTATGTTGTTGCTTGGATATTTGAATGATTGAAAGAGAAATTCATCTCCATTTTGCTATTGTTATTTGTTGAGATATTGTGCTGAATGCTTTATTCTTGTTATTGATAATTGTTTAATACATTAAACATGAATATTCATCTTGATCCTTAAATGATTGAAAGGTTGAATTAAATGATTGAAAATAAAATTCATCTATGCATGTGTTTTTTTATTATTCATCTATGCATAGTTGAATAAATTACTTTGCACAAGTAAATTGAATTGTTATATCTTAAGTACAAACATATTCATAAAATCTTTTTGAAATTATTTAAATTAAAATTATTCTTATGGCTTCCCAAAATAAAAGGCTTCTCAAAAAGAATTTGAAAAATAAGAAAAATTTTAAAAATACCCAATTCACCCCCCTTTTGGGCGTGAGTTACTAAAGCCAACAACTTCAAGTAGTGGAGAGCATTTGATAAAAGGCCTTCTCTATAAAGATTAATGTAAAGTGAAACTTATGATCTAGTTCCTAGTAGCTTTCCAAGAATGGTTTACTGAGTAAACCTTTCTAATAACTAGTGCTAAGTTTCTTGAATGCATTTACATAAGATTCATCTTACTTATCCAAGAGAAGTCACCTCATCTTTTGGTAGATTAATAGATCATTTTTATATGGATGATGTCAACTATGTCCAATTTAAGGCCAATCAGCTTCTATTCCAAAGGATAAGGATCATCTTCAAGAAGAAGCCTGGATGAATGGTTTAATATAGTTTTTTGCCCAAAGTATGAGCAAAAAATACAAACAATATGCTTAAGATTTGATTGCATATGAAAGGATTATCCATTATGAAAAAATTTTATTACTTTCATAAAGAACAGCCTGATCGTGTGGGGAAAGAGTTTGTTGACTTGTTGAAGACTTCTAAAAATTTGAAAATGAAGGATGAGAGAGTGACCTTAAAGATCACCCAATTACAAGGTGGCATTCTTTATAAGGATTGAATGACTAGTGAAGACATATTTATATAGATAACATTGAAAAAATAATAATAAGATGGAGTGATTGTTGAGAAAAGCCTTGGAATCTTTGAAGTTGAAAGAAGTGGAAGCTGATCAATCCAAAAAGGAACTTAAAGGTTTAAAGGATGAGTTCAATCACTTGGCCAAGGATAAAGGTAATTTAAAGAAGCAAATTGATGAGAAGGCCAAGTTTAAAGAGGAATCCATCAAGGAGATTGACCATTTCAAGAATTTGGTGACCAATTCCTTCATCTAGGGGTAGTAATTAGAGTTGGTGAGTCATATATCATATTGGGTTAAGGTATACAACACATTTAATTATATGGGTTGACATGACACAATTCATTTATTTACAAATCAACATGATATGACTCATCTAACCTTAAATATTTATAACCTACTTATATAAGTTGCAAAATGACATGTTTAACATAAAACTTTTATAACATGACCCATTAAATCCGAACCCATTTATCAACCTGTTTATGTTAAAACCTAACTTGTTTGTAAAAATAAGTAAAAAAATCCAATAGGAAAAGCTTTCATTCTAGTTTTAAGTTTTGACAATAGCCCTTTAATGTTTCAACGTACATATATAAATAAAACACACATCCAAATAAGTATCATTATAATCATTTATCATAAATAAAACACAAATCCTACTAATAAAAACCAACAAGCTAAATAATAAATGACCATAATCATTCATCATAAATATATAATGGTGTTGGATTGTAGAACTCTTGAACAATCTTGGTACTTGATCATTCTTTGATGAGTAACTCTCTTTGCAAAAGAAATATTTATACCATAAGTTTAAATTTTCAAATTATAATGAAAGCAATGTAAAATCTTATTCTTAAGATTTTGCAAAAAAGACAAAGCAACAAAAACAAGAAAATAGAAAAAGACCAAAACAAAAAAAGATCAATTTTGTCAACTAAAAGAACAAATATTGAAATTCTTGATGATATGATATCATTCTATAATAACCAAAAATATAAAAATAATATCATTTTATAATGAAGTGATTAAAAAGAGATAACAATAATGAAGAAATAATAATAACCAAAACTAGCTCCTTACAAGATTATAAAATGAGCAAAATTCTTAATACTAGTTTCCAATTTTTTTAACTACTTAAGCATTTACAATTATTAAATAAATAGACTAAACAAAAGAAAAAAATTACTAGCCTTACTTTAAGGATTAATATAAACATTTTTTTGATACTATCTTGAAACATTACTAATTATTAAGGAACTTGTCTCATTACAATGCTTAAGATAGTTATGTTGGATGAGGAACTCATTCTATTTAGACTAAAGTAATCATAAATTTCCTATCTAATAAATTAAATGGTAATCACAAATTTCCTAACTAATTAATTAAATAAAAAATTATCTGATTAAGTGTAGCTTGAATATGTAAGACAATTTGAAATGAATAGATTTTGCTTATGTCTTAGACTTTGTTTATTTCATCAAAAAGTATTTTTCATAGGAAAATGTAATATATATATATATATATATATATATATATATAAAGAAATGATACACAATTTATATTGATGAGTAAAAATGATACTAAAAATTTAGAAATAGAAGAAAATAAATTCCTTTTGAAAATAGGGGAAGCTATTTTCTATAAATTCTTCACATTTAATATTAAATAAGTAAAATACTTTCCTTTTATTTTAATATTTTATAATTATATTTTACAAAAAAAAATTTAATAAAACAGACGAAACCTTAATTATCAATTTTAATTGAACCTAATCAAATTTAAGTTAAATAAAGTAAAATATTATTTCTTGACACAAATTTCCTATTTATTATAAAGCAATATATTATATATGATTTTACTTATCACTTTATAAAAATTAAGTTTGCACAAAACATATATAATATATAAAGCTTTAGAATCTGATTTAAGCAAGTAAGTAGGTAAAATGGAACCAATTTTTTATTTTTTATTTATTTAATAAACTCTAAATATTAAAAAGTTACTTGTCATCCGATTTGAATGGGAATCAATTTAAAAAAATTGTCGAAAGTTAACTTTTATTTAACATCTAGTGAAAATCTTCTTTTATTTTTCTCTCATCTATTTCCTATACTAGTTCATTTAAGATTTTTCATTTGATAAAGTTTAAAAACACATTCTATATATATAACTAGACTCTAATAAGAAATTTATCACTCAATTAGGAAAAAGGAGGTCATTGGAGTGAAAAAAGAGTTAGGCCATTATCTTTGTTGCATTGTCATTATTGGCCATTCGTCATTGTTGAAGGATGTGAGAGACAAGCTATTACATTAGAACTTAAGATTTTTTCTTTCTTTCTATTACTTCTATTTTATTTTTTTTCTCCATGTTTAGGTTTAGATAGTTTAATTTAGGCTATTTGTTTTAATCTTTCAGAAACTAAGACTTTTTATTTTAGTTTATTGATATTTTTAGTTTTAAACTTTTAGTTTTCTTCACTTTTCATTTTTAGACTTTTTATCTTTAAAGTTTTACTTTAAAATTAAAAGTTTTAGGATATATTCCTTTAACTAGGTCCAATTAAAATTTTTAAAGGTTTTATTCCATATAAATTAATAATTATTAATCATATATATTATATAATTTATTATTACGAGTTACAAAGGTTATCTTGATTAATAACTTACATAACTTAAGCAAATTAAGATAGGTTATGTTAATTGATCCAAACTTAATATGAAATTTATTCGAAGCAAATGGATTGATCCATTTATAATCCAAACTCAACTATGTTTAATTTGAACTTGCATAACTTATATCATGTCAAAAATTTCCTTCCTTACCTTCATCATAGGTTGGACACATGTTGAAAACCAAGCAAGGCCCTTTACTTGCAAGTTTTGATAAGATAGACAAGTTCAAAACTATTAAATAGATCTTGAAAAATAATAAGCATATAAAATGGGATAAATGGTGCAAGGTGGACCATGCTTGCATAAGCTCATAAAAAATATAAAGAAAAATTATCATGCCTCCGAAAGCTTGTCGATGTTGATAAGACCTGCAAGTGGACCACATTTTTTAATTATTAGGAATGATTATATCCCTAAAAATCTATATGTAAGGATTAAGAATCGAAACTTCAATATAAAAAAAAAAGAAAACATCTTTAAAAGATATTGAATTAGGGTTATATTGGAAAAAGATCCTTTTTTTTATAAATTGCAATCGGATAATTTTTTTTGTGCATTGTATAATGAGGTAATCAAGTAAAGCTAAAAACTTATATTAACATATTAGATATTAGATTGAGTTAAAAAAACTCCACAAACACTTGAAGAATTATAAAAAAAAGCTTAAACTTGCAAACAAAACCATAGGACCCTATGCGTGCTTGTGTATGCTTGTTTACATTAGCCCAAAAAAAATGTAAGCTCCAATATAAGGAATCCAACCTACCTTGTGTCCCCAAGCTACCCATATTCCCTATGGATTTTTAGTCCATTTTACATGTCTAAAAGAAAATGATGATAAGGAGGAAGACAATAGGTTTGAGGAAGAGGCCAGCGAAGTTGCAGAGGAGATTATTTATAATGTAGTTAATGCTGATTAATAAAAGATTGTTCATATTGTTGATGAAATTGATTGTCTAACTAAAGTGACCGATTAAGAAATGGTTGCAAGAAATGATTAAGTTGCCTCTTAGATTAGTAACTTATGTTAGCATAATGTAAACAACAAAGTATCTTTTTAAAATTAAATCTAATGTAATCAATCATCAATTAATGACAATTGTTTATTACTTTCAAAGCATCCATTTACTTTCCATGTCTTATTTATTATTTAATTAGTATTTTGTAAGCATCATTAATTGAATAAAGTAAACAATTTAACCAATTGGTTGTATAAAGAGCAAGCTAACTAACCATATGTTGAAAGAATTTTCAACTCTAAATATTTTGTTAAGACTATTTTATGTTTGGTCGATTTTTATTGTCTTGGATATTAGGCCAATCAATTTGATAGCCAACCAATGTATAGTACCTCGGTAATAATGGAGTAGTTCTTGCAAGCAATTAATTTTAATCAATTTTAAAAATTAAGCATGAGTAATTGATAAATTTTCAGATGTAATTATTAATAAAATTATTTGTGCACCTCTTAAGTAAGGGATGTCGATTATTAGGCATGATGGATTCCTTAGAGTCATATTTGCCTTGCTTGTCATTTGGTAGTATTTTTAAGTTTTGACCACCATTTGGAAGATACTTATCGACTAGTAGGGCTTTTATCTATCATAAATAAGACTTTGAGAACCATTGTTTAGTGGATGCCTATCAATCAATAGAATTTTTTCCTATCATAAATATGACTTTGAGAAACAACATTCAATGGGTGCTAACACCAATAATGTTTTAGATTTTATCAAGTAGCGTGTAAACTAGCAGCAAGTGGCAAAACATGACAATGAACCAAGCTTCAAAAAGTTAACTGGCAACTAGTTATTAGTGATGGTGTGCACCGAGAGAACTTTCCGACGCTTAACATTAGAATAGAATAGAGAGAATGATGTAATGAAGTAGTGTAAGAGTGTAATTGAAAAAATCAGAGAGAATATCTTATACTTTATATAGCAATCATCTAAAAATTAGATTGATCACTTTATACAAAGATAAAGTAGTCAATAGATATAAAAAGATCATTTCGAAATTTACCATATGCCAACTAATATAACTAATTTGTAATTGTTTTAACTAATCAATTGATACACATAATCGTAAACCAACACGTGCTATATCAATTGCTATTGAGGTTTGGTTGATTGAAAGGAGAGTTTGCATTTCTCACTTGATCATAAAAACCACTAAGGGTTCTTTCTAATTTGTTTGTAAAGTGATATTCATAAATTTATCATTGAAACTTAAAAGTGTAATAAATTGTCTCGCCAAATTATTTAAGAAGTAACTTTCATTCAGTTATCTTCTAATCATTTTTGTCCAATACAATAGACAATTGCGTAGTTTTATGGATTTATGACTCCATTTCCTGAGCTCTATTAAAAATAAAATAGTCCTTTATAATCAGCAATGACAATGTTACTTTCACTATTATTTTATAATTTATAAAATATAATTTGAGTTAAATTAACTATACATGTTTTAATATAGATGTAACTAATTTAATTTGAGTTATGTCTTTCGATTGTAAAAATAATTAGAACAAATTGCACTTATCTCCCTCAGAATTTAATTTAATTACAATCACATCTTTTGTATTTTTTAAAAATGTACGCTCATCTCTCATATTTTTCAAAAGAGAGATAAATGTATATTTAAAATAAAATACAAAGGAGGTAAATATATAAGAAAAGAAAATTTTATATATATTTTGGAAAATAAGAAGCATGTGAATGTAATTAAATTAAATATGGAAGGTGAATTTACCTTACCCAAGTAAGTATGAATACGAAGTGTAGAAGTGCTGCTCTAACTATCACCAAACATTGGTAATCAGTCAAACCCCAACTGACACAACTTTCTCACATTAGGGAGGATATGTGAATTCCAAGACGAAAATATTACATATTATTTAATAAATGCTCACAAATAATAAAAAAATATAAAATTAAGCTTAAATTATCTCATGGCTCAACATACAAACAAAAATGACATCTCCAGTAACCCTATAAACAAAGAGTCAGCTCACTTACCTGTAAAAGGAACTCCATTTGCTGAAGTTGTATTCATCATTCAAGAATTCCATAACAGAGGCCAAAGAGTAGCTAAGTCAGCACATAATATTTAAGATCAATTAAGAAATCCTTTAAATTTCATGAATAGATGGACAGCTTTATTTTTAACAAAAGAAACCTTATGGTCGCTAACCAGCACAATTGACATATTACTTCTGCTATTTTCACATTCTATTTCTCATTTATACTCTCACATCTTCTAAAACAAATGAGGTTCCAATATGAACTCCAAACTTCTATTTGGAGATTTTGACATTTTTACATCCACTTTTCACTTTTGGTGAGGAAGAAAAACTATTCTTCACACATAATGATGCATAATCGCAGAAATTACAATTTTTGCAACTCTTAAAATGTATCTTTCATACTGTCAACACTACAAAAGGATAACTTTATCTAAGAGAAGACATATATGATTCCACAGAGAGCATTCATCGTTCAAATAGCAATTGAATGCAGCATATGGGTCAGAAGGATCAAAATCTCAGTTACATTTGATGACAGAAGAAAATGTAGCTTTGGAAGTGAACTATTACTAAGCATCTCAATACTAGAATGCAACAACAGCTATTCAAATAGCAAAGCAAACAAAAACCTATCTCCTGTTTGCTGGCTTAGCTTAGCTAATAAGATAAGATTTCTTATTTACATTTACTCATTTCTTAAATAAAATCTTGCTATTAGCCATCTCAAAGAGTTTGGAAACATACAGGTTCAATATATATATATATACATATATATATAGGTACAATTGTAATCTTCAAAAAGACTGTTGGGGTATCATAAACTTTACCTTGCAGAAAAAAAGAGAGCAAAATCTAAACTTTACGAGTTTCAAATGCTAAACGGAAGGTTTTAAATTGAGCCCTCAATCATAATGATGTGTGCAATATTGCTATACTAGGCTGCAATTTTGAACATTTTTTTACATGTGTTTGTAATTTTCTTAACCATAATATAACCGCAATCACAATTTAAAAGCCAAGACAAATAAAGTTTAAGGTTCAGGCAACTGATATAATTTCTTCATATTAGCTGACACTGTGAAAAGATTGGCAAAATTGAAGAGAACTAAGCCAAATTAATTTTATTGACAAATACTAAGGCTCCAAGCTCCATTAATTCTGGCGGAAAACATTTTTAATATAGTTATAAATTATCAAATTATTAAAATAATAAAAAATAATTAATATATTCAATATTAAATTTAATGAAAAATAACTTTATTCATATATAAGGATACGGAATTCCCCTAAGAAAATTATTTTCCTCACCGAGCTTGACATAGGGAAATCCTTCCCCGCTTACAACAAAACATTATCTTTCCCCTTACTAAACATAAATTATTGGCAATCCCATATATGTACCCATCTCATTTATCATTTAAACTACCTTCATATTCCTGCAACTCACCTACTTATTCTTTTCCTTCCTTCTCCAAAACTCACCTACTTATGCTTCACAGTCACCCCAAGTTCACCTGCAACAATAACAGTAGTAGCCATGTTCAAGAACATTCCATGCTCCACAACACCAGCAAGTTGCAGAATGGCATCACTTGCAACGTTCAAATCACCAATGCTCTTCTCGAAATACAAGTCCACAATAAAATTGTTGTTGTCTGTGACAAACGGCTCATTGTTTTCCCCGAAAGTTCTTAGCTTTGCAACACTGCCTGCATCATGGAACAATATCTGAAGCCTAGCAGCAGTGAATTTCCAGCAAAATGGTACAATTTCAACGGGCATGGCTAATCCGCTACCTCCCAAATACTTAACCAATTTGGATTCATCCACAATGACGATAAATTTCTTACAGGCACCTTCCACCATTTTCTCTCTCAGGAGGGACCCACCACGTCCTTTCACCAAATTCAAATAAGGATCAACTTCGTCAGCCCCATCAATGGCGAGATCGACAACTGGGTACGAATCGAGATCTGACAATGGAATCCCCAATGAAACAGCTTGTTCGCGGGTTTTTTCGGATGTGGGGATTCCTACAATGTTCTGAAGCTTTCCTTGTCGCAAAAGCTCGCCGATTCTGTCCACCGCGTGCTTGGCCGTGGACCCGGTTCCTAAACCCAAAACCATCCCGGATTCGACGTACTCTACGGCTTTGTAGGCGGCGATTTTCTTCAATTCGCCCTGAGTCAGAATCATCGGTGGGGAAGACAGAGACGAAGATGGCGAAGAAGGGGACAGAATACTGTTCTCCATGGCTGCTTTATTGGACGCCATGAAATGGGGGAAAGGAATGGCCATCTTCGACACTTTATATAATCAATAAAACAGAATTTCTTTTCAACTGGGTATGCTCAAAATCCTGAAACCGATTGAAATGAAGACAAAAACTACATTATAACGAAGCAAACTGAAGAACTGGACATTCGATGACAGGTTTTATGGCCAAATGAAACGGATAAACTTTATATGATAGAATTTAAAAAGAAACGAATGAAGAAAAGAGGGTGAACTAATAAATATCCAAGAAAATATGGACGTGAAGACACAAGGAAAAGGGGCTTCAGTAATAAGATTTATGTGTGGGAATGGGTTAGTCGAAGTAATGATAGGGTTATTGCAGAGAGAAGAGGAGGCAGGGATGGGTTGGCTTGTTTGTCTGGAAAATGAGGGCATCCTTGATTTACAAAGGGAAAGAAGGTGGAAGTGGATGAGAAGGTTGGAAACCTGGGGTTTCAAATATTGCATTGAAGGAAATTGGCGTATTTCGCGCGATCTGGGGAGGACCTCGATTTCCCATGGCCACAGAATTTTAACATTCACTTGGAAAACGTTTCATTAATAACTAAGGGATGGATGGATAGGTCTTCGGTACCGGGACTTCAAACTCAATTTAGTGGTACCCGAAGTGACACAACGCCTATTAGTGTGGATCAGTAGAAAAAATGCGCAAAGAAAACATGTAAAATGGAAAAAATGAAGACTGAAAATAATTTTTTAGTGTTCCAATTTTACGAAAAATTGACCTTTTACTTGGATGAGGGGGGGGGGGGGGGAGTGAAAGTATACGAGACCTCCCAAATAATAACAAAAATGAGTTACTTCCTTTCTTCCTTTACCTGAATGGGAAAAAATAAATAAAGGAAAGGACAAGAATAAGATTTTTCTTTAGTTATTTAAATAAAAAATTAAGTTAGATAATAATTTTATCATATAAATTAAATTATAAATTATAAATTAAAGGTAAAATTATAATAAATCAATATTTCAATATTAAAAATCTTTAATTCAAATGATATACAATATCTTTTAAAGATTTTATACTTTTCATTACATTTAAAATTTGATCTTTGATTCTTATGCATATGTATTTAGTCATTTAATTATTCTTATCATTATAAAAAAATAATTTTTACTTATGTACCAATAATATATTGTGGTAGAGGATGCCCTACCAGTTTTTCACTCCTTTTCTCTTAAATCCCTTTTTTACCATGTACCAAATAAAGGAGAATTTCGTTTTCACCTCCTTTTATTTTTCTAATTTTCTTCCCACCTATTTTTTTTTTTAGAAACAAATAAAAGGTAAAGGTGGACATAAAAAAATTGTTGAAAAATTGTCCCAAAAATCAGTCAGAATTTTGCCGTGAAATAGGGGGAGAAAAGAGATAAAAAAATTATATTTTCAAAATTACCAAGCTGCAGAGCCTATTAGACAATTTGTTGACTTCCGACAAGGACAAGTCTATCAGTTAGCAAATTACATTTTTTATTCTTTTTTATTTTTTAATTAAATTAAATTATTATTTTTATCATTTTTTTCACTTATTTTTTATAAATTCAAACGACTAGTGAAAAAAATAATTTATATATGTACTTTTTTCATATTTTCTTTTCATATATATTCTTATCGTATCTACACAAATGTTAAATGTACCATGGCCTATAGACTTTATGTAGGGTTTAGTTTATAAAATCATTCTCGCAATTGCACAAATATTTTAAAAAGAATCCTAAATTTTCATATTTAGTTCAAAGTAAAGAAAATTTTATCTTAAAATATTTGTATTTTAAAAAATATTTTTAATCTAAAATTCTTTTAAAATATTTCATAAGGAGTTAGTATCTTATATTTTCATAATAAAAGAATATTTAAATAATATAAATTATTTATTTGTCTTTCTGTTAAAACTTTACGACATTATTATCTTAATCTATAACTACTTATCACAATTGGTCATCATATATCATCATATATATCACCTTTAACTATTATTCATTACCATTAATTACCGTTTATTTTCGTTAACTACTATTTTTCACCATCAATTATTATTTACTATCATTCTTTATCATTTATTATGATTAATCATCACATATCGTTATTCATCATTGTTGTTGACTATTAACTTTCACTACCTATTATTAATAATTATCTTTTACAACTAACAATTATTATTTATTATCTACTAATGTTAATCATTGCATCTTCAGAGAATCCATTTTTGAATATTAATATTTTTAAAAATATATAAATTAATTAAAATATAATATTTTAATAATTTTAAAAAGAATTTAATTGAATCAAATATAATAGTAAAATATTTTTAAAAAATGTATAATTTTATCAACAATATACTATCTCATGTAACACCTTTGTAGTTGTTCTAAATAGTTTTTTTTTATAATGTTGGAAGAGGGAATCCAAGTAATGCATAGAGATGCGATCATGTATACAGACATTACACATGGCATGAAATGAAACTCTTGCAATAATATTAAATATTATTATATTTTTAAAATATTAACTATTCCAAACATATTTATTAGCTTATTAATTAAGGCCAATTCTATGCTATATCAATCGAAATTCAAGGTAGGCACGAATTTGATCACATGGCAACATTTCACATTTCAAATTTTTTATGATTCAATCAATCTTTTTGGAGGGAAAGAGGGGATATCTCAATTGGGGGAGATAACGGGGAAATATCACATGACCCAATATATTGGACAAGTCACACTATATGTCAACCCACGAGGCATCCTCTTCTCCTAGACTCTGGAAGGGAACTTTTGGAACACCAATAGGCATAAAATGATGACATAAAGACGTGGTATATCGCGCTCTTATACGGAAGTGTACCAATGGGTTTATTATCTTAATAATGATTGGTCCTTATCTTATTGTATTTTATCATATTGGATTTATATATTGAATAAGTTCATAAATAGAAATAATAATAAATAAATAAAAAAAGAAAACCAAATGAATAAAGGAAAGTTCTTATGAATAGTGAATAGGTCCTTTGAGTGATGAACAAATATGTCTGCATTCACTCATATACATAACAATACGCATATAAATAAAAATAAGGTCAACCCTCTTTTATCATTGGGTATTGTTACTTATCGGGTATAGAATAGATTGGCTTCTTTTTGTTCCTATGAATAGAATTATTCCATTATTATTAAAAAAACTAGACCAAATATTAATCCTTTACCTGAGATAATCCACTAACAAAAAGAGGGCCATAGCATATTTGTCCAATGCAATAAAGTTACATAGTGTCTATTTTTTGTTAATATAAGGGGTATTTTTATAGGTTTGCCTTGGTATCATGATCATACCATCGTATTGAATGATCCTGGTCATTTGCTTTTTGTCCATATAATGTATACAGCTCTGGTTGCTGGTTGGGCCGGTTTGATGGCTCTATATGAATTATCACAGGAGAGACTATAACAAATTCGGGTATTTGGAGTTACAAAGGTGTGGTTAGGGCACATATTATGTTTTCTGGCTTGTGCTTCTTGGCAGCTATCTGACATTGGGTTTATTAGGATCTAGAAATCTTTTGTGATGAACGTACAGGAAAACCATCTTTGGATTTGCCCAAAATCTTTGGAATTTATTTATTTCTTTCAGGGATGGCTTGCTTTGGTTATGGCACATTTCATGTAACAGGATTATATAGTCCTAAAATATGGGTGTTTGATCCTTATAGACTAACCGGAAGGGTATAATCCATAAATCCCGTGTGGGGTGTGGAAGGTTTTGATCCTTTTGTTCCCAGGGGAATAACCTCTTATCATATTGCAGCAGGGACATTAGGCATATTAGCGGGCCTTTTCCATCTTAGTGTCCGTCTACCTCCAATGTCTGTACAAAGGATTACGTATAGGAAATATTGAAACAGTACTTTCTAGTAGTATTGCTGCTGTCTTTTTTGTAGCTTTTGTTGTTGCTAGAACTATGTGGTACGGTTTAGCAACAACCCCGATTGAATTATTTGGTCCCACTCGTTATCAATGGGATCAAGGATACTTCCAGTAAGAAATATATTAAAGAGTTAGTGCTAGACTAGCCGAAAATCAAAGTTTATCAAAAGCTTGGTCTAAAATTCCTGAAAAATTAGCTTCTTATGATTACATCAGCAATAATCCGGCAAAAAAAGGATTGTTTAGAGCAAGCTCAATGGACAACGGGGATGGAATAGCTATTGGGTGGTTAGGACATCCTATCTTTAGAGATAAAGAGGGGTGTGAACTTTTTGTACATCGTATGCCTACTTTTTTTGAAACATTTTCGGTTGTTTTGGTAGACGGAGATGAAATTGTTAAAGCTGACATTCCTTTTAGAAGGGCAGAATCCAAGTATAGTGTCAAACAAGTAAGTGCAACTGTTGAGTTCTATGGCGGCAAACTCGATGGCATTAATTATAATGATCCTGCTACTATGAAAAAAATATGGTAGACATGCTCAATTGGATGAAAATTTTGAATTAGATCGTGCTACTTTGAAATCAGATGGTGTTTTTCATAGCAGTCTAAGGGGTTGGTTTACTTTTGGACATGCTTTGTTTGCTCTGCTTTTCTTTTTCTGACACATTTGGCATGGTGCTAGAACCTTGTTCAGAGATGTTTTTGCTGGTATTGACCCAGGTTTGGATGCTCAAGTGGAATTTGGAGCATTCCAAAAACTTGGAGATCTAACTACAAAAAGACAGGGAGTCTAATACAACATAATATTGTTCTATTCCTTCTTCAACTTTTTTTTCTTTTCTTTGTTATGATTTGAATTTGACATAGGAGGAACCGGCTAAATATTGATTTGAATCGTTGTTTTTCTCTTTTCCTTTTTTTTTTCTTTTTCTTTATCTGGGAGACCGATCCAAAATAAACAGGTATCAAAGCTATAATTGTAAACCACGATCAAATCTATGGAAGCATTGGTTTATACATTCCTCTTAGTCTCAACTTTAGGAATTATTTTTTTTTTGGCTATCTTTTTTAGAGAACCACCTAAAGTTCTAACTAAAAAGATGAAATGATTTTTTCATTCTATCAATTGAAGTAATGAACCTCCCAATATTAGGAGGCTCATTACTTCAACTAGTCCCTATGTTCTTCGAATGGATCTCTTAGTTGTTGAGAGGGTTACCCAAAAGCAATATATAAGGCGTACCCGGTAAAACTTACAAGTAAACTAGATATAGAGATGGCAACTAAGGTTGCTGTTTCCATTATTATATAATTTCAAAACTACAATGGATCTAGGATAAGATCATTATTATTTATTTACAGTAGAATGGTATACAAAGTTAACAGATCCCAATAAATAAAAAATAGGATTTATGATTACACAAATCGTTGAGGGTAGTTCTAGATCTGGTCCAAGAGAAACTATTGTAAGGGAGTTATTGAAACCATTGAATTCAGAATATGACAAAGTAGCTCCTAGGTGGGGAACGACTCCCTTGATGGGTGTTGCAATGACTCTATTTGCAATATTTTTATCTATTATTTTGGAGATTTATAATTCTTCCATTTTACTGAATGGAATTTTGATGAATTAGATTCACAAGAACTAACTAACTAGCTTTTCAATACAAAAAGGATTAGGTCTTATGTTCGATTTTTATCTCATTCAATTTTAGTTTGGTAGTCTGATTGTAGAATTTCTTTGTTTTTGTATTTTTGAAATATGAGTGTGTAACTTGTTAGAATTGATCCTATCAATAGTACAGAGAAAGGGACTATTATCTTTAATAGAGATGGTTTTACCCTGTTAGATATTTATTCTAGTATCTGGAACACGGAATAGATAATAGATAAAACATATTCTAAAGTATTACCGTTTTTGTATTACCACTTCTTACTGCTATATTTATGTTAATGCACTTTCCAATGATACATAAGCAAGGCATTTCTGGTCCTTTATAGGGAATATGGATCATAGATATTTGTAATCAATCATTTATCATTTTGGGGAAGAAGGATAGTATTTCATTGCTACAAATATAGATTATTTAAAAGAATAAGACATGTATCTGGATGTTTCCCTTCAACTTCACAAAATTGGATTCTTTATTTGATAGATACAAAAAGTTGATAGTTAAAGGGAATTCTCCAAAGAAAAAATGGATTATGGGAGTGTGTGACTTGAATTATTAATTGAGCTGCGCAGATATATGACTTATCTGCCACATTTGAATTCACAATTAAATGTGTCTTCGTTCCAACCACTGCGTAAGCCCCCAGCAGAGGGTAGGCTGGTTCGCTTGAAAAGAATCCTTTCTATGATCAGACTCCATTATATTTTGCATGAACAAGCTCCATAATATCCAATAGAATAGGTGATGCTATAATCCAGATAGATTATGTCTTATCTATTTCACTTAATTAAATAATATAGAAATGTATTCATTTCCTCTGCATTGTCTCTATTTCTGATACTATATACTGTCGGAGTGAAATAAGGAGATCTAAAGAAGAACAGAGGCTAGATTATATTAATAACAAGTAAATCCTTTGTATGTAAAAAGTATCTCAATTTTTTTTTGGGTGATAAAGGCTAACCGTAAGGTATGAGATGACCCAAAAAGCACTTGATCATGATCAACTTTGTAAGCCTACTTGGGTGTTGAGCATTTACTTATTTACTTATTATATTATAAGTTATAAGAACTGAATTACTTGCAATTGATAGTTTAACTCCGGAAAAGAGAATCTGGTAAATTTTTTCTTCTATAGAATCTTTATGTCATATATGTATGTGTGGATAACATATAGATTTCTTATATAAAATATATTTGGTTCGTTTGATTCATGCTCGAGCTAGATGATGAAAAATTATCATATTCGATTCTTTCGGAGGATGGATCAAATCAATACAAATTCACCTATCCCAATAACAAAAAAACCTGACTTGAATGATCCTGTATTAAGAGCTAAATTGGCTAAAGGAATGGGTCCTAATTATTACGGAGACACTGCATGGCCCAATGATCTTTTATATATTTTTCAGTAGTAATTCTAGGTACTATTGCGTGTAACGTAGGCCTAGGGGTTCTAGAACCATCAATGATAGGGGAACCGGTGGATCCATTTGCAACCCCTTTGGAAATATTACCTGAATGGTATTTCTTTCCTATATTTCAAATACTTCTTATAGTGCCCAATAAGTTATTGGGTGTTCTTTTAATGGTTTCGACACCTACGAGATTTTTAACAGTACCTTTTTTGGAGAATGTTAATAAATTCCAAAACCTATTTCGTCGTCCAGTAGTGACAACATTTCTTTTTTATTGGTACTACAGTGGCCCGTTAGTTGGGTATTGGAGTGACATTACTTATCGAAAAATCCCTAACTTTAGGTCTTTTTTAAATTGATTTGATTGTGAAATAAAATATCATGCCATGTGTATTATATATCTAGGAGAATTCGCTTTGAAATGAATAATCCCTAGATACACATCTATTCCATTTTTTCATTTTGGACCTATTTCGAGTATATGATAAGTTTGTGCTAAAGAATCAAAACCCATATTTTATTTTCATCTTTTTTCTAGAAAAGATGAAAATAAGTTAATGTATTTTAAAATGTCCAATATACATTTTACATCTTCTATTCGAAAACATTCAATTTTCATAAGGTCTTCTTGAGTTTTATTCAACAGGTCTAATAATGTATGTATATTAGACCTTTTGAGATAACTCGAATTGGTCAATAAAAATATATTTTAATGCTATTTCATTTTTCTTTTTCCTTAGTTTAGCCAATCTATCATGAAAATTAAAAAAGGGTAAAGTTACTTTGTGTTGGTTGTTTTCTAAATTTAAGTTTTCTTCTACCGCATGTAAAAAAGGAATAAAAAAATTAATCAAATTCCGGAGGCTTCATAAAGTGCTTCTTTAGGAGTTAAACTTCCATTTGTCCATATTTCAAGAAAAAGTATCTCTTGTTTTTTAGTCCCATTCAAATAAGAATGAATACTATGATTTGTATTTCAAATAGGCATGAATATGACATTTATAAGATCTCACCTGAATCGCCCCATCTATCCTCCTAAGGAGAAGTTTGGTTTCAAACCCTGATTCAAATAGGAGAAGTACGCCATGCTAATGTGCTTTGGATGATCCACATCTCAAGGTCAGGCGCTGATGAGCACATTGAACTATCCATCTAGTTGAAAGCCCTCACAACCTAGGCACAATGACACAATTATCAAGGGCGCGCTCTACCACTGAGCTAATAGCTCATCATGTGGGCCTCCCGTTGGGGGCCCACTATGCCAAAAGCAAGAGAAACCCCATCCCTCTCTTTCCTTTTTTTCGCCCCTGAGTAGCGGCATAGGGGCAAAAAAAAAGGGATCCTATCAACTTGTTCCGACCTAGGATAATAAGCTCATAAACTTAGCTTAGTCTTACTTCACCGTCGAGAAATGAAAGAAGACTTCCATTTCCAAAATTCACTTAAACGTAGCTCACTTCTTTTGGAGTGTGAAGCAGTGTCAAACCAAAATACCCAACAAGCATTAGTTCTCCCTGAAAAGGAGGTGATCCAGTTGCACCTTCCAGTACAGCTACCTTATTACGACTTCACTCCAGTCAGTAGCCCTGCCTTCAGCATCCCCCTCCTTGCAGTTAAGGTAATGACTTTAGGCATGGCCAGCTCCCATAGTGTGATGGGTGGTGTGTACATGGCTCAGGAATGAATTCACCGTTGTATGGCTGATCGACGATTACTAGCGATTCCAGCTTTATGTAGGCGAGTTGCAGCCTTCAATCCGCACTGAGGACGAGTTTTTAGAGTTAGCTCACCCTCGCGGGATCACAATCCTTTGTCCCTACCATTATAACATGTGTATCGCCCAGGGCATAAGGGGCATGATGACTTGATGTCATCCTAACCTTCCTCCGGCTTATCACTGGCAGTCTGCTCAGGGTTCTAAACTCAATGTTGGCAACCAAACATGAGGGTTGCGCTTATTTCGAGACTTAACCCAACACCTTATGGCACGAGCTGATGAAAGCCATGCACCACCTGTGTCCACATTCCTGAAGGCACCCCTCTCTTTCAAGAGGATTCACGGCATGTTAAGCCCTAGTAAGGTTCTTCGCTTTGCATCGAATTAAACCAAATGCTCCACCGCTTGTGCGGGCCACCGTCAATTCCTTTGAGTTTCATTCTTGCAAATGTACTCCTCAAGTGGGATATTTAATGCGTTAGCTACAGCACTGCACGGGTTGATACGCACAATGCCTATTATCCATTGTTTACGACTATGACTACTAGGGTATCTAATCCCATTCATTCCCCTAACTTCCGCCTCTCAGTGTTAATGTCGCCCTGGTATGGTTCTTTGCTTTGCATCGAATTAAACCACATGCTCCACTGCTTATGCGGGCCCCCGTCAATTCTTTTGAGTTTCATTCTTGCGAACGTACTCCCCAGGCGGGATACTTTACGCGTTAGCTACAGCACTGCATAGGTTGATATGCATAGCACCTAGTATCCATCGTTTACGCCTAGGAGTACTGGGGTATCTAATCCCATTTGCTCCCTTAGCTTTCGTCTTTTAGTGTCAGTGTCGGCCCAGCAAAGTACTTTCGCCGTTGGTGTTCTTTCCGATCTCTACACATTTCACTGCTTCACTGGAAATTCCCTCTGCCCCTATCATACTCTAGCTTAGTAGTTTCCACTGCCTGTCCAGGGTTGAGCCCTGGGATTTGACAGCAAACTTAAAAAGCTACCTATAGACGCTTTACGCCTAATCATTCCGGATAACGCTTGCATCCTCTGTCTTACCACGACTGCTGGCACAGAGTTAACTAATGCTTATTCCCCAAATACAGTCATTACTTCTTCTTCGGGAAAAGAAGTTTGCGACCCGTAGGCCTTCTACCTCCATGCGGCATTGCTCCGTCAGGCTTTCACCCATTGCGGAAAATTCCCTATTGCTGCCTCTTGTAGAAGTTTAGGCTGTGTCTCAATCCCAATGTGGTTGATCATCCTTTTGCTCCTCAACCTACAGCGTATTAACAACTATTTCCAATTGTTGTTCCCCTCCCAAGGGCAGGTTCTTACGTGTTACTCACCCATTCGCCACTGGAAACACCACTTTCCATCTGACTTGCATGTGTTAAGCATGCCGCCAGTGTTCATCCTGAGCTAGGATCGAACTCTCCATGAGATTCATAGTTGTATTACTTATAGCTTCCTTGTTCGTAGATAAAGCTAATTCAAAATTCTCTTTCATTCCAAGGCATAACTTGTATTCATGCGCTTCATATTCACCTGGAGTTTGATTCCATAAATATAGCCCTCCCTACCCCCTCACGTCAATCCCATAAGCCTCTTATCCATTCTCATTCAATCATGGCAGGGGAGCAAGTCAAAATAGAAAAACTCACATTGGGTTTAGGGATAATTAGGCTCGAACTGCTGACTTCCACTACATCAAGGTGACACTCTACCGCTGAGTTATATACCTTCCCTTGCCCCCATCAAGAAATATAACTAACTAATCCTAAGGCAAAGGGTCGAGAAACTCAACCCACTATTCTTAAACAACTTGGAGTTGGGCCTTCTTTTCACACTATTATGGATACCAAAAATAATAGGAAAAATTGGATTCAATTGTCAACTGCTCCTATCGAAAATAGGATTGACTACAGATTCGAGCCATAACACATGGTTTCATAAAATCGTATGATTTTCCCAATCTAAATGAAGTAGGTTTCACATGAAGAAGATATGGCTCAGCATGTTCTATTCGATACAAGTAGGAGAAGAACCCGACTCGATATTCTTAAAAAAATAAAGAAATTAGAACCAAGTCAAGATAATATGGATCAACCCCTCTTCTTACGCCAAAGATCTTACCATTTTTGAAGTAACTAGAGTTACATCTATTTTTCTATTTCAATTCAATAGTTCTCATGTGTTTCCACGCCTTTTCGAGACCCCGAAAAATGGACAAATTCCTTTTCTTAGGAACACATACAAGATTTGTCACCATAAAAAGGATAATGGTAACCCCACCATTAATTACTTCATTTATGAATTTCATAGTAATAGAAATAGAACTGTCTTTTCTATATACTCTCCCCAGTTTCATTACTATCGCAGGCTTTATGCAATCACGATTATATGACCAATCATATATTACATTTATTATTTTCTCTCCAATAATTTTTTTAGGAACATTTTTAGCAAATAAATTAAGTTTAAATTTTGTAAAGATGAAAAAATTGGCTTATAGAAAAAAATGCTATAAATATTCCATAAAATGCTATACTGACTAAAAAAGTTGCATTTCACAAATTCATACCAATCTACAAAATTGTTTAAATTTGTATGGAAAGGATTTAGAAACGAAATTAAGATTTTTGATAATATATCAAAACCTACTCCCTCTTGATTGAAAGAAATTCCTATGGCCCTAAGGAACAAAGTAAATAGTACTAATATAAGCATAGAAAATAGCATAGTATTATCGGATTCATTGGAATAAGAAAAGGTTTTGTTAGTGCCAAAATAGGGAATAACAATAAAAGGTCTCATTATTTTTTTTACATTTTTATCAATTCGATATGGGTGTGTCTTCTTACAAAAAAAAAGAAGCCATTTCATTTTTATTCATTGTTAATTGACCTTTTTTACCCCAACAAGATATTGAATAGAATGAGCTAGTTTTTTTTCCATTGTAATTTTTAAAATGAACATTTAAATGTCCCTAAAAAATAAGTACATAGATCCAGAACATATAAAATGCGGTTAATCCTACTATTGAAAAAGCTATTATTGCGAACATTAGTGAATACAACGAAATATCATTAAGAATTTCATCTTTGGACCAAAAACAAGCAAAGGATGGAATACAATAAAGAGAAAGTGTACCCACTAAAAAAGAAGTTTTTGTAATTAGTACATGTTTTGTTAAACCGCCCATAAGAACCATATTTTGAGTTTTTATTTAGAGAATATCCAACAATAGTTTCCATTGAATGAATAATCGATCCAGATCCTAAAAACAACAAGGCCTTTGAATAAGCATGAGTAATCAAATGAAATAAAGCAGCTCAATAAGAACCCGTACCTAGAGCTAACATCATATAAGCTAATTGAGACATTGTAGAATAAGCCAAACCTCTCTTAATATCTGTTTGAGCAAGAGCTAAAGTAGCCCCTAATACTACCGTTATTATACCTATCAAAGCTATTCCATTCATTATGTAAGGTAGAACTATGAAAAGAGCAAGAAAGCGGGCTACAAGAAAAATTCTCGTCGTTACCATAGTAGAAGCATGTATAAGAGCCGAAATAGGGGTAGGTCCTTCCATAGCATCTGGTAACCATACATGAAGGGGAAATTGGGCAGATTTAGCAACTGAACCTGCAAATAATAGGAAAGCACACAAAGTAATAAATAAAAGATTTACCTCATTATTCGAAATTAAATTTTTGAATATTTCAAACAAATCCTAAAATTCTAAACTACCCGTTATCCAATAAAGATCTAAAATTCCTAATAATAAACCAAAATATCCTACATGATTAGTTATAAACGCTTTTTGACAAGCATTTGCAATGATAGGACGTGTGAACCAAAAACCTACTAAAAAATAGGAACACATTCCAACCAATTCCCAAAAGATATAAATTTGTATCAAATTTGAACTAGTAACCAATCCTAACATTGAAGTATTAAAAAAACTTATATAAGCAAAAAATCTCCAATATCCTTGATCATGAGATATATAATTGTCACTATAAATAAAAACCAAAATTCCAACAGTAGTGATTAATATTGACATAATAGAAGTAAGTGAATCAATCAAGTGGCCAAACTCTAAAGAAAGATCATTATTAATAGTCCAAGACTATGCATATTGATAAATACAACTGGTATTTATTTGATGAATAGACAAATCGATCGAAAAAATCATAACTATACTTAACAATAAAACACTAGGAAAAGCCTAAACACAGCGAAGAGTTTTTGTTACCATCAGAAAAAGGAGAAGTCTCATTCCTATTAACATAGGAACTAAAAATGGAATGAAAGGTATAATCCACGAATATTGACATCTATATTCCATATAAAAAAAATAGAAAATCTTTTTCTTCTTAATGTTAATGAGTTTTGTTTCTTATTCAACAGTTTTAGCTCGTTTGAAAGGTTTAGTTAATAAAAGAAAATTTAAGATATGCAAAACTTAAACAGAATTATCTACTCTTAATTATTTTGAATCTTTGTACAATAACTTCAATTCAATATTGGAAAGCATGAATTCAAAATAAGTCAAATGATATGACCAAATTCTTAATAAAAATTAAAAAAGACTTTCTTTTTTGGTTTTTTAGTTATTAGTTAGTAATAGTAATAAAAAAGAAAAATATATATTTTAATATTAAAATATAAAATATATATTTATAAAATATATTCTATATTACAATAATTTACACCTCATAATCATAGAGTTAGAGTGAATAGAAAAAATTTATCAAAAAAAAAAATAGTTTATTTTGATATAAATCCCTCAATAAAATAAAAAATTTATTAAGTTTATTTATTTCAAAAAATGGTAGTTCATTTTGGAACTAATTGATTATTTTCCGTTACAATAAAATACATTTTAATTTGTAAAAAATATTATGATATTCAAGAGTTTATTTTACATAACAGAGAAAAGGTAAAATATATTATTTTTAAAAATGAAGTATCTTTTAATAGATTAATGATCATTCTGATTAAATTTTCAAAAGGAAATTAGGCACACTCTTTCTTCGAGCTTGAGCAATTCATTTTTAAGCAAGATTAAGGGTTAGTTTCTTAAACTTTTTTTAATTTCTTTTATTCGATGTATAAATGAAGTGCAATGAAAATAGATAGAGATATAACTAGAAAAACTTCTTTCTTTTTTTGTAAGGATTCCATATAATATTACTTAGGAACAAAAAACAAAAAGACTATATAATTTTTACATATATATATTTATGAAGGGAATGGAATGTAGAAAAAATGAATAGATATAAGTCTAGGTATAATTAAAGAACAATTTATTTTGAGCAATAGATGTCTTTCACATACATGAACTATAGTAATGAATAAACTAGTATATTTTTTTGAATGGCAATTCCAAAAAAAAGTACTTCTATATTAAAAAAACATATTCGTAAAAATATTTGGAAAAAAAAGGGATATTGGACAACATTGAAATCTTTTTCATTAGCCACATATCTTTCTACAGGGAACTCAAAAAGCTTTTTTGTGCAACAAATACAAATATTGGAATAATCTCTGAATTTAGCCAGATTCAAAGAATAAGAATAGGCTAATTTCGTTTATTCTTTTTTATTTCATTTTTCTATAGCTATAGAAATTATAAATCTATAGCTATAGATTTAGAATCAATTTTTTTATTGATATCTATATTCTATATATATAGAAAGAGTGGTACTAGTTTTTGAAACAACAAAAAAAGAATAAACCTAACAAAATTTCAACTTTTTGAAGTATGTTTTCTCATTTTTGGGATGAAGAGTTTAACTTTCCCCATCGACTGAATAATTAATAAAAAAGTTTTTTTGTCTTGTTTTTCTTTTTTTTTTTAGTATTAGTATGCTAAGTAGATAGAAGATCTTTAGTAAAAAAAGAAATGAAATGGGACAGACATTATATTATTCGACATTGGAACTAATTGATTTCAAACTTGTTTTTGTAAATTTTGGAAGTCCTATATTCTCTAAATTAACTAGCTATATATATATATATTATTTCTTTTCTTTTTTATTTTTATATTATACCTATTTTTTTATACCTCTTTTTTAACCTAATTGAAAAGTCACCCTTCCCTTTTATTGTATTGGTTTATTGGAGATAATAATTTTAAATTAAAATGCTTTAAAATGGATCTTAAAATAAATAGAAAATAAAATAGAGGGTACAATTATGATCAAAATTAAAAGTTTTTTATATTATATCTGATATCTTAATAACTTAATAATTTTTTAATTGGTTTTTGAAATATTAATTTCTCGATACAACAAAAATTCTAATGATTAATACAAAAAGCTATGCAAATGTTTATTTATATAAATTCTTGGAATATAGTGCTAATTAAATTTGTGATTCATAAATATACTATTTTTCTTTAAAAAATGCATATTTTTTTTAAAAAATGAAAAAAAAAATATTAAAAACATAAATGAGAAAGAAAAATTTGTGTTTTAAAGGTTGAAGTCAGAACTATCTAGATCGTGTTACAATGGTGCCATTTTGAAAGAAGATAAACTATGAAAAAGTCCACTCTCATTGCTAACTTAATTTAAATAAAATTAATAACTAACACTCGAAACAAAAAATGAATGATAATAAAAATTCTTATTAGAAATGGAATATTCAAATCTTCAAAAAAAGAAAAATTATTTAATGTTTCAATTTTTATGTTTACTAAAAAAATATTGTATTACATTTGACTCTTTCAATCTCGACGATTTACTAAAAATATATTGTTATAATTTCAAGCAAGCCACTATGGTGAAATCGGTAGACACGCTGCTCTTAGGAAGTAGTGTTAGAGCATCTCGATTCGAGTCTAAATGGCGGCATGGCATCTTTTCTTCGAAAAGAGTAAGTCCTATAATGAATTCCATTCCTTATTTCCATTCCTATAACTATAATTAGTGGATCCTTTTTTATTTTATTTATGATATTTTCAACTTTAGAGCATATATTAACTCATATATCATTTTTCGTCGTATCAATTGTAATTGCAATTCATTTGATAAACTTATCACTCAATGAAATCGTAGGACTATATGATTCATTGGAAGAAGGCATGATAGTAACTTTTTTTTGTATAATAGGATTATTAGTTACTTGTTAGATTTTTTTCGGGGCATTTACCATTAAGTGATTTATATGAATCATTAATCTTTCTTTCATGGAGTTTTTCCATTTTTAATATGATTCCGTCTTTTACTTTTAAAAAACTAAAAAACCATTTAAGCACAATAATCGCACCAAATATTTTTTTGACCCAAGGCTTTACTACTTCGGGTCTTTTAATCAAAATGCATCAATCCATAATATTAATACCCGCTCTCCAATCTCATTAGTTAATGATGCACGTAAGTATGATGGTATTGGGCTATGTAGCTTTTTTATGTGGCTCATTATTATTAGTGGCTCTTTTAGTTATTACATTTCAAAAAGTCATAAGGATTATTGGTAATAATAATAATTTCTTTTTTAAATGAGTCATTTTCTTTTGTTGAGATCAAATATCCGAACAAGAGAAATAATATTTTACGAAACACTTCTTTTCTTTCTTTTCAAAATTATTACAGGTCCTAATTTATTCAATAATTGGATTGTTAGAGTCATCGTATTATTGGTCTAAGGTTTATCTTTTTAACTATAGGTATTCTTTCGGGAGTAGTATAGGCTAATGAGTTATGGGGATCCTATTAGAATTGGGATCCAAAGGAAACTTGGGCGTTTATTACTTGGACAGTATTCATAATTTTTTTACATACTACAAAAAAATTCGAAGGTTTAAATTCTTTATCTTCAATAGTAGCCTCTATAGGCTTTCTTATAATTTAGATATGTTATTTTGGGATCAATCTATTAGGAATAAGATTACATAATTATGGTTCATTTACATCAAATTGAGTTTAAGTGAATTGAATAAAGAAGGAAGGGGACTGACAAATACAAACATAGTAAGCATATAATAAAACTTCGCATAAACCGTCGAGAACCACTTGAATCACTACATTAGTAGATTTTAAGGGGTTCTCCCAAACATCAAAGATATCTAGTTACAATTCCTTACTTATAAGTTAAGATAAGATAATAGAAGAAAAATATTTCTTTTTTCATTGTAGAATGAAAAAAAGAAATATTTTAATGAAAAAAGAAATATTTTTCTTCTATTTCATGAAAACTATCTATAAAGAATTTGATAAAATAGCTTTGACCTTATTAACTGATAATGAGAAAATAAAATCCAAATAAATACCAAAACCTATTATAGGTATAAGGATTGAAATCGAAATAAATAACTTTCACAGCCTAGAATAAAAAAAATAAGAGTTTGTTGTATTAAAAAGCGTGTATCCATAGAATATCTGGTGTAACATAGATAATGAATAAATAGGAGTTAATATCATTCCAATGGCCGTGAAGATATTGAACACTGTGAATATTTTTGGTAGTGGGATAGCCATTCCACCCATTTTGTCGAGATAAAGAAGATGTATTCTATCATAACCTATTCTTGCTAAGAAAAAAAGCGCAGCACCAATAAACCAATGCGAGATTATTTGTAAAATGGCTCCATTGAGTCCCGTATCGCTTATCGAACCAATTCCTAGAATTATGAAACCCATATGAGATATAGAGGAATAAGCTATTCTTTTTTTTTTAAATTACATTGACCAAGAGATGTTAAAGCAGCATAGATTATTTGAACTGCACCTAATATCATTAACTCAGGAGAGAATATAGAATGAGCGTGGGGTAATAATTCCATATTAATTCGAATCAATCATACGCTCCCATTTTTAATAAAATTCTGGCTAAAAGCATACAAGTACTATAATGTGCTTCTCCATGGGTGTCTGGTAACCATGTATGTAAAGGTATAATCAATAATTTTATAGGAAAAGCAATAAGAAATCCAATATAGTATATTATTTCCAATGCTAAAGGATATAATTCATTAGCTGATGTTTCCAAATTTAATGCTAGTTCATTGGAACCATATAAATCGATACCTACAACTCCCATTAATAAAAAAATGGAACTTCCTGCAGTGTATAAAATGAACTTTATAACTGAATACAAATGTTTCTCCCCCCCACATGGATAAAAGTAAATAAATAGGAATTATTTCTATTTCCCACATGATGAAAAAAAGTAAAATGTTTCGAGAAGAAAATGATCCTATTTGATCGTTGTGCATTACTAACATCAGAAAATAGAATAATTTTGATTCCCAGGTAACCGGTTGAGCTACTAAAGTCGCTAAAGTGGTGATAAATCTTGTGAGTAAAATTGGCCTAATAGAGAGTCCATCTATTCCAAATCTCTAATAAAAATAAAAAAAATTGATCCATTTATAATTCTCCATCAGTTGAATTAATGGATCATCCAATTCGAAATGATAATAAAATGCATAGGTTGTTAGAAGGAGATCTATTAAGCATATACAAATGGTATACCATCGAATTACCTTATTCCCTCTATGAGGAAATAAGAAGATTAAGGAATCCACGAATATTGGAAAAACTACAATTATTGTTAACCAAGGAAAAAAATTCGTGATAAAAATAAGATACACTTGGGCTAAAAGACCCGTGCTCAAAATGACTTTTTTATTTTTATGTTTTGAGCATGGGTTTTTGTTAGTAAAAAAATGTATTCGTGTGGGGTTTTTTGAAATGTATCAATCAATAAGTTAGACCCATGCTTCTAGTTGTTTCATGCCATAAATAAACTTGAACACTCAAGAAATCCATCGGACAGGCAAATTCACATCTTTTACAGCCGACATAATCCTATGTTCTTATAGCAGAAGCAATTTGCTTAGCTTTACATTCGTCCCAAGGTATCATTTCTAATACATCTGTCGGACAAGCTCGGACACATCGAGTACATACTATACAAGTATCATAAATCTTTACTGAATGTGACATTGGGTCTATTCATTTTTTAACATAAAATTTTTTTGATCTAGTAAAACTTTTAAAGGAATCATATATTTAGACACTAGATGAATTAATGATTTACCAGACGTTTTCCAATCAATCTACTTCTAAATCAAGTTCCTAAAAGAAGGTCAAGATACTTTGATTTCTTACGTTTTCGCAAACATGATCATACGTCATGTATCATACATATTAATTGGAATTGATAAATATTCATATTCTACTTCTAATATTCTATAATATTTATGATTAATACTATTTAATAAATGTAAGATTTTTCTTCAAGATGTGTGCTAGTTGATGACCTATTTAGCTATCTTGTTAGCTTTATTTAGTAATTTGTCGCAACATTATATGGAAATACAAAAATGCACTATAAATTAATTAGTTGATTGGGTTAGATAGCAAATAATAATAGATAAGCAAATTATATTGTAATATCCTTTTCTGAACTTCCTTTTAAAGGAATGTTAGCACCAATCTTTAGTTTAAAGAGATACTAATTTTATGATTATTATATTTTTAAAATACTTTTTAATTATTTTTCATTTTTATCCTTTTTATGTAAGATTTTATATTGTAGTATCATTTTTTGAACATCCTTTCCAAAAAGTGCTAGTGTTAATATTTATTTCTAAGAAGTATTAATTTTATGAATTATTACTATTATATTTTGAAAATATCTTTTTTTAATTATTTTTCATTTTTATCATTCTTATATGAGATTTTCTATTGTTTCTTATCCTAGTTTAACACTTTGTCCATTTATTTTGAATCTCGATCCTTATTCAGTATTTACGGTTGATTGATCTCCTTTATTTTCTAATCATCATTGCAATTGTTGATTTGCTCTTTTTTTTAATTGTATTATTGTTAGATAATTATGATTTTTTGTTAATAGAATAGTGTATGTTGTTCGTATGTAAGCATAAGGGTAAAATTGTGATATTGAAGATTAATACCGGTACAAATTATGATAATTTAGTTCAAATGTTGTGTACAAATTTTAAGGATTTGTTTGCCAGTGATTTTTTCTTGTCTTATTCTTTTCTTGGTTATCTTGTTTGTTTGTTGAGGAATAAGTTAGAATTAAAAAATATGATTCACTTGGTTCACACTTTGGATTTGAAATATATGAATCTGAGTGTTAATATTAGTTCGAGTTCTATATCACATTTGCTCTATGATAATGTTGTTATTTTAGAGAGATAGGTTATTATTTCAAATGTGATAGAGTATGATAAGACTTTAATTGCAAGTTTGTGTTCTTCAAATAGTGAAAGGATTTTATTGTCTAATTTATGGTCAGGTGTAGTTAGCCATGTTGATCAAAGATTTTGTAATGGTATTGTTGAGTTTAGGAATGCATTATGCAAGTATTACTCGTTGAAGTAAAGATCATCAATATGCCTTATACACACCAACATATTTGATCTATATTACTGGAATCTTCCAATTGCTTTCTTTATCTAGTTATTTTGCAATGTTTCTATTCAAGAATAAAAAAAATATCTTGGTCATATTCATCATAAATCAGGCTAAAAATTGGATAATGTCATGTTATTATTTTATGCAAGATAATAACATTAGTGAAAAAAATGATGTTATTATTTGTGATGCAAATAATAACATTGTGCCAAAAACACAAAATGCTCTAGCAATTAAAAAGTGTTTCTTAATCATCATTAAGAGTATAGTTCCAGGTAGAAAAGTGACATCAATTATTATATGTGCATTAAATTAAGATGATAAAAATAATTATTGTGCATATTACTAGTCTATTTTGCATGCAATAGTAACATGTAAAGGTTTGAAATATAATATGATATGTTACTATCTTGCATTATTTTGATGAAATGAGCTTAAAAATTGTACAATTACTTATATGGTATTATTTAGTTACTATTTGGTGCTAAATAGTAATATCATTGGAAAAGATAAATTAAGGTTTTAAAAAATAATATGAGAATTATCATACTAATGTTTAGACTCAAGATGGATTGATCAAGTAAAAATTAAAATTCTTTATGAGAAAAAATTGAAACATAACATGTGGGATTGAATGTTACTATTTGAGATCTAAATAGTAACATCATGCCAAAGAATACAAAATATGTCCAATATCAATAAGTGCATTACAATAACCTAAGAAACACAATCATTGTACATGTTACTATTTGGATAACTCTGTTGTGCCAAACACTAATATCAGTGGAAAAAGCAAGATTAAATTATGGTAAAGCAAAACAGATATTGTCATAATGGTATTTGTACTAGAAAATGAATTGATCAAGTTAAAACTAAAGTTCCTTATGAGATATAATGTAAAGACAACATAAAGAATTACATGTTACTACTTAGTATGCAAACAATAACATGATGCTAAAAAATACAAAACATACACATTTTCAACATGCATGCTTCAATTTTTTTCTTTATCATACAAATAGTAATATGGCTAAAATGACATATTATTATCACTTTCATTATGATGTTTGAACTAAAAATAGAGTGATAAAGTTAAAACTAAAGTCTATTAAAAGATATAATCTATAAATAATGTATTGGATTGCATGTTTTTATTTGGTATTAAAAGAGTAACATGTTTCTGTTTGCTTCCATATGAATAACATGCTAAAAATAAAACAACATATGTACTTCCATGTTTTTGTTTGTCATACAAACAATAATATGAAGATTCTCGATAGTAACATATAGATAAAGTGCACAAATAGTTATTATGTGGGATTAGTGATGATAACATGTAATAAATAGTGACATGCACATTTATCGTTCTAACTTTTAAAGTTTCGCTTCAACATACTATATATATATATATATATATATATATACACACACACACACACACACACACACACACACACACACACACACACACACACACACACACACACACACACACACAAATAATAACATTTTTTATGAAGTTAAAGTTAAGATAATCCATATACACAAACTATTTAAGAAGATATAAGTTTTACATATTAACGATCCATTTTAACGGTGTCAATTCATGTGAATTCATGTGAAGTTACTATCTGGCACTAGTTGAAAGGTGTTAAAGGTTAAAAATATTGATTTTTGATGATACAATATAGGTTGAGTTTGTTTGCTATAACTTTTTTATGATTCCTACAATTGTTTCATTTGATTTATCAAGTTGATTCATAGGGACTACGTGGTGATCATATGAGAGTTGGTGGTTTCTATTTTGATGTTTTTATTTGTTTCATAATATGCTTTAAATGTGTTATTTTGGTCTTATAAGCTTTGTAGTAATTTATAGTTTGTGAGTGAACTTAAATGAAAGAAAATATGCCTGAGATATCTTGTTGTAATAAATTGCAACAAACAATACTAGTCCAATTTTTTTCCTTAGATTTAGAGTTTGCATATTCTATTGAAAATATTTTTTATAAAAAAAATCATATTTTATATATTGATAAAGAAATGATATATTATTTATATTTATTGTTTAAAAACATATGCCTAAATAATTTAAATAAAAAATTAATATGTCAAATAATTAATTTCATCAAATTTATATAAAATAGATAAGAAATATTCAATTTTTTTACAAAAATAATTAAGTAGTAAAATAACAAATAAAATCATATAATATATATATAATAAATATTTTTATATTTACAATTAGAATTAGAATTAAATGTTTATTGTAATTATATTTTAATTTAAATTTAATTTATTGTTAATATAAAATATTTTATACTATCAATAAAAAAGATACATCAGTAAAAAATTAATAGTAATTAAGAATTTGTAATTGTAATAAAGAAATTTTAACATTTTTTATTGATATGGCAAAGTAGATGATATTATAAAGCTGATGTACATTAACAATGAATCAATTTTAAATTTATTATAATATAATATTTAATATTTATTTTATACAATTTTATATAATAATTATTTTATTTTTATTTTTCAATATTAATATTTATATTTAAGTATATATATTTATATTTTTATAATTAATAAATTATATTTATTATAGTTTTAAAATAGTGACAATAAAATGTTAAAGTAGTTATTAGATAAAATAAATAAGGGTGATTTTGTATGTGTGTGTGTAATAAGAAAAGTTCTTCCTATTAATAAAGGATGTGGGTAAACAATTTTTTTTAACTTGTGGAAAGTAAAACTTTTCAAAAAGTTTTACTTCTTCTATTTTAGTAATTAATGATTAACTAAATAATAAAAAAACTTCCTATTATTCAAGAAATAATACTTCTTATACTAATTTTATAAACTAAATAACCTTTTAAAATATATGACTGTGGAATAAGGCAAATTTTAAAATATTATAATTTAGAGAAAAGTAATTTTTAACCTATAAAAAATTAAAATGCACAAGTTAAAATTAATCCAAATGAACACATGACAAGTGGTGATTTATTTATTAATAAAATTTAGCATAATTTTAAAAATCAAATCAGATCAATTAATTAGATCAATATATTGGTGAGCCAATTGATGAGTTAGTTCGATTAAAATTTTTAACCTAAAAATGCATGTAAATCGATGAGAATTAACTAGAATCAATAAATCAAATCAATTTTTTAAATTGTTTTAAAAGTAATTTTTTATAATTTTACAATAATTAAAGTGTAAAACCATTGTAATTTTATATCAATTGAATTTGTATTTTTTTCAATCATTTCTAACATAAATTATTGTTGCATCACTTATTTTTTACTTTAAATATATATTACTGGTGTATATATATAATTTATATTTTTAAAGTTAAAACCAATTTAACTAGTGAATTAGTTGTTAAACCAATGAACTAGTGAACTAATACTCTATTCGGATAACCAATCCAATTTTAAAAATTATGGAATTTACTATATAATTAAAGTGATAAAACATATCCAAATTAATTGTTGGCTTCTCTAATTAAAACCTTGTCATTACTCACTTTATGAATAATTTTAGAGTTGGCTCAATTTTAGTTACATATCATAATTATATATGCTTCAAAAAAGTATAAGTAATACCTGTTAAATGAAAATGACCTAGTAACATTGCCATAAGCAAAGCTACAATTGGATTGTCAATTAATACATGCATAAATGGAGTTATTAGTAAAGTTACCAAAAACTCACCTTAATTAATGGTTTGAAACTTGATCGGAATTTATAAATTTGACCTTCCAAAGTGAATTTTTTTTTGTTTCAACATCTACTGGACAATGTAAGGTAATCAAAAAGAAAAAAAAAAAGGGCCAAACCTATTGCGATTTGCAAGCCACTACCAAGAATAAACCATCAAATAATATAAAACCAAGGGTTATGACACTAAAATATGAGAAAATGTCTAGACACCCACTAATTAAAAACATACCAACCCACTTATTGAATTCTAATCATACTCTTATTAGGCCTAGCCATGGTTCAGTCATGGCTGGTTATAAAGTTTTTCAATCAACTAACTGTTAATGTTTGATTTTCTAATGAGATCAACAATTGCTAATTAAACTATTGCTTAGAATCAACTGGAATCATTTAAGGAAGGTCCAAGTGATTCTAAACAGTTTAGTTTGGTTAACCAAGGAAACCATAGAAATGGATTTTGCATACCAATTTGGTTAGTCTTTCTACTGAAAAAAAAGCCTAATTTGAAATATGTTTCACACCCAAAAAAGGAAGTTTACAAAGCCTAATAAAAGGCCCAATCTAAAGTATGTTTCACACTTTTAAAAAAAAGACTAGAAAGCCTAATAGAACCTCATCATATCACTTGCTAAAGCATATAAAAACACATCATACAATCATACTGAATGCTGCTTATAATACAATATGTGAAAGAGGCTTTGCAATTTACAGCACAGCCAATATTCAATAGAAACAATTCTATATTGATAAGTGATAATAATACAACATAAAATAACTTCTTAACAATAAGCATGGATAAAGAGATATAATAATCATCCATCATTTCATAACCTTTGATATTTGATAACCATCCAACATAAAAGAAATTGTTCAAGCTCTTAACAAAACTTATAAAGTCATATAAAGTTATAAACATGAACATCAAATAAAGCAAAATTCTCCCACCTCTAAAGTTCAAAGCTCCAAAATTGATAAAAGCATAGCAAAGGTTGTGCATTATTCCTAATACCTATTATGTACTAATTGGAGTATCCATACCAAAAAGTAAGGTAGTAAACTGTAATAAAATCCAAAAGAAGCCACTGTGCAATTATAACTTTCCTATTTTTTGCCACAAACTATAGCTTTGGCATGCTATGTCTTCAATGGTCAGCATTCACTAAAAAAACTACTGCAAATTGAAGTTAATTCTATTTATGTACCAAAATGTATCTACTTCCTATCCAAAAATCTTCCAACACTGGTTGGAACTTCATAGCATCTATTAAAAGTTAGTCCATAGCCATAGGTTATATGGTGTTTCCAATTTGAATAAAACCACTTGCTCCACTTTCACCAAGCATTCTTCCACCTCTAATAGTAGCTGTTATGGATGAAGTTATTGCACCACCTCCTAACAATTCTAACAATTAGAAAAAATAGTTAGGAAAATAATGAGATCACTTAATATAATTAATAAAATAATAAATGAAGGAGTAAAGAACTAAGCATATAATAAGATAAAAAACATTTGAAGTAGCAAAAATTTAGGAAGTAACTAATATTGAGATTTATAACTTGCTTAACTTCATCACATTTATCCAGTTCATCATCATTTTTAAGGTTATGATGTCAAATTTTGAAAGCCTCAATTAAATTTGAGTACATATGAAGGTTTCGGTCATTTCAGGGGTAACAGAGCTCCAAAATGATCAAGCACCTAACCCTCAGTGCTAAATGCTGATTTTGAAGCCATTATAGACACCGGGATAGCTTATATATCTTTTGCTATCTTTGATAGGATCATGAACCTTGATGTATTAAGCTTTCACTAAACCCAATGTCAAAGTTGTCATTTTCATTAGTACATGCTTCATTAAGGAACCTCTCCACCTCATTTCTCGCATCAATGGTGTTTTTCTTCTTTAAATGAGATCAAAAGGCAGCATTTTAAGCCTTATGTGGATGATTTTCAACTGCAAATTCATTAGGTTGTGTGTTTCCAATTAATGGAATCATAGATGCACTAAACTCTCTTTTCCTATGCTCTTTAGAGTACCACTTATATATCCTTATCAAATTATCCTTAACTTTCTTGTATGTTCCCCATAATTTTCTTTAAATGACTATGTCACAAAAAGCCTATTTGTATCTAGGATCTAAAATAATGGCAATAAAAATAAGAGGAGTAATTTTTTCCATATTTCCTTAATACTTCTCAAACTTTCTTTTCATGCTTATTGCCATCATATTCAAGATTGAATCATTCATTTCACTATCACTCCATTTTTTGATCTCACCTTGCAACATAGACAAATGTATGAATACAAAATTTGAAGTGACATACAATGACCTTGAAAATGCTAAAGTGACATCATAAAAGATTTTAAGGAAATTAAAAAAAACTCTTGCATTATTCCAATCACTAGCAATTAGTGGCTTTATTCCTTTAGAATCTTCTATGAAGTGTATGGTGTTCTTACTATCATTTTCCTCCAATCTCTCAAAAGCTTTCAGGTATTTCTAATCTACCTCTAGCATTTTAAAGGTGGAGTTTCACCTTGTGGGCACATTAAGGCATATAAGTGATTTGTGAATGATATGTTCATCTTGCATGGCTTACTTAAACTTAGCCAACCTTGAAGGAAAGGATCTTACATACCTTTAGATTTGTCAAAATAGACTAACCTAACCCTATTAGGCTAACCTAACAGATAAAAATTGTGCATTAGGCTAATCCTAAGCTGGGTTACCTTTTCACCAGGCCAGATTCAAATCAAGTTATTATAGTCCCAATTCCAATCCTAAGTTAATATTTACTAAGTGAGTTCAAGCTAATTTTAATAACCCATTATATTATATTATTATTATAATATTAGTTATTTATTTATTATTAATTTTACATAATTAATAAATTAAAATCTATTATTATTAAATATAATTATATTTTATTATTATTATCATTTAAAAATTTTATTAAAAGGATGAAATTAAAATAAATTTATTAAAACAATTAAAATAAAAATTATATCTTTTTTAAATTTTAAAAATATTAAATATGAAATCTTTTAAAAAGAAAGTAAGAAATTTTTTAAATATTAATGTAGTTTTATTCCTAATTTCTTAAGGTATATTAATAACTTTTCAATATATTAAAATTTCAAATTAAAAACTTTTCACCTTTAATATGCAAAAGAAAATATTAACTAAAAATAATTTAATCACTTATAAAAAATTAATTATAAAAATACATTTAATTTAAATAAATTAAGTTTAAATTTGAGATATAATAATTAATTAGGAGGAGTTCTTTGATACTTATTGCAAAATTTTTAGTACTTATGATTATTATTATATATTATTATTGTTATAATTACTCTTATTATAATAAAATATAATTATATTTTATTATTATCATTTAAAAATTATTATTTTTATTGTTGTTATTGTTTAATTGAACCAAAAATAATAAAAAAAATTAAGATATAACAATTTTTAACTTGAAAATCCCTCATTAAGAAGGGTAAAAATCATAAGACTTAGTCTAGAAAAATTTCACTATTAAATAAAATAAATATTGATATTTTGCTAAATAAATTTATAACATATGAATATATCACTTTCTAATTATTTCCTACACCCGATGATGATTCATCTTTTAACAAATTATTTTTTTGTCTATCTTCTGTATCAAACAAATCCTTTAAACAAATAACCATCTCTAAATTCTGATCATTTATAGATAAATGTTTATCATCTAAAATTTACTCAACAAAAGAAAATGCATTTTCTGATGCTACTGAAGATATTAGAGGAGTTAGTATATCACGTGCCATAAGAGAAAGTATAAGATATTATTTCATTTGTGTTTTCCACCATTCTAAAATGAAAAAATTTAGCATATTAGCTACAATATGTGTAAATAAGTAAGAATTTAACTTATTATTGATTAAGGGAGTATCATCAGTTAAATCTAATAAGTCACCATATTTTTCATGAAATGGGATACTCATTTTTTAGGAAGATGAAGAACCCATGTATGAATGTGAAGAATTAAATTTATTACTATATACTTAAAATATTTCTAACATGAAATTATTTATATCATTCATGTAAAACTTTAAGTTAAATTCATATTGCATATTTCTATGGTACTTTTGTAGTAATTTTTTTTCACTATTTCTTATTTAACTCTAGAATCCATAATTGTAGATATAATATATAAACGAGAAATATTTCTAAAGTATTTATTCCATTTTGATAAATATTCATTAATAATAATTTCAAACCCATTAATACTTCCAAATTTTAAAAATGCTTACTACAATTAAGTAAAAAACTAACTATTGAGTAAGATGTTGAATAATAAGAACCAGATAAAAGATTGCTCTATAAAATGTTTATAAAAATGTAAGCAAATTTATGCCCTTTCATATTCAACATTTTCAAGGTGATGATTAACTTAAATTTTCATTGAATACAAAATATTCATGACATTTTATACTCTAAACAAAATTTTAATATTTTAAAAGTAGAATTCTATCATGTAGAAATATCTTATGGAGGTGTCTTAGGTTTCTTAAACCTTTGAATACATAATTATTTTCAATTGTGCTTTTTAACTGGTGATGATTTGATATATAAAACTATATTTCTAATATTTTGTATAAGTATAGAAATAACTTTTAATGCATCTTGAATAACTAAATTTAAAATATGACATACATATCTAAGATGAAAAAATTGAGCTTCAAGAATAAGATTTAAAATAGAAATTAAAATTCTAATAGCACTAATATTAGTAGATGCATTATCAAAGGTAATTGAAAATATTTTATCCAATATTATGTATTCATTACAAGTATCTTTTATATAAAAAGCAATAGTAGATGTATCATGTGGTGGTGAAATTAGTTTAAAATAAATAATTCTTTTATGTAAAATAAAATTATCATTAATATAATGGGCAGTTACATAAACATAGTCCATTTGAAATGGTGATGTCCAAATATTAGATATAAATGTAATTTTAGCTTTGAATTTTGAAAAAAAGTTAGCTAAGTCCATTTTCTGCCCTTTAAAAATTTTATTCAATTTATTTACACTAGTATTCCTATTTATACCATGTCATTGAGGATTAAAATGTTGGAAAAGGATATTTAATTTTGGAGAACTAGCTACACTTAAAGGCATTTTAGCATCACAAATTCATTTACATAATTTATACTTATAACTATCTTCACTAGGCATATTAGAATTTTCACTTAAAATATTTACAATATCTACATGCTTAGAAGAATAATGACATCTCATTGTATTAGTATCACTATAACTATTATAGTTATAATTTTTTAGACAATATTTGTAAAATATTTTTACTGTACCATCTACATTTTTTAGATCGAAATGATTTCATGTTTTAGAATTTTTTAATCTTTTTGTTAAATCAGATGAGAATGTAAGAATACTTATATTCTTATGATTATAAGCATATTGTGAAGATAGATGTTAAGAAGGAAGAGGAGATGATATAAATTTAAGTATACTTCAAGGAGTATTTATAAAATTGTTATTTAAAAATTAGTAGCTACATTTTCTAAAAAATTTTGATCATTAAAATAATTTTACATATTATTAGGATCATTCAAATCTATAATTAAAATTTATTAATAATATAAAAATAAAATTATTAATATTAAATTTAACAAAAATAATAATTAGCTAAAATACTATAAAAATTAAAATATACAAAACTTAATAAAAAATTAAAAATATAAAAATATAAGTAGATATTAGAAAAAGGTTAAAGAGTGTCATCAATATTTTTTTTACAAGTGAAAATTTCAATGTTTTACAACTTTATGTACCATCTTCACCTTCAATTTTCAATATTTGTAAAGAAATAAAAATTATAGGAGTGAGATTGAAGAGAGAAAAAATAAATACTTGTTGTATAAATTTAGTTTGAATGAAAAATGAGAAGTATTTATAATAGTGATAAATATATAAAATATTTAAAGAGACGGGTCATTGCACAACGGCTAAAGAGTTGTTGTACAACTATTAAAACTCTACTCTGGAGCTTGGCCTCTGACCTTTTGGGAGGAGGATTGTGGATTGAGTATTGAATACTGACTGCTAAATATTATATTTATGGGTAAAGGAAAGTAGAATAAGGATTATATTTTTTAATGAAAATGAATAGGAATAACATTCCTTTCTTCTTTCCCAGGGCAATATTAGTATATTATTTTATAAAGCTAGCTTTGTCTAAAGCAGTAAAGAAGCCTAATCTTTCTTTGTACAATTGTACTTCAGATGGAAGACCGAAGAGACTAGACTCTAAGCCATATTTATAGAAGGATAGATAGATTGCATTTTTTTCCAATTCTATTGTTTATTAAATTTAATTTACCCCCTATTGCACGTTCCGTATTTTTTATCTTTTCATTAGCCATGTTTCATGTTTTATTGTAGTTGTTAAATATGTGCCCATTCAGCCATTGAAATTTGAATCGATAAATTAATGAATGGATAGTTAATTTGGTTTGAATTTTATTTTCAAATTATTTTTATTAGTGAAGTGATAAAAAATTCATTTAATTTATAATTTTTAATTAATTTGGTTAAATCACTTTGCTATGTTTACTGAATTTTATAAAAATTTTAATTTATTTAATTATTATATTTTATATTATTTTAATTTATTTTATATTATTTTAATTTATTTTTTATTATATATTTTAATGAATCATAATATAAATTTATTATTATTTTACATATTAAATATGTATTTTCATTATTTTTAAAATTTTATATTATAAACAATGATTAACTAATTAGATAAGTGACTCATGAACTAAGCTTTTATCTAATTTGATGTCTAATTGAATTTTAATAACTATGCATTTTAACATTCCTCTTTTTTTTTAATTGTAAGTTTAGATGTGATTACATTCACAGATTTAAATGTAATTTTAGTATAAATTAATTTTATATTATTATTTATCAATATATTTAATGTAAAAATTATTAGTTTTTTTGATGACATATTACATTCTTATTTATTAATAATATAAAAATTTTACATTAATAATAAATTAAATTTAAACTCATGTTAACTTAATTTTATTAATGAATACCTTCTCTATTTTTAAAAATACAAAGAGAGTATTTATTATTAATAATAATATAAAATATTTTATCATAAAAATTGAATTTATATTTTTTTAATTGTGACTTAGGTTGTTAAAGTATAATTTTAATATATTAAAATTATTATTTTAATATATATAAAAATTAAAAATTAAATATATAATAAATTAATTATTTATTATTTATTACTATTACTAATTTAACAGGTTAATCCAATAATCTAACATATTAACATTTATTAGTTTCAATCTTTTATCAGATTAAACTAACCAATATCAGTCCCTTATTAGGTGGGGTCACTCTTATTATTTTCTATCCCAATCTCAATCCCAAATCAGGTTTTATACTAGTCTCAAGCTAACCCATTAAATCAAACTTATTTTGACAGGTCTACATACCTTATTACATTTTAAATTGCAACAATTGAGTTATAGAGATCCTTTAATTCTTTATTGACAACCAAGTTTAGTATATAAGCATAACACCTTATATGTAAGATTTTACCATCCAATACCAACCTTTTCCAATTATTAACCTTTTTTTAGATATACAATGGCCCTATTATTTGAACTAACATTGTTTACAATAATACTAAATAACTTCCTAATATCCCACTCATTCATGCATTGTTAATTTGCTTCCTTATTATTTCCCCCTTGTGATTTGGTATAAGGCAAAAATTAATGATCTTTTTTACAACTTCCATTGATTATCTATGAAATATACAATCAATGCCATAGAGTTCAAATTTTACACACTACTTTAGCAATCGATTGTTATACATGCCCTAACACAATTAGATTTCAACAACATTTTCAATTTGCCTTTTTCTTCCATGAAAATCTTCATGCAATCTCTTCTAATAGTTTATCTTAAAGGGATATGCAGTTAAAGGTTCAATCTTTTGCACATATATTTAAGGCTATAACCTTTAACTACCCTAAATGGTTACTTATCACATATAACAAGTAGAGAAATGGCTTTTCTACACTCTTATAAGTCATAAACATGAGGAATGGAACCTATTAAGAACGTTTTATTAGATTTCTTCTAAAAATTAATAACTTATGGCTTGGGGTCATTCTTTAAGGCAAAGGGCTATTTAAGACATTTAGGTATAAAGGCTAGAAGCACCATGTCTTTACTATTACAAAGAAATCTAATGCCACAGTGAATGCATTTAGCTATTGGTTTCATTAGGTGCTCTTTTAAAATAATCCTAAGTGATGCTCCTTTTACTTGTCATGATACCTGTTGCCTTATTGGTTGAAATTTTCCTTTTTGTAGGTTTCTTTCTTTTCTAACTAGATTTGTTAATTGTTAATGATGGTGGTCCACTAAGGAGTAGGAGCAAGTGTTGTTGCTACTGCCTTACTAGAATCATATTTATTGGGTTTATCCATGCAACATTTCCTAATCATAATAAATTCTCATAATAAGCCAATTATCATCCAAAAAAAATCTAATAAATTGAAAAGGAACTAGAAATATAGATTCGTCTAATGATATAAACTTAAAAGAAACAAAAAAATGCACACAATGCAATAGCCAAACATAAAGATATTTGTTGTTTAATATTTTATCTAACATAAATGTAAGAATATCTTGAATTGAGCTAATTGATAATAATATTATAGTTAATATCTAAGCTAATTTCTTTATACTAACACTGAAACAAATAAGAAACAAAATTTGTAGTAGCCAAAGAAATAATGCATGGAAAAAAAAGAAATATAATTGATAATCCATATGATAGTAAAAACCAATAAGAAGCAAAGATATATAACATCTAAATAAACAAAACTTGGAAATATAAGACAACAACACAAATAGAAAACAGGTCTACAACAAAGCAACCTTTAATCATCTCAGATAATATCCCTTTAAGCACCTAAAACCCTATATTTTGCTATAGCTTACCCTCTTTGACTAACTTCAATTGACATGCCTTACATATAGTTCACAAATAAAAAAGCTAATTTATCCAGCATATGTATTTCAAATTGAAGTTGCCAAAGAACGAACTAGTGAGGTGAAACTCTTCCTATAGAAAGCATTTAATGTAAAATCGAACATGCATGTGCCATAACACATGATATATTATATATTCTTGTCATACATGTCACAATTAATATAAATAAATTAAACTTAACCTAACTGAAAAGGTAGACCTTAGTTTGTGACACCCAATGAGAATGGCATAATGATATCCTATCAATTAGTTATTCTTATTCATTTATTCTTAGGAGTGATTTAGTGACATCTCAATACTAAATTGCAATTAATAGTTATATTGTTTTTAGGAACACTAATTGAGATATCTTAATAGGCCGTAGGCAAATTTTTACGCCATGCAAATAAGGGCTTTTATAAGAAAAAGACACACAAGAGTCATCCTTATCTAAATCATCTAATTAGGAAGGTTAATGCCATCAAATTCTTATTGCTGCTTAATAACTATGCAACTCTTTTGGAAACTTGCATGATATTACTAATTCTAAGTTTAAAGCTATGAATTATTATAAAAACATGTTAAGGTTTAAGTTTCTAAAACAACATCTTTTTTATCTGATACTTTTTAGGTTGCAACTGAGCTAAAAAGAAATGATAATCAAGTTTTGGAATTAGCCCTCAAATATAATACTTTGGAGATTGAAAGCTGTAGTAAACATGCCATGAGAAATGCTTCTATGGAAAAGACATGTGATAATGTAAATATAGACAAAAGCTACTCAAATAACAAGGAAGAACTTGACAATATAGATTGGGAATATGGATTAGTTGCTACAGATGATCATCCTATGACTATTGAAATGAGTGTGGCACCTGACTCAATTGGACAAAAATGATTTCATCAAGCTTCTACAAAAAATAAGGTTAATTAATTTTTTTACACAATATTAGAATAGTCTTTGATGTCATAATAATTTTTAGTCATATATTGAATGTACTTCAATCACATTATTTAGGAATTGGTTGAGCTTATGCATAAAGTTTATTTGCTTTGTTTACTTGCTCGTGGAAGATGCTTGCGATGATTCTTTGATTCAAGTTAGTTTATGTGATTTTTATATTTTTTTTTGTAAAATACAACTTCTTTAGGATGGTTAGCATTTGTATCCCTTCCATCATCACCCTATTATTTAAGCCTAGAGTTTAAGGTCTTTTCTATATGGAGACTAGTTTTCAATTTAAGGATTTCTTTTTCTTGGCAAGCTTTTCTACTTTCTCTACTTCCAATACACTTGTTGCAAATCTCAAATGTGTTAAGACTTATGTTAGAAGCTTTGCATCCTTTAGTTTTATAGGTATGCTTTGTTATAATTATTTGATTTTTGTTTTGTTAACTTGACCTTTCTTTAATAGATTCAAGCTATGCTTTTTCCTTATTATATATCATTCAACAAATAGACCTTTTTGGATGTTTTGTTTGAAGAGATGAGTCAATTGGTCTATTAACTTAGCTTTGACTATTTATAGGATTTCATTAACAAATTCAGCAAAACAAAACCCATAGACCCAAATTGTATAATCAACTTCCTAATGCAAATTCAAAGAATAAAATTTAAATGATAAACAACCCAAGTCCGCAATACATGAAACACAAAATCTTCAAATAAAGAGCATAAAGACAATAACAAAACCCAAAATCATAGTCAAGTTAAAAAAATCACATATAAAATACAAAATAATATAACCAAAAGTTGGAGAACGAGACAAAATCATATACAAAAGAATCGATAAAATAGAACAAAGTGATAAAGCTTACTAGATGAAGATGTTACAGCTCAGTGGATTGGTTGGATGGCTTCAATGGAGTTTGATGTTGAGAAAAGGGTGATTCCAACTAGTTTCTTGTAGTTAGTGCCAATAAGAGGTTGGCTAGTAGGGCAAGAATTAGAGGTAAGAGCAGATGACTTCTACTAGGGTTAGGACTTGGAGATGAGATTAAGAGTGAAAAGGGGGAATAGGATTTATAAAGTGGTTTATGCAAAACAAAATGTAGAAAGGCTCTAATTGAGTGACACCATTTAGGTAAGCCTCAATCAGTTTGGTCTCCTTCAAACCATATGCCTAATACCTGCAATCACTTGCCAAAATCAAATTAAGCCTCTCTTTCATTTCACCATCAACCATTTAGGCCTTTTAAACTGCTACTAGTTGCCTTATTTTAGACTTTTTAGATCGATTTTATTTAGTTAACCCAAAAATGGACACTCGTAACTCTTATAACTAGTTGTGTTCTAAAAACATAATATGCTTATCAGAGAACTTAAACTTTGACACCTATTTAACCACTTAATACATGAACTTCTTATAATGATTTAGGATTCTTTTTCTTTAAAAAGAAGGAATTTGCTAAGAAGATACTTGTACAATTAACATAGCTTCTATGATACTTGCTTTACTTTTATGATCATAGTCAAAATGAGGAAAGATAGTAAACATCTTTAATCATTTTAATTAGTTGCATTTGAATGACCATCATAAGTCTTAACTAAAAGGATTTTCCCAACATAACAAACCAAAGCATTCGTGTTTCTTTAAGAATTTGACATATACAAGGGACTATTGGTGGAATTGATTGTGAAAACATATATTATTAAAAATAGAAGGAAGAATAAATCACTTAATAAACATAATTGATCACATTGAATTTATTTGATATAGCAATGAATAATAGCTCCCTTATTACTAACTAAAATGGACAGTTTTAATGTCCAACATTAGAGGTCTAAAATACATTCCCCACCAGACCCCTTATTTTCTCGCAGAAACGAATTCCTCCATCTTCTTCGTCCAAAAAAAAATAATAAAAAAAAAAAAGAAAAAAAAGAGAGCACCCCATTTTTATTTGCCTTCTTTCTTGTAATCTAACAACATAGCAAAAGAGCCAAAACCTTAAAATTGCAGTGGAACTAGCTCTGATAGATCGGAATGATATGAAGAATTAGAAATACCGGTTACCAGAAAGATGAGAGGTGGGGTTGAGAAGATTCATTGATGAGTCTGGAAACCCGTGCTTTGTTGATCGGAGGCTTTGGCGTCGAAATCCTTTCGATGCTGCGAGTGCGAGAGGTGTTCATGGTGCACCACGATTGAATCATTCGCCGGAGGATATGGTTTGAGGTCAAATCTGTAAAGGGGCTGTTTGGTTACTGGGCAAGTCTTGTTTTTTTCCCGGAAAATAACCATTTCTCGATCGTAGGTGATGCCAGTGGAGACGGTGACAGGATCTTTCATGATTTCCAAGGAAATGGGGCAGAGAAAGAATGAAGGAACACCAGTCTCATCCATTGTTGAGAAAGTTTGGATTTTGCGAAACACTTGGGGAAGAAATTAAGTATCTCAACGGAATGGTTCGAGAATGACCAACTCTACTCGGTCACAGTATGAACAAGCCAATAAGCGCCGGCGACGGTATGAATCGGAAATCTGATTTTTTTTTTCTTTTTACTTACAGAAAAAATGGTATAATTTTATAAGAAGTCAAAGCGTTCTCTTGTTATATTATTTATTATTTATTTAAATAGAACAGATTCTTAATTTTTTTTTGTTTTCACACTTTCACTCCCATTTTCTTGTAAAATAAAATTAAGTTCACTTTGACTCCATATTTTGTTATTAAAATTTGAATCTCTTCATTTTTTTGACAATTTTTTTCTATCAATTTTTGGGAGATAAAAATATAAATTTGATTTTAAAGTCAAAGTAAAAATATTAATTAATCAAATGAAATAGTAATTACTGAAAATATTAATTAATGAAATAATTAATTTTCTTCCTTACTAATACGTATAGCTAAATGAATAAGTAATTTGAGGAAATAAGTAACTCAACATTCGAATTAACTAATGTGATTAATTGATTGCATTATTTTTCCCAATTTATTTGTCAATCGTTCCTGCTTATTTTGCTTGTTGGTGTATCATGTTGATGAGCGGTATATTGCCTGATTGGCAGCTAATTTCTCTCATATGTTTTTTAATATAATATTAAAGGAATTAAAAGAAAATAAATTGTAATTGAAATTATGTAATGTAATTAATTGAAGAATTATTTCATTAGTTATAAGTTGTAATAATAATTTTAAAGAATATTTTATTTATTACCAAATTAAGAAAATTAATTGATGCCAAAATAATTGCACTTAATTTATGAAAGTAATTTGCAATTGATGTAGGAAAGTAAATTGCAATTTTCTAATAAGTTTCACGACAAGGAAAATTCTATTTAATATAAAAAGTAATTTGATTACAATATTTTACTAAATAAAAAATAATAACGTAAAAAAAAATTTAAAAATTACTTGAGAGAAAAAAATGGTGGTTGAGAAAATGTTTAACCCCCGAAGCCTAGCTAAGGTGAAAATCCATTTGCCTCCAATAGGCAAACCCCCCTCCCCCCCCCCCCCCACTCCTTCGACTCTTTTTTGTTTTTTCAATGAAGGCAAAATAACCCTAACAAATGGGCTTTAACCTTCTATGTATCACGTGCAATCACATGATTCACTTAGTTAAATGGAATCTTGCCTTTTTAACTGCACAAGACTGCTTAATCAAATAGAATCTTGCTTTTCCAAGGGAAAGTTCACGGCAGGGGAATTGAACACAATTTTTGTGTTAATATTAAGGGAGGAGAAGTGAAATTTTAAAAAATGAGAGGAATCTTCTGTAATTACCCCTTATCTCAAGGGAAGTCTAAATAATTTATCATAAAATTTTCTACTTCTAGCTAAGCAAACAAAATCTAATCTTAATTTGATCATATACCCCTTGAAAGAGGGATACAACAAATGCAATAAGCAAAGTTGAATGTACTAAGATTTTGTTTAACATACTGAATAGTATAGTATAAGAATTATTTAATTGTATAGTATAATATTATATAAGACAAAGTAGTACATTATACAATATTTGGACTAAATAGTATAGTATAGTATTATATAAGATAAAGTAGTATACTATACAATATTTAAACTATTATAGTATATTTTTTTTCTTTTTTTGTTACGTTGAGTACAAAGTTAAAAGAGAGAAAAAAAATTAATCTCTAAAATATCACTTGTCAAAAAGAAGATGAGGTAACAAACAATTAGTTCCTAAAAAAGAAATCGATTTTAACTTGAAGTTCAACCTATAATTTTAGTCTTCATTCATCCAAACAAGCATGTGGACTTTTGAAAATTTTTTCAAAAGCTTGAGTATGTCAGTAATGAGCACAGTCTAGCTTGTTTTAGCTTTGGATTTTTCCTTGAAGATATCTATATAAAGTTTGGACAAGAACAAGACTTAAATGGAATCATTCCAGAAGTGGCGATGTTTCAATAGCATGTCTCTAAGCCCAAGAAACACATGTTTGGCTTAGAAACAATAATAGACATGAAAAATTTAGCAATGAAATTATCTCATTGCTATAACTAAATTTTGGTGATGTAAACTATAATATAGGTCTTTTTCCATTTTTTCTTACAGATCTGCAATAAAAGGGAATTGATCATTCTTGTATCATTTATAAGAATTTTTGTGCATTTATTAGGTTTGATTTTGAGCTTATCATGGTAGTCTTGCATAATTTTGTTTTGCTGCATCAACTTGTTGTATAGATGTAATGCATAATTTTCGTTCGAGCTAATAAACTTTGCATTGGTTTGATCAAATCTCTAGCCTTTGGATTAATGGTAACAAATCAACCATCAAATTTAATAATAATACCCCTTGTCATTTTAAAAGAATTTTAAGCAACATCTTAGAGGTCAAACATGGTCATTGTACTAGCAAATATTTGAGAAGCTATATTGATAGCACCGCTATGCCAAGGATAAAATAGTAATAGAGTAAGAAACTCTAGCTAAATTTCAAAACAAACTTCAAGGTTAGAGAGACAAAAACTTATCATATGCAAGGTGATTGATATTATGTAAATAAGTTCTCTTATCAATCCAAATTTTCCAAATGTCAACAAATAAGCTGCCTTTTAAATGCCATAGACAAATGGATTCCATCATAAATCATTTCTAATGGCATGGTCAAGATGAAAGTAACAAAGTTAACCTCATAGCATAGAATGACATTACCAAATCTAAACCTTAAGGAGGTTTAGGATTAAAAAGGAGTGCTAATTTCAACACTACTCTCACATGCAAACAATTATGGAGGATCATTCATAAACCTTAATTATTAATAGGTAAACTTTTCATTGGCAAGTATGTCAAAGGATTCATTAAAGGCATTTTCAACAAGAAATAGAGAATGTCATGAAAATGGAAAGGAATTCTTAAAGGCTATCACCTTTTGTTAGACAATTTAAAGTGGGAAGTAAATAATAGGGAACAAATCAATGTTAGAAATTGTTTTTGGTATCCCATAGTAGGGCTTACAACACATGGCATATCTTTGATCAAGGATCTAATTATGGAAGAAGATTTAAAGTAGGACTTAAGGAAATTAGCTACCAATTACCCTTTAGATATTATCAATTCAATTGTGAATAAACCCTTGTCCATATCAAAGGCCACAGATTGGTTTGCTTGGATTAAGGCCCCTAATGGGTACTACTCAGTTAAATAAGATTATTCCAAGTTAACCTAATTGTATAATCTTATTTCCTTAACTAATTTTCCATAGGATGAAATTTGGCATCTCCAAATCCTATCTAGAATTTTTATATTTGTATGGAGACTCTATAATCAAATTCTACCAATAATAGCTAAGTTAACACAACACCATGTCTAAGTTCCCCCAATCTAAGAGATAATATCATATGTTTTCTTGAAGTCAACTTTAAAAGTAGCCCAGTAGCTTCTTTTGCTCTTGGTCCTATTTATAAAGTCCATTATTTTAGAGGCTATCCTGATGTTATCAATGATAAGCATTCCTTTAATAAAAGCACTCTGGAAAGGTAAGATGAGGTCATCTACAATAAGTTTAAGCCTGTTTACCAAGACTTTGACAATGATTTTATAGATAACATTGCATAAATTGATTAGCTTGAAATCCACAAAAGATTGTTAGGATTTACCTTTAGGAATGAAAGCAATTAATGTTGCATTAAAAGTCTTGAGCAAGAATCCCCTTTTGAAAAAAAAAAAAAAGTAACATTCTTGTTATATCTCTCCCAACAATTTTCTAGAAGGATTGAAAGAATCTATTTATGAAACCATTTGGTCCTAAGATAACATCAAGAGGTAAGCTTCTCATAGCTTGTTCAATTTCATCTTGAGTAAATGGTTTGTTTAGTTTCTCTAGGTGAGAGTTAGATAGTTTAGGAATAGGCAAATCTTGGAGATTAATGTGGGTTTTATGATCTTAATTTTAGGGATTGAAGAGGTTGTGGAAGTGTAGGGTTGCCACCAACTTGATAATATTTAGATTGTGTATTGGTTAGCCTACATTATCATCAATTTGATAGATCTTGGTTTTACTTCATTTCCTTTTGATTATTCCATGAAAATATTTTATTCCTCTATTAGCATTAAGAAGCTATATATGATAAGCCTTTTGAGCTAAAGCAATTTAATGGCATTCTAACAAGAATTTCAAATTCATTCTCAAACTTATTTCAAAAGCTCTATTATCTTGTGTCACATTTTTTTGCAATATAACTAGCTTTGCCTCAAGATTCTTAATTTTATAATGAAGTTTGCCAAAAATGCTTTTGTCCCATTCCCAAAAGAGTTTCCTTGTATTGTCTAATTGATTTTTAACTTGAAAGGCTAATGATCCTTTAACCTCATCTTTCTATGCATTTTTTACTATTTGGATGCATTGAGGGTGGATGGTCCAATAGGCTTGAAATTAAAAGACATACTTTTTGTAATTATCTTGTTTAGTAGCGGATAACAGGATTAGTGCATGATTTGATGCTAAAATAAGGAGGCCAAAAACTTAGGAATATGGGAAACTATAATACTATTCTTCATTATAAAACATTCTAGCTAGCTTTTCCCAAACATAATTATCCTCTACCTTATTATTAGTCCATGTAAACCATTACCCCTTTGTTTTCAAATTCATTAGATTACATCCAATTATAGTATTGAGAAAATTATCTACTCTTGGAAGAAGTGAACTTGAATTGAGCTTATTTAAAGGAAGCATGACTTAGTTGAAATCTCTTATAAGAAGCTAAGGGGTTTGAGGATTTATTGAAGTACTAGTGTTTTTTATAAAATTCTAAAAAGCTTGTCTTTCCATAAGCTATAGGGGCCTATAGACTCTAATAAGCAAAAAAAGCTTGAAACTTTTGGATTCCACTCTCAAATGAATTCCAATTAGGAGATATGGACAATACTTGAGGTTCGAAACCATATTCCTATGCCATTACTAAACCACCTTTATGACCAACAGCACTAAATCCAACAAGATTAAGGAATCCTAACGCTAAAAAATGAGACTTAGTTATATCAACAGCTTGGAGTGTTTCAGAAAGTAAGATAAAATGTGGCTTATACTCCATAACTAACTATCTTAATCTTTGAATTATCAAAGGACAACCTAAACCTTAACAATTCCAAGCTAATAGGTTCATTGCTCTAGAGAAAGTTGTTTAAGGTTAGCCTTTTGGAACCCTATAGCAATTTTAGTAAGTTTGAAGGATATCTCTTCCATCAAGTTCTGAAAAGCTAAGTTACTTGTGGAGGGAATGTTATTATACATTGAGCAAATAAGTTAAGTAAGGAGAAGTATTGAATTAGTCTTTTGTTGAACTTGATAATCAGAACCAAGCTTAACAATTGTCACCCTTAATCTCTTTTTACTTATGATATTTTCATCCTATTTTCTTTTCTTATGATTTTCACTTCTTATTACTTGACTAGAATTGGCTATGTGAAAAACTAAAGTTTGATTATGAATAGCTTGCAAAATTTCAATAGCCAACAAAGACAAAGATAGTATAAAAATTAGTTACATCATATTATAGCTTTAGTATATGTTTTTTGCCAAGTCTAGGGACTACAATCTCCAAAACTATTTAGTTGAAGCCCTATTGAATTCTTTATTCTATGAGGAGTGATTTTGAAGAAAGAAGCCTTTCAAATTGGATTTAATTCTTTGAGATTCAACATTATTCAATTGTAGAGAGATGTTAAAGTCATTTATTCTTTGGAATTCTAGTTGCTAATTGCTATTGAGGTGGTTGGAATCATAAAAAATTTGACACATCATTGTTGGGAATTCGGATTATTACATGCAGCGAAATTTCAAAATTTTGATCCAAATTCTATCTAGGATCTATGCAAAAAACATAAATAAATGATTAGGATTTTACTTATTGGCACTCGTGTTTCTACTGATCAAAGCTTAAGAGCGGATGAATCAAATGCCGACCGGAAGGTACAGTAACAGTATCCACACGGAGTGAACAATGATCTCTCGTCCTCCACGAATCTGCTAGGATGCGTTTTTCTCTCTAGGGATTAGGATTGGATATTTTCTAAGTGATTTAGGGTTTAAATAGAAGCTTTGAGTGTGTTGTAAAAAGTGCTGCCCTCAAGTTCCCTTTTATAGAACTTAGGCAAGCCACAATCTTAGTCCTACTAGGATAATGCTTTTAAAATCCTAATCACACTTAACAACTCATCTTATCCTTATCCTAGAGATAATAAGGAGAGATAGGACTTATCTATTAATTATCTAATATTAGATAATATTATATAATAATATAAATATCTTAATATTAGATAATTGCATATAGTTATTAAATATTAAAATAATATTATCTCATAATATATTCATCTAATATCTGATAACGTAATTATTTGATATTACTTTAATATCAAATAATATCACATAATATATATATATATATATATATATATATATATATATATATATTATGTGAATTTATTATTCTTGATAATAATATATATATGCACGAAAATAAGTTCAATTAATTAGATATTAATATAATTAAAGTCCAATTAATTATTATTTTATTCCTACTCCTTTTGTGTAACCCTGTAGGTTCTTACTATGTTGACAATGACTCATTATTAAGCCATAGACAGTGAACGGTATCTAGCAATACATCACTGCCACTCAAGTAGTAAGAATGTATGTGATCCGACATCCACCTAATACATAATCAACGTTTTGCATCATAACCATTTTGTAATAATATCCAAATTGAACTGGAGGTATGGAATGTGTCATCCTCGTCAATATTCAATTTATATTTCTTGATACTTAGTAGACTTAAAATAAATAATTAATATCACATATTAATCCAATTGAGCATAGCCATGCATTTCTAAGTTTCACTCAATCAAGGGGCCCAAGGATATTTCTCTTTTATACAAGAGTAACAAAATCTCATTTTCATCACTCACTTCCCTCTGTACGATTTATGACACACCCAATCAATGCCCTATTCATCATTCTGATTAAAGGTGACATAAGACAATATTAAAGTGAGTAATTCCTCATGTAGGGAATCGTAGTGACTCTAGGTCAAAGGTTTATGTGTATTTGTGATCATATGAGAATAACTTATGATAAGTCTATCTATGCAATATTCTCATAGTGAGTCAGTCCAGTACATTGTTCACTAGCAATGTACTCATGTATTGACTTGATATCACATATTCATGATTTGTAATCATCAGTCACTATACATGCTAATCTCGATGTATTATTACTATCCTTTTCGTAATAATACTTAACTAGGGGCATTTTAGGAATAGCGAAGTTATTCTAAGGATAATTATTATATTAAGTTAAAAATTACGCATAATAATAATAAAATTATAAAAATATAATATAATAATTAAATTGCCTAAAATAAAATATAATACATTGTGTATTACTTTAATTATCTATATGATTGGTTCTAGGACACATACCAATAATCATATCAAAGAAGCTACATAAAGAGGCAATTTGTGTATAAAGAGCTTGAAGAAAATTCCAAATTGCCTCATTAAAGAAGTTTTTATTTAAGGTTATGTTCATGCTATATTGTTAGGTATCCATCATAGGATAATTGCTATTAGGAGATAAGATGGTCAATTAATTCTTATTTATAGTTTCAAAAGGCAATGAGATCTTACTTGTGCCAGCAATAATTGGAGGGATAATAGAATGAGGTATGGTTTCCTAGCCAAATAGGCCACTTAATATCCTAAATCCTTGATTGTTAAGAAGGATATCAAAATTCATACTATTGAAGGGATCTATTATCATTCTTTGGAACTTAAATAAGTATTGCATTAGTAATGAATGATTCTTCCTCCCCCACGAAGGTGATATTTTTAATGCTTGATGTGTCTTAAGTTGCATGTCCTCATTAGAGCGAGCTAAGACATTAGGAATTCGAGGTTGTTCATGAGTTATTTATGCTTTTAATTGATTTGCATTATTCTATGGTATGTGTTCATTCTATTGCATTTCTTTTTTCTTTTCATTGTTTTAGGGATCAGATGGAATGATGTCTTTAAAGGAGTACAATAGATTGCCAAAATTAAAAAGATCTTCTTGAAGCTAGGATCTCCATCAATAAAGTTTGTTTATCTCTAATTACAAGTATAATGAACTAGTTCATCATCCATATACTCTAAATCTATTGCCAAAGTTCTTCTATCTGGATGAGCTACAAAAATTAGGATTAAAGTGAGGTGTATCAAGTCCATCCCAACTTTTAAGTTGAATTCATCCCCAACTCTGTTTAGCTATTTATTTATAGCATTTGTAATTTGACCACATGACCAAAAGCATTCATGTTATTTATTACCACTATGGCCACATGAAAAAAATAGCAAAATAGTCTCTTATGCATTGTTTAGGGATAGCATAAAACCTATGAAAAGTGGTTCATCAAGCTTGATTTCCACTTTAAGTCTCATAAATATAATGTTTCTAGGAAAATTGTTAGAATAATCTATCCATTCAACGGGACCCATCATAACTCTTAAATATTCTACAAATGATGGATTCATGTATTTTAGAAGAAGCCCCTATAGTTGAACCCATATTGAGATTTCATTAACATGCAAGCCACTGAGGATAGCACTAGGTTTCCAATATTCACAAACAAGTAAAGCTCTTTGCATTGCCTAAAGGTTATTCTCTTTCACATATTCCCTATCTTCATTATTGAAAAATTGAATAATATAGAAATTATCTTGCTTGTTAACTAGATGAAAACCTTATTTCAATTCCCAGGTTGCATGAGCAGCTTGCATGAAAGATCTCATGCAACCACCTTACTATAAAGCTTTAGTTGTCCACCAAATATCCTATTAAACTTTAAGACCACATAGTGTATTAAGATTGAAGAATACTTGGATGCTCATGTACCATTATTACTTTGTGCCTTCTATGTTAAGAATTGTCATGTGTGAAGAAAGCTCATCCTTCCTCATCGTCAACTGAGGATACTTGGAAATCTGACCACTTAATGTCTTTATATACTAACATTTTGGATAAAGGAAAGATTTTTATATAATGTAGGTTCACAAAGATGGGAAAAAGGACAAAAGATGTCAGGAATGAAGATTTAAAATGTATTACAACTTTGACATGAATTTACTAAGACGATATTTTGCGGGGCCACCATTAAAGTAGGGCTTATGTATGCATTGAAGAAGAAAATTTTCTTGAAGTAAAAGTGAAGTAAAAAGACCTAAAGGATTATTGGTAGCAATGCTTAAAGTGTGATTGAGGATTACACAATTTTTTGATGAGTTTAAAGACAAAGCTATAAGAGCTTTATTCAATACTATTATTTGCTATTATAGTATAAAATGAAAATTTATATAAAATTATTCTAACTTTTGTTTGTTGCTATGTTTTATAAGAATGTATAGATTTAAAAAATAAATAATTTGACAAAAAGGTATTCTTCCATATAAAAAACTAGTAAAATTATTTTGAATAGTTTAAAGCACATAATTGGATCAAAATACCTTCCAACAATTAATATATTAAAAATATATGATAATATATATTAAATAATTTACATTATGATAAAAAATAAAAATATATGCTTCATTTTATAGTATATACACATACATAAGTATGTATATATAACTCATCCATGAAATATTTACAACAAAATAATTCAAGAATCCAGAAAATTATGCTTCACGTGATTATAGAGTAAATGATTTTCCCTCTATATAAATCTAGAATGAGTTAATGCAATATAACGGACATGAAAAAGAGAGAGAGAGATATTTTTTTTCTATAAATGAGAGAAATAGAGGCATAATTTTTTTTTATTTTAACAATTTAAAATTTATCTTGATACTATATTATCGAAATTATCCTCTCCTCAAATATTGTATAAACTCTAATTGTATACTATACTATTAAATCTTATACGGTGTGCTTAACAACTCCTAAGTAATAAGTTCTTTTGTTAAGATGTTCAACAGTCTAGAGAGAGAGAAACTAGAAGACAGCAAAAGAGAAGAAGAAGAAGAAGGAGGATTCACAAAGGGGAATATAGACGAGGGAAAAGAACATTGAGAATAGGCTAATTATACTCCAAACTCCAAAAAAAAGAAGGCAAGCTACAAACACAAGTCCTTATCCTTACTCAACAAGGAATATACAGCTGTTAATTTTATTGTTCTTATGTTATTTTTGTAGAACCCATTTGCAATGAAAATTGTATCTTTCAAATTTTAAAGTATAAAAAATTGTTATTGCTTTCTTCCTATTGAATGAGTAAGAACATTTAGTATGAATGGATGGAGTATACAAGTATTTTTCAACTACATCTGGTAGTGCAAAATAGACTTCCAAAGACAAACTTTATGGACCTTAGAAACGGTTCAAAATTGAGGAAGCAACCTCACCTGAGTCCACCATGAGTACCAACAAAGCACTCATCAAAAATACTAAACCCATCTTAGCGATGCACTATTGACTATACTCCAAATAACAAGGCCAATGGTAATCATCTGCTAGCCGATGTCCCGATATCCTTGAGGCAGTAAAATGTGAGACAACTTCAGATATACAAAACAATTTTATAGTAGATAACAATGTATAGAGTTAGGGAGAAAAGTGCAACTACATGCTGCCAGAATAGTAGTGCCGAAGCTTCACTAACTGCATATCCCCTCAAGTTGGCGATGGCTCCCAATAAAATGGCGCTGGGTGTTGTGTACTGCAACAAAACCACAAATCTAAACATGGCATCATTCTCAACCAGGAAATGTAGCTCTTCAGATAATGCAACAATCCCAATTCCCAGAAGAGGAAGCACCAGGAGCCTTGCCACAACTATACCAATTGTAGTTCTACGTCCTAGTGTAGATTCATTGGGGCCTTCGGCGAGCATACCCCCAAGTATAAGCATCACTGAAGGTACCATAGCACGAGCTAAAATCTCCAGACTGTCTGTAATGAAAGATAGCGGAGCATCATATCCAAAGACAATAGCTTTGAGTTGAGGGACTGTGCCAATGATGATAGCTAGCACAGAGGCAATTGCTGGGGGTTGAAGTATGTGCTGAATTGGAATTTGTTCAGCTGCAATTCTGATCCTCCCGGCAGCTCTAGGCTCGGCCAAAGACCTAATAGACCTGGGATTGTTCTCACTGCTTTCCGGGCAGGTTTCAAGGTCAGGCATAGTGGCTGGGGAAACACTTGAAGTGCCCTCAGAGATTGTGGCAGCAGAGGGGATCTTGGAATTTTCCGTTTCTTTATCCTCAGTGACGAGCTGAACAGCTTCTACAAGGAGTGGCTTATTCATCTCCCTAAGTGGCAATTCTTTCTGAATTTCAGCCCCTAACCCGACAATCTCATAATACTCCATTGGAGGCTCCATCATGTGATAAACAAGAGTGTAAAAAAGAATCACTGAAACCCATTGAGATAAAGAGACATAAGCCAGCCCTCTTGAGTTGCACTGATTTCCAAATGGATTGTTTGAAGTATGGCAGACAGATCCAACTACAGCAAGAGGGAGGTTGCCTGTGTTTCCAAACCCCGTCATAATAATAGTCAATCTGTTAAATTGTGGAGGTGGGCGACATATGATCACCACTAAGAACCCAAGGATGCAACCCAGAGCTGTACTGACTAGCACATTTACAGGGATAAACCACCAATCCACAAAGTTTTCCACAGTAATGCTTGCACCCAGTTCGGTAAAGATTAGACATGGCAAGAACAAAGCAAATACAAGTTTATTGAGGAGTGTAAATGTAGGTCTAGGAATTATTTCAAATTTTCGGTTGGAAAGAAGCAGTCCTATGACTGTTAGGCAGAGAAGTTTCAGCAAAGGTACTATAGCAGTTTGAAGGTCTTCAGTGCCAGAAGACATATTCTGATATAAACCAATGGAGTCTTCTGACGTTCTTACCTTCAGAGCTTAAAGATGAAGAATAAAGTTCCGTTTCTGCATTATCATAGAATAAACACAATAAATTTCATGCCATAAGACAAAAATAAATACCCTCATTCATCATTTCAAATTTATATGCTTGCTTTGAGTGAAAATGGGCAGAATAAGAATAGGGGGATAAAAATATCAAATTATCCAGATTTATACTTTGTGTCCAAACAAATTTAAGTTTCCCATGCCACTTGCAGCTTTGTACAATCAAAGAAAACGCCAATTGTCAAATATTACAATATCATCAAGAAAGACGAAATGCGTTTTACAAATTAATCCAGTTTTTTAACCAAATGAAGGCAGCTAGAATGGTTTCATAAATTGAAGCAAACTGCCCGAATATCGACCAAAACCTCGGTCCTACAAATTACCACAACTTGAACTAAATTTAGGGTGAAAAATAGGAAGAAATCCAAAATGTCGATGCGTACTCGAAAAACAAGGCAAAAGTCGAATAATTTTCCAAAGAAAGATCAGCAGAAAGAGAGAACTTACGAATCAGAGATTCAGAAGATGAAGAAAACTCGAAATCCACTTCAAAGAAATGGTGAAGCTTACACTTTTTTCACATATATCTTGAATTCTCGATGCATCCAAAAGAGAATTGATTCTGGAGCTTTTTTTAAGTGACAAAACAAATTTGGACTGAAACTGAAATGAAACAGGATAAACCTCAGCCACACAGTCTACACTTAGAGATGTACTGGAATATAGCACGCCAGCGCGGGTTGACTCGTAAAGACTGAATCTTAATACGAACCAATCTTATCAAATTAATCTAATAGATAAAAATTGCATATCAACCTACTTTTAGGTTGAATTATTTTTTCATCAAATTGGATTGCTACAATCTCTATTCTAATCCCAATCCCAATCCTAGATTAATATTTATCAAGCGAGTTTTAATAATTTGTTACATATTATTATTATTATTATTATTATCACCTAAAATTTTATTAAAAAGATGAAATTAAAATAAATTTATTAAAATAATTAAAATAAAAATTATATTTTTTTAAAATTTTAAAGAGATTAAATATAAATTCTTTTAAAAGAAATTAAGAAATTTTTTAAATATTAATATAGTTTTGATCCTAATTTCTTAGGATATATTGATAACTTTTCAATATATTAAAATTTTAAATTAAAATCTCTTTAATACCTAAAAGAAAATATTGACTAAAAATAATTTGATCATTTATAAAAAAAATTATTTATAAAAATGAATTTAATTTAAATAAGTTAAGTTTAAATTTGAGATATAATAATTAATGAAGGGAAGTTCTCTAATACTCATTACAAAATTTAAGGTACTTATGATTATTATTATATATTATTGTTATTGTTATAATTACTCTTATTATTATAAAATATAATTATATTTTATTATTATCACTTAAAAATTACTATTATTATTGTTGTTGTTTAATAGAACTAAAAATAACAAAAAAATAAATTAAGACATAATAGTTTTTAATGTAAAAAATCTTCATTAAGAAAGGTAAAAATTATGGGACTTAGTTTACAAAAAATTTACTATTAAATAAAATGAGTACATATGTTTTGCTAACTAAATTTATAATATATGAATATGTCACTTTCTAATTATCTCCTTCACCCGATGATGATTCATCTTCTTACAAATTATTTTATTGTTTATCCTTTACATCAAACTAATTTTTTAAACAAATAGTCATATCTCAATTCTGATTATTTATAGATAAACGGTTGTTATCTAAAATTTGCTCGATAAAAGAAAATATATTTTTTGATGCTATTGAAGACATTAGAGGGATTAATATATTCATTGTTATAAGAGAAAGTATAAGATATTGTGTCATTTGTACTTTCTACCATTCTAAAATGGTAAAATTTTGCATATTAGCTACAATATATGTAAATAAGTAAGAACTTAACTCATTATTGATTAAGGAAGTATCATCAATTAAATCTAAGAAGTCATTATATTTTTTATGAAACGGGACACTTGTTTTTGAAGAAGATGAAGAACCCATGTATGAATGCGAGGAATTAAATTTATTACTATATACTTGAAATATTTCTAGTAGTAAATTATTTATATCATTCATGTAAAACTCTAAGTCAAATTCATATTGCATATTTTTGTAGTACTTTTGTAGTAATTTTTTTCACTATTTATTATTTAATTCTAGAATCCATAATTGCAGATATAATATATAAATGAGGAATATTTCTAAAGTATTTATTCCATTTTGATAAACATTCATTAAAAATAATTTCAAACCCATTAGTACTTTCAAATTTTAAAAATACAGAACTACAATTAAATAAAATACCAAGTATTGAGTGAGATGTCGAATGATAAGAATTAGATAAAAGATTAGTTGCTTTATAAAATATTTATAAAAATTATAAGTAAATTTGTGTCATTTCCCATTTAACATTTTCAAGGTGATGATTAACTTAAATTTTCGTTGAATAAAAAATATTCATGACATCTTTATACTTTAAACAAAATTTCAATATTTTAAAAGTAGAATTTCATCGTGTAGAAACATCTTGTGGAGGTATCTTAGGTTTCTTAGACATTTGATTATATAATTATTTCTAATCGTGCTTTCTAACTGGTGATGATTTAATATATAAAATTATATTTCTAAGATTATGTATAAGTATAGAAATAACTTTTAATGCATCTTGAATAATTAAATTTAAAATATGACATGCATATCTAAGATAAAAAAATTGAGCTTCAAGAATAGGATTTAAAATTTAACTTAAAATTCTAATAGCTCTAGTATTAGTAGATGCATTATCAAAGGTAATTGAAAATATTTTATCTAATATCATGTATTCATTACAAGCATCTTTTATATAAAAAGCAATAGTAGATGCATCATGTGGTGATGGAATTGATTTAAAATAAATAATTCTTTTATGTAAAATAAAATTATCATCAATATAATGAATAGTTACACAAATATAGCCCATTTAAGATGGTGACGTCTAAATATCGAATATAAGTATAATTTTACTTTTGAATTTTGAAAAAAAGTTAGCTCAACCCATTTTCTACTCTTTAAAAATTTTATTCAATTTATTTACACTAATATTCCTACTCATATCATGCCATTGAGGATTAAAGTATTGAAGAAGGGTATTCAAAATTCTTTTATGTAAAATAAAATTATCATCAATATAATAGGTAGTTACACAAATATAACCCATTTAAGATGGTGATGTCCAAATATCAAATATAAGTGCAATTTTACTTTTGAATTTTGAAAAAAAGTTAGTTAAGCCCATTTTCTACTCTTTAAAAATTTTATTTAATTTATTTACACTAGTATTCCTACTCATACTTTGCCATTAAGGATTAAAGTATTGAAGAAAGGTATTTAATTTTGAAGAATTAGTTACACTAAAAGGTATTTCAGCATGACAAATCTAATTATATAATTCATACTCACAACTATTTTAACTAGGTATATTGAAATTTTTACTTGCAATATTTACAATATCCACATGTTTAAAAGAATAATGGTGTCTCATTATACTAGTACCACTATAACTAACATAGTTATAATTTTTTGGATAATATTTGTAAAGTGCTTTAACTACATTTAAATTTTTTAGATCAAAATAATTTCATATTTCAAAATTTTTTAATCTTTTTGTTAAATCTGCTTACATTCTTACGACTATGAGCACGTTGTGAAGATGGATGTTGAGAAGGAAAAGGAGATGATGTAAATTCGGGTGTACTTGAAGGAGTATTTGTAAAATTATTATTTAAAAAATTAGTAGCTACATTTTCTAAAAAAAATTTTGATCATTAAAATAATTTTGCATATTATTAGGATAATCCAAATCCATAATTAAAATTTATTAATAATATAAAAATGAAATTACTAATATTAGATTTAACAAGAATGATAATTAACTAAAATACTATAAAAATTAAAATATACAAAACTTAATAAAAAATATAAAAATATAAATAGAGATTAAAAAATGGTTAAAGCATGTCACCAATATTTTCCTTGTAAGTGAAAATTGCAATGTTTTACAACTTCATACACCACCTCCACCTTCAATCTTCAATATTTGTAGAGAAATGAAAGGGGACAAAATTGAAAAGAGAAAGAATGAATATTTGTTGTATGAATTGAGTTTGAAAGAAAAATGAGAAGCATTTAGAATAGTGTGAAATACATATAATATTTAAAGAGAAAGTCGTTGCACAATAGCTAAAACTTTGCTCTGGAGCTTGGCCTTTCAGCCTTTGGCCTTCTAGGAGGAAGACTGTGGACTGAATACTAACTACTGGCTACTAACTGCCAAATATTATATTTATGGGTAAAGGAAATTGCAATAAGGATTATATTTTTTTAACGAAAATAAATAGGAATAGCATTCCTTTCTTCTTTCCTAGGACAATATTAATATATTGTTTTATAAGCTAGCTCTGTCTAAAGTGGTAAAGAAGCCTAATCTTTCTTTATACAATTGTACTTCGAACGGAAGACCGAAGAGACTAAACTTTAAGCCATATTTATATAAAGACATATATATCACATTTTTTTCAATTCTATTGTTTATTAAATTTAATTTACCCCTCTTACACGTTCTGTATTTTTTATTTTTTCATTAGCCATGTTCATATTTTATTGTAGCTGTTAAACTTGTGCCTATCTAGCTATTGAAATTTGAATCAATAAATTAATGAATGGATAGTTAATTTGGTTTGAATTTTATTATCAAATTATTGTTATAAGTGAAGTGATAAAAAATTAATTTAATATATAATTTTTAATTAATTTGGTTAAATCACTTTGTTATGTTTGTTGGCTTTTATAAAAAAATTTATTTATTTGATTATTATATTTTATATTATTTTAATTTTTTTTATTATTATATTTTAATGAATCATAATATAAATTTATTATTATTTTACATATTAAATATGTATTTTTATTATTTTTAAATTTTTATGTTATAAGCAATGATTAACTAATTAGATAAGTGACTTGTGAATTAAGCTTTTATCCAATTTGATGTCTAATTAAATTTTAAGAACTATGTATTTTAATATTCCTCTTTTTTTAATTGTAAGTTTAGATGTGATTACATTCACAAATTCAAATTTAATTTTAGTGTAAATTTATTTTATATTATCATTTATTAATATATTTAATATAAAATTATTCATTTTTGATGACATATTACATTCTTATTTATTAATAATATAAAAATTTTATATTAATAATAAATTAGATTTAAACTCATGTTAACTTAATTTTATTAACGAACACCTTCTCTATTTTTAAAAATACAAAAAGAGTATTGATTATTAATATAAAATATTTTATCATAAAAATTAAATTTATATTTTTTTAATTGTGACTTAGGTTGTTAAAGTATAATTTTAATATACCAAAATTGTTATTTTAATATATATATAATTAAATATATAATAAATTAATTATTTATTATTTATTACTATTACCAAGTTAAAGGGTTAACCCAATAACTCAATAGGCTAATACTTACCAATCTCAATCCTTTACCAGCTCAGGCTAATGTCTCAATCTTTTACTAGATTGGGCCACTGTTATCATTTTTTGTACCAATCTCAATCTTAATCTCAAATCAGGTAAAATTATACTAGTTTCAACCTAAGCTTTTAAACCTAACTCATTTTAACAAGTCCAAATATGAGTAGTGTTTTAGATGAAGGTTCAAAATTTCATTAAAAAATAAAATAAAATAAAAAGTTAGAATTTTAGGTGCTTTCAAAACTTGTGTTAAGGGAAGCATAAAAATAGTTAGATTAAAGTAGTTCAATTACAAATTACTTACTTGCAAGAAAAATGTAAAATATTATCTCTAATTTCCAGCAGTTGCATTTTATTTTTATTTGTAAATCAAACTCTTTAATTATAAAAATTTTACAATCAATCATCACTATTTACCTAATTAATTATTTTATTAAATTACATAATTTGTTTAAAAAAATTAAACAAGAATTATAATATTATTAGATGTTAATTTATCATTTTTTTGTACTTAATTTTACAACTCATTTTCATATATTTAATTAAAATTTATTATATCTAATTTAATTTTTATTAATCATATAATATAAAATTATGTGTGAAAAATGATATTTTAAACCATTATATAATGATATTATGATTCTTACTTAAAAGATTTTTAAAAAATACATAATTATATAAAATAATTAATTAAATAAATGATAGATATTAATTGAAAGTTTTATTATAATTAAGGAGTTTGATTAATTAAGGTAAAATACAATTACTCTAAAGTTAAAAGGGTACTTTGGCCAATTCAGCCATGCATTGAGTAAAATTTAATGCATGGATGAATAAATCTTGTTGATGAGTTGTGAAGTAATAGATTGAATATTTATTGCTAAAAAAATGTAAAACTTAATGTAAACCATTTGATGTTTAATGCATGGATAAATTTGATATATAGAAGAATTTACTTGGTATTTTACATTTTTTGCTTTATTTTTTAATTGCTATGATTGAATAATCTCAATTTACAATTCTATGCATACTATGTCATCCCATATTTTGAAATTTCAAAGGCTCTATAAAATTCAATTGCAATTTTACATGTAAAATTAATATTTTTTTTAATAAATAGTTATAATTTTTCTAAATATTATTAGTAAAAAATAATTCATTGCCATTCTTTAATTCAATAGAGGTAAAAGGTTGATGTTAATTGTTAATCACACATTTAGGTGACATTTAGTTCACAAAGCCAAACATTCTTGAGAATTATAATCCTAAGGATTTAATTCTTGAAAATATGACATTTTTATATTTGGTTCAATAAGAAATATTTCTAAAAATATTATATTTTTATATTTTTATTATCTTAAATATTTTTAAAAATATTATTTGATTACAAAAAATATCTTTATTAAAAATTAAGTTGCTATCGATATAAGTAATGGTTGATGAAGGCAACTAGGGATGAGTAATTGTCGATGATGCTAATCGATAATGGGTGATGATCAATAATTATGGATGATAGTTACTTGATATGATTTCAAGAAGGCTAATCATAAAAAGTAAAACTAAAAGGATCAAGGATATGATTCAAGAGGCCTATGCATGTAAAAGAGAAAGCTTAAAAGGATTTCTTAATTAAAGATTATGCATTCTAGACATGGAAAACCAAGTTTAAGGCCACATGACCACTCGAGCTTATAAGTAGCACTTGTGGGCCTTTTTAAGCTTAGTTTATGTTTGATTTTATGTTAAAAGATATTGGACATTCCTTACATGTTAATTATATTTTGACCTATTAGTTTATCTTTTCACTTTGAGTTATTTACCTTGTTACTTTAGTATAATTACATTGTGTAATATTAAGTTTTATTTACTATGATAGTTTTGGACCCAATTGAGTCCATTTAAGCCTAATTAGTCTAAGTCATCTTTTAAGCTTATGAAAAGGCTTGTTCTTTGCTAGAATTCAGAATATTCATACTATGACATTTTATAAGTGAAATAAGGCAAGTTCTAGCATCATTTTTTACTGAATTTGATTCATCATTAGCAATGTACAACAATGAATAATGGTCATTGATAGTAAATGATGGCTGACAATAGTTATTAGAAATGAATAGTGGTTACAATGGTCATCGATGATAAGTGGTAGTGAGCAAGGGTTGCTAGTAATAGGTAGTGATAGATAGTGGTTAATTGTAATGAGTGGTGAGATGGGTAGAATAATATTTTTATATTAATTAAACATTTCTATGTTAAAAGAATGTAGGATACTCACCTCCTTATGAGGATATTTTAGGAAAATATTGGATTAAAAATATTCTTAATGCTACCTTAGAGGAGGAAATAAGTGTGTGAATTGAATGACTTCCTTTGGTCTTACCCATGATCTTGGATTGCAAGTTCTTAAGAATCCTTTTACAAATTTGAGTATTTTATTTTTTATTGATGTTATTAAGTCTTTACCTTTGGTCTGGTATGTAAAGTTAGTAATAAGTTAAGTTAGATCGCAAGATGCTTGAAACTCGATTTAACTTTAAATTTGATAAGTTAAGCTTATAAATTAAATGAGTGATACACAAGTAGAATAATTTGGCTCATATACTAAATGAGCTAAGTTTGAGTTTAAAGATGTTTAGTTTGATTATATCATAATCTAACTCAAATAACATATGTAACTTAAGATCAAATAATACATATATATATATATATATATATATATATATATATATATATATATATATATATATATATATTAATTAAAAATCCTTTTACAATATATATTCTAAATTAGATACTTGATATGAAGAAAAATAATAACCATAATAATTGTAATTTAATATTTATATTAAATTTAATTCTAATTAAAATAGAATAATAAATAGAGTTAATGATAGACATTATTATTATCATTCTCATTTTGAAATTAGTTGTGTAATTAAAGTAAATATAATTTAAGCACATCATTTAAAAGGGATTAGGAAAGTCTGAAAAACTATTCAAAGTAAAGCTCACATCGAATACTAAAAAAGATGGATGCAAATATTCTCACTATAAAATTGGAGTGATAATGTAAAATTTTGAACTAGTTCATATCTATTAATTGATTTAATGTTAGTTTAGTATTTATTTATATGGTTTTAAAACTTCAAGTTTTAGTGATAAGTTAGGTGGGATATATGTCTAATTCAAAAGTTTTCTAATTGAACCATCTGGTCTAGTTTGATTTTTTAAATATTAATTTGAGTTTATTGAATTAAGTTGAGTTAAGTTAATTATGAACTTAATTAAAGTTAAGCTTGAGTTCAAAAATTTAGTTCAAATTGAATTTGAGTCGAGCTATGATTTGAACTATATTAGATAAAGTTATGCCTAAGATAAGTTTAGCTTAACTTAACTCGATTCATTATTAACCCTACTGATATGTATCTAATTTTTTTTCGTAGGGGCTAGGCCTCATCTATTTTTAAAAAATTATTTTTGATAAAAATATGTATAAAACTTATAATTTTATTAATTAATGTTGTAAAAGAAATTTAAAAATTTTTAACTTCTAGCACAAAGTGTTGGTGTGTGCCCTAAAAGTTAATTATGGGAATGATTGTAATAATGCACAATATATTATATTTTTATTACAGGAAATTCAATTATTATATTTTATTTTCATATTTCTTTATTCTGCGTAATTTATAACTTAATATAATAATTATCTCTGAAATAGTTTTACTATTCCTAAAATGCCCTAGTCAAGTATTATTACGAAAAAGATAGTTATAATATATCAAGACTAGCATGTATAGTGACTGATGATTATGAATCATAGATATGTGATATCACGTCAATATATGGGTACATTGTTAGTGAACAAATATATTGGACTAGCTCACGATGAAAAAACTACATAGATTATCATGTGTCATTAGTTATTCTCATGTGACCACAATGCACGTAGTCCTTTAACCTGAAGTTACTATGATTCCTTACATGAGGAGTCACACACTTTGATATTGATCTGTATCACCTTTAATCGGGATGTGTTGTAGGACGTTGATTAGGTGTGTCATGAATCATGTAAAGGGATGTAAGTGATGTAGATAGGAGTGATATTCTTAGGCCCTTTGATTGAGTGAGATTAAGAAATGCATGGCCATGCTCAAATGAATCAATATGAGATATTGATCATTTATTTAAGTTAGTCTACTCAGTGTCAAGAAATATAAATTGAACATCAATGAGGATGACGCATTCCATGCCTCTAGTTCGATTTAAATATCGCTACAAAAGGGACTATATTGCAAAGTGTTATTCACACATTGAGTGAATATTGAATCACAGATATTTTTACTACTTGGTTAGCAGTGATGTATTGCTAGATACCACTCACTATCTATGGTCCACAAGTGGGCCATTATCAATGTAGTAAAAATCTATAGGGTCACACAAAAGGAGTAGGAATGAAACAATAATTAATTTAGCTTTAGTTGGATTAAAATTTAATTAATTGAGCTTATTTTCGTGCATATATATATTATTAAAATAATAATATATTTTCATGTAATATATATGATATATTATGTGATATTATTTGATATTAAAATAATATCAGATAATTACGTTATTAGATGTTAAATAATTATATTATGAGATAATATTATTTTCTAAGATAACTATATGCCTCTTTAATATTAGATAATTATATTATAAGATAATATTATTATCTAATATTAGATAATGGATAAGTCCTATCTCTCCTCACTCTCTCCATAATAAGGATAAGATGATAGTTATTAAGTTTGATTAGGATTTTTGAAAGTATTATCCTAGTAGGACTAGGAATGTGGTTTGTCTTAGTTCTATAAAAGAAACTTGAAGGAACCACATTATAGGACATATTAGCTACTATTAAATCCTAAATTCACTCAAAAAATGTACCAATCCTAATTGTTGAGAGAGAGAGAGAGACGTATCCTAATAGATTCATGAAAGATGAGAAGTCTTTGTTCACTCCACGTGAATACCATAAAGATGCTATATCTTCCAGCCGGTGTTGGATTCATGATTCATCCTGCTCTCTTAAGGTTTTGTTCAAAAAGAATACGAGCATACAAAAGGTAAAACCCTAAACATTGATTTATGCCCTTTTACATGAATTCTAGGTAGAATTCAGATCAATTTTTTAAATTTTATTACATATGATGATCCGAAACCTAACAAAAAGTAACAACCTTTAAATAAAAAAAATAATTACACAAAATATAAAAAATATTTTTCAAAAAATACAAGAATTGTAGCTTAAAAAAATGAATTTTCAAGTATTATCCTCGATTGCAGCTGGATGTTGGATAATTTGTGCGATCTTAGTTAATTTACTATTTTAGATAGCAAATTAATTGTATCCTTTCTCAATCTCAATTCTAACTACTAAAAGAAGTATTTTTTTTTCTTTTCCTATTTTTGTCATCAGCCATCAGGTATTTTTTTTAATTATGACACATATCAAGATTTTAATAAAAAATTTCCTTCCAAAACTATTTGTTTTGACTTTTCAATTTTATCCTTAAATTACTTACTTTAATTTTCAATTTAGACTTTTTTTTTCAAGCATTAAATACAGTTGATGAAATCTACTCTTTCCACTTTTACATTACAACCTTAAGACTCGAAGATATTATGTGAGAATATATATATTGCAATAAATTTATTTTTAAGAAATTATTTATTTATTTACTTTTTTTAATAAAGTTTATTTTTTATTTCATTACTAAGTACCAATTTTTTTATTCATTTAAACTATATTTATTTTATGACTAAAATCTTATTTTAGTCCTTATAAGATTGAATTTATCTTATTTTCATTCCTAATTAAAATCTTCATATCTTAGTTTTTTCATACAATTTTTTCCTAATTAAAAGTTTGTACAAAAAAACTAAAATATGAGGATTTTTAACTTTATAGAGACTAAATTAATATAAATTTTTAATCATGAATGAAATTGAGACATACTTAATCTCACAAAAATCAAAAAAAATTTTTACCCTTATTTTATTTATTAAAATATGTTATTTCTTTTCTACATGGCATTTTCCCTTTCCTCTTTTTTATTGCATTTCTCTTCCTGTTTTTGTTCTCATATAGACTTTTTATTAATCCCAAAGTTTTAATTAAATTAAATAAATGCAAATTTAATTTTTTCAATAAAAAGTATAAAGATTAAAATTAAATTATTTATTTAAATTTTATTAATGATATCAATTTTAAGTGATTGAGATTCTTCCAAAATTTTATAGCACATGGATTATTTATTTTAGATTTTCTTTTTTTTCACTCATATTATTTTAACTTTTATTCCTTTATAACTGATGTATTGTTTCTTTTCTTTTTTTAATTTGTTTAATTACATATTTTTTTAATTTTCACGTTCATTTATATTATTTATAGCTTAGATAATTATGCCATTAAATTGTATAAATATAACACATTTTATTTTATTTTTATTATTATAAAATATTTTTAGTACATTAAAATTTAATATATTGACCTTATTTGATGATTAGTTGATAGTTCTAATGGATAATTAATTTAATTAACTGTTAGTTAATAACTAATTATGTTAACTGATTTAATCAACTGATTGTAATAACTATTTAAATAAGAATATTTGATAAAATTACCTATTTATCATTATATAAATAACATATAATGATATGAGTATATTTTATAAATTATTTGAATATTTTTTATTTTAATAATATTTTGATATTTTTAAATTTATATATTATTTAATAAATTAAATTTTCTTATATAATATATTATTATAATTTATTATAAAATAAATATTTATTTAAAATTAAATTTATATAAATTTTATAATTAATAAATTTACTAATAAGAAATCAATAATTATAATTATTTAATTTTTTGTATAAATAAATATTATAATTTTAGCATTTTGCATTCTCTTAAATTGTATATCCTATTTTTTTTAAAAAAAGGAATATTTTAAGAAAAGCAATACCCTTCTTTTGCAATCAAGCAAAGGAACAACTGCTAGTTTCTACTTTGTCCAAGTGGCAAACTTCTTTACCATCCCAATCCTAGGTTTGAAGATTGGTACAAAAACAAAGAAGCAAAGGAACAGCTAAAGACATTGAATGCAAAGAAAGTAGTTAAGGGCAAATAGGGAAATACAAAAATTAGTCAAGAGTAATTCAATCTTTTTATATATAATTTATCTAGCAGCTAAACCAAAATGTTGGACTAAGTAGCGTTTTTAAAATTAGTTGATGGAAAAGGAACAACTGACTACTAAATATTAATATTAGCTAATTTAACAAGTCAATTAGTCAATTTAGTCCAACCAGTTAAAAGCTATTCAATAAGTTATAACATGTCTATAAAGTGTTAGTTGAATAAATCACATATTCTATTTTTAGTAAAAATAAGTGAAAATTAGAATAAATTTTTTTAGCATTTATATGACATTAATTTTCAAGTATTATATTTCAAAGTAAATACACATTAAATGAGACTTTGTCAAGGCTTTTTTAATTAGACACTATTTTTTTTTTACTCCATTACATAATTTTCTTTTTATATATCCACTTTTATTATTTATAACTTAGATACTAATATTGCAAAATAATATAAATATAACATAATTTTTTATTATAAAAATATTTTTCATAAGTTAAAACTTTAATACAAAAGCTATTATAAAAAAATTAAAAATTTATTATAAAAATATTTTGCATAACTTAAAAGTTTAATACAAAAGCTATTAATTGAGTGAATTAATTACATTTATTATTTTTAATACATATATCTAAAAATTAAAATTAAAATTATTTATTTAAACATTTTTAATATGAATTTTTAAGTGATATATATTAAATTAAATTAATTATATTTTAATTAAAATTTTATCAAAACTTTACAATACATGCACTATTTCTCTTCCTTTCACATACTCTGTTGTACATTTATATTTATAGTTCAAATGATTATATGGCTAAATGGTATCAATATAATTTAATGTTTTCTATTTTTAATATATATTTTATAAATTTAAAATTTAATTTAGAAGGTACTAATTAAATGAATATATCATGCATTATATTTTCAATAAAAGCATGTAAAAATTAAAACCAAATTTATTTATTTAAATTTTGTCAACGTTTGCATGATATAAATTTTTAAGTGCTATTTTTCAAAACAAAGATATACAAATTAGGATTTTGTCGAGTCTTTAGTCTTTACAATCCAAACATTATGTTTCTTTCTTTTATCTATTTTATTGCATGCTTTTCTTGTTATATGTCTATTTTTTTTTATAATTTAGATATTGACATTATTAAATAGTATAAATATAATATGTCATATTTTATTTTTATTATAAAATATTTTAAATAAGTTAAAATTTTAATATAAAAAGTATTAATTGAATGAATTAATTGCATTTTTTAATAAAAACATCCAAAAATTAAAATAAAATTTATTTATTTAAAATTTTTCAATATTTTTTTATCAATTTTCAAGTGATATATTTAAAATAAAATATAAATCAATTAAAATTTGTCAACATTTTATGGTGTATGCATTTTTCTCTTTTTTAAATCTATTTCATTACATTTTTTCATGTCCATTCCTATTGTTTATAGCCCAAATACTAATATTATTTAATAGTATAAAAGTTTATAAATTAAATTAAAATTAAACAAAAAACATAAATTAAATTATTTATTTTATTTTTAAAAAATATTTAAAAAATAAAATAAACTTTATTTATTTTAGTTTTATTTATATTTTCTTGATATCAATTTTCAAGTGTCATATTACCTATTATATCTACTTTAATTGATTTGAAATTTGTAAAAAATTTATATATAATTTATTTATTTATTTATTTTTAATTAATATGTCTTACAAAAGAAATCAAAACAAAAATAAACTTTTATTTACTTTTAATTTTCAACTATACCTTATTTTTTATGTTTGGCATATAACATATGTTCTTCCTTTCTTTTATTAGTCTCATTATCATTAATATTTTTACTTTAAGAAATAAAAACAAAAACAAATGTTTAGCATACCAAACGATTAGTATACTTGTGATCATAATTGCAACTTCATTTTTATGCTTTTATTATGCAACATATCATACCTACAATATTTTTATATTTGGATTTTAGATGTAAATCATACTTAATTATATTATGTGGTTATCCAATAAGTTTATGAATAAGTACTATACTAAATTTCAATAAATCACTTTTATAAACATAAGAAAATATTCAAAAATTTTAATGAGTTTGAAAATCAAATTCTTTTCGAAATCCATTTTTTTAAGATCAAAATTTTTTATTAAATGTATGAAATTATAGTCACTCTTCATGGTTTATAATTTCTTTTATAAAGTAAGAATTCATTAAAAGTGCTTGCATGTGTGTTATCTTTTTACATATATTGGAAGGAGCTCTTTTAAATCAAATTCTTCTTCAAGTATGATTCACAAATAATACATGAGAAATATAATAAGTTATGAGAATTTCTATTTATTTTTAGGTTTAATTTCATTTTTTATCTACTTAATTTTAAAATTAGTGGTATTTGTCCCCTTTTAAAAGTGAAATTTTATTTTAGCTCACCTAAAACAAAAAATAACACCAAATCAAGTCCATTATGGGAATTCTTATTAAGTTGCTGATAGAAATGTGATGTGCATTATTTTACACCAAAAATTAAAATGAACCTATTATACTAAATAGGGAAGTTGAGTTTAGATTGAACTCAAAGAATTGGATGATAAAAAAATGACATTAAACAAAAAAAATAGCAGGTTTTAATAATGCAATTAAATTGATTAAAACACAATGATTAATTAAAGAATTAAAAGAAAGAAAGTTGCAATTAATAGAATCATCAACTTAAAAGAATATTCAACCTTCAATTGGTTGACTAATCTTAGACAACTACTACAGAATTACTCTAATTTAATTAATTAGTGTAGGAATAGCCTAGCATCACTTCATATGTTCCTTAATTTATTAAAATAAGCCTAACATTTATATTAATTCATTATTGTTCAAGCCTAACACCTAAACAATAGCATTAAAATTTAGGGAATGACTAAACCTAAACTAACAATCCAACCTAGCATTGAAACATCAATTCAAATCCTATTTCTCCTAGGTGATGATTAATTTAACCTAACATCAAACAACCAACACCTTGTTGCTACTCAAATAATAATTAATTATAACTCAACATCATAATTAATTATTTAGTAATAGATCATAATTTGATAATATGTGATAATCAACTAATAGATCCAAATTAGCAAATTATCGAAGGTGATTATAAACTTACAAGAGCTAAAAATAATCAAAAGTAAAAGTAAGAGATTAAGTCTTAAAGTCAAACCAAATTAAAGTCAAAATTCCTTGAATTGATTGAATTTAGCCACCCATGGTGGAATATAAATAAAACTAAAAGAAAGCATTTGCTATCTACAAAAGTGTTGGTGTGTGTCATAGAACTAATCATATAGATGATTGAAGTTATACACAATGTATTATATTTTATTTTAGGTAATTTAATTATTATATTTTATTTTTATAATTTTATTATTATTATGCGTAATTTATAACTTAATATAATAATTATCCTTGGAATAGCTTCGCTATTCCTAAAATGCCCCTAGTCAAGTATTATTACGAAAAGGATAGTAATAATACATCGAGACTAGCATGTATAGTGACTGATGATTACGAATCATGGATATGTGATATCAAGTCAATACATGAGTATATTGCTAGTAAAAATGTACTGGACTGACCTACTATGAGAATATTGCATGGATAGACGTGTTATAAGTTATTCTCGTATGATCACAAATACACATAAACCTTTGACCTGAAGTCACTACGGTTCCCTACATGAGGAATTACTCACTTTAATATTATTCTATGTCACCTTTAATCAGAATGATAAGTAGGACATTGATTGGGTGTGTCATAAATCGTGCAGAGGAAAGTGAGTGATGTAGATGGAATTTTGTTACTCTTATATAAAAGAGAAATATCCTTGGGTCCCTTGATTGAGTGAGACTTAGAAATGCATGGCCATACTCAATTGAATTAATATGTGATATTAATCATTTATTTTAAAGTCTACTCAGTATCAAGAAATATAAATTGAACATTGACAAGGATGACACATTCCATGCCTCTAGTTAAATTTAGATGTTATTACAAAAGGGTTATGATGCAAAACATTGATCATGTATTAGGTGGATGTCGAATCACAAATATTCTTACTACTTGAGTGGCAGTGATGTATTGCTAGATACCGCTTATTGTCTATGGCTCAATAATAAGTCATTGTCAACGTAATAAGAACTTACAGGGTCACACAAAAGGAGTAGGAATAAGATAATAATTAATTGGACTTTAATTATATTAATATCCAATTAATTAGACTTATTTTCGTGCATATATATATTATTAAGAATAATAAATTCACGTAATATATATATATATATATTATGTGATATTATTTGATATTAAAATAATATCAAATAATTATCTTATCAGATATTAGATAAATATATTATGAGATAATATTATTTTGATATTTGATAACTATATGCAATTATCTAATATTAAGATATTTATATTATGAGATAACATTATTATCTAATATTAGATAATTAATAGATAAGTCTTATCTCTCCCTATTAAGGATTTTAGAAGCATTATCCTAGTTGGACTAGGATTATGGCTTGCCTAAGTTCTATAAAAAGGGACTTAAGGACAGCACTTTAACAATACGCTCAAAGTTTCCATACAAACCCTAAATCACTCAGAAAACATCCAATACTAATTCCTAGAGAGAAAAACGCATCCTAGCAGATTCGTAGAGGGTGAGAGGTCGTTGTTCACTCCGTGTGGATACCGTAGAGACGCTGTACCTTTCGACTGGCGTTTGATTCATCCGCTCTCAAGTTTTGATCAGTAGAAACACGAGTGCCCAATAGGTAAAACCCTAATCATTGATTTATATTTTTTTGTATGGATCCTAGGTAGAATTCGGATCAAATTTTAAATTTCTGCTGCATATGATAATCCAAATTCCTAACAGATCCAAATTAGTAATAGATCATAATTTGATAATATCTGATAATTAACTAATAGATCCAAATTAGCAAATTATCGAAGGTGATTATAAACTTACAAGAGCTAAAAATAATCAAAAGTAAAAGTAAGAGATTAAGTCTCAAAGTCAAACCAAATTAAAGTCAAAATTCCTTGAATTAATTGAATTTAGCCACCCATGGTGGAATATAAATAAAACTAAAAGAAAGCATTTGCTATCTACAAAAGTGATTACTGTTGGAGCATAAAACACTTTAAATTTGAAAACTTTTAAGGTTAGAAAGAATGAGGCCTTGCTCAATGTAGAATCCTATACCTTAATTTACAAATTAAGTTACTAACAATTTTTACTATAGTAGATTTATGCTAATCTACCTTCTAGGTTAGACGTTTAAAACAATGTAGTTTCGCTAAAGTGAGTCCTAAATCATGTTAGGATGGCTTTGAGGCAACTTTGGGTGCTAATTTAAGCTAATTTGGAGCTTCGAAGCTCCATTTAAAGCCTAAAAAACTACAAATAGTAAAGCTAAATAGTACCATTGCTTTATATTTATGACCAAAGTTAACCTTCCAAATATCCAAATTAGGTTCTAGACAAAACATGAAAATTTTTAGAGCTTTTGCTTAGCTTTTCAACAATATGAAGATCATCTAATTTCAACATCTAAAACTTAATTTATAGCTAAGAATATAAAATATTATAAAAAATTCAATATTAACTGAATAATTTAAAATTTTTGAAAAATTATTACCTAGTCATATAAAAATACCAATTTTATAAAATTAAGCATATATGATATACTAAGGGAAATAAAATAAAAGGAAATAATATAGAGAATTTTTTGTACATTAAATCCCTCTACTTTAAGCCTTTTATCAATGTTTTAAAACCTGGTTTGGCTATCGATCTAGTAAGGGAGCAAGTTAAGGTTTGACTAGTTCAACTGGTTGAATGGGGGGGTCAAACTGATTGTCATACTTGTATACATAATATATTATATATTATATATATGCATATACTGTATTACTATATTTCTAAAACATAACAAATAAACATTAATTTTACTCCAATTATAATAATTATCTAACACAATTTTAGTTCAAATAAAAGGTAAATAACAAAAATTATTTCTAATTTAAATTACATTTATATAAGTCTTAATTCTTCTTACTTAGTAATAATTACAAATGATAATACATTCATAATTAATAGGATCCAATGATCTATTCTTGTTTTTAGCCCTATAAAGTATGTGTTAAGTAAATTATGAATATTACACTTTCACATATACTAATTATTATTAACAAATTAAACAAAGCACCAAATCATATTACTTATCTTTCAAATGCAAATTGTAATGCACGAGATCATTCAATCATTAATTCTCTAATATGTTTCTTTTCTTGGTGTGTATTCTTTCAAAGACACACTAATTTCTTTCATAACCCAAAGAAGTTGTTGTTTGGCTTGAAAAAGTGATAGCTAACTTTTGTACATTAGGAGTACTATGCGTAAAATTATTCCATTATTGATCTATCACAAATTCATAAGTCATAATAAAAATAAAAAAATCAAATCAATCATTTTAATCATAATTCAAATAACATAATATAAAAAATAATTCACATAAACTAAAATTCTTTCTAGGTTGCATATTTTTTAAAGCTTTAAGGGCCATTTAGCTACTACAACTTTCACACTTTTCATAATAAAGCATTTTTTTTAAAAAATCTAGTTTTGTTTGACTTGATTTTTGCTTCTAAAACATGAAAGAATCCTTGTTATACCTCTGGTTTGATGGAGAATTTTTTTTGTCATAGTTAAAAATCGAATTCAATAGATATGTAAGAGTATGAACTTTCTGATGGAGTTATCTATCCCACCTGTGTTTGATAATCCTTATATAAGGCTTGTATAATGTCTTTAAGAAAATGTTCTAAATAGCTCTCATTGCCCTATAAAGAGCATCATACACATAACTTAGTGAAGGCTTTTCATCCATATCAATGATCCTCAATACTTGAACAAATGGAGCCACAATTCATTCCAAAATTTATCATTTAAAATGATAACAACAATATCCTTAACCTTTTGATCTTTGGAGTATTTGGAATCAATGTTTGCCTTACTAGTTAGTAATACTATAAGATCATACTTATGCTCCTAAACTCTTTTCAAAGCAATAAAAATTGTAACAAAAACAAGTTAGACTTGGACGTATGATTTCTGTCCATTCTTCTCTTTTCCTTAACCAAGCTAATAAAAATGCATAATTATAGATAAAGTTAGTTATTATCGATACTTATTTCACTAAACTATTTACAAGTTCTATCTAACTAATATCTACTAAAATCAAGTTTAAGCAATATGCAATGCAAGGTGACTAATAAATTAAAGAATACTTTTCATTCAACAATCTTCCTGTAGCTTTATAATTAGTAGAGTTATCAATAACTAAGTAAACAACATTACTTGCCTTAGTAAACTTAACCATTTCTTAAAACAACTTACAAAGTGTTACTACATCTTTAATAACATTTAAAGCATTTATAAATTTAATAAAAGTAATGCCAGCTAGACAATAAACAAGGAAATTAATGAGTTATCTGTTTTTCTGAACTTGCTAACCATTAGCCATTATAATGCAACCAATGTCTTTCCAAGTACTTTTACAACCATTAATCAATAACTAAACTTCTTTTTTCATATAATAAAATAACTTAGTTCTCATTGCATGATAAGTTGGAGACTTATAACTAGGACCTATTAGTACTACAACATTAAACATTTTTTGGAAGTAAACTGAATTCATGACATCTAACAGGATGCAATTATCATGAAAGAACCTATTAATTACCAAAGCTGCTCTATGTATAGCTTCTTTTCTTGTTAATGCATTTTTTATTGATGGTTGAGCTTTAGGAGTGATTTTTGGTGTAAACATTTTTTTAATACTCCCACTTGCCTTTCTTTTACCTTTAGCTTGAAATTGTTTACTATGTAATTCTTCAATCTCCAATGTATCTCCATTAAATGGTGTAGTACTTTGAGCATATGGATCCTTTTCCCATTGATCTTGGGTAGACTCATTCTTTTTCTTTCCTCTAGCTTCTTTTATATACTCTTCAATTTGATATTGAATGTTATATGGAACTTTTGAACATGCTTGAACTTTAAACTTTCTTTTAGCAAGATGTAGTTTCATTTTATTTACCCTTCCACCTTTGATTTGTTTTGCATAATTCAAGCATTTTAATATTTTTTTCCCTTTAAGTCTAAACCTTGCATGCAATGGTTCCACGCTGGGTCTATTTTTACTTTAACAAATTGTGTTGAATATGCAACTATTAATTGGCTAGCTAAGGAAGATGACATATTCTACATTTAAACAAAATAGAACATAAGTTATTGATCATCTAAAAATTTTTTTTACAGCAAATAAAACATGTTTTAAATATAAGCTATTCTACATAGTAAAGCAATATAGATGCTTTATATGTTGATAAAATGGGTTATTCTCATGCTTAAAGTATATTAAAAGAAGATTAAAAAATATATAAAATTTTCTATCTCTAAGCAACAATCTCATAGATTTAAGAATTAGATATAAGAATAAGTATATGGTGTTTGTATTTAGGATTAAACAACAATCTGATTTTACTAAATACTAAACAAATCAAATAAACTTCTTATGGATAATGAAAAAAATTCTGTAGAGTAATTACTTATTAGGTGAATGCATTTTATCTTTTAATAGATTTATTTAATTTCCTTTTTTAAAAATGACCAATTAATGGACTTCATGGTTTTTATATTTTAAGAGTTTTTCTCTATAGATTATTTAATTCTTACATATATTTTATATAATTTTTTATAAAAATTATAACTTTATATAATTTTGTAAAAAAATTCTAATTATTATCTCATGACTGACCCAAACTTTAATTTAGTAATTAATATCATGTTAAAAATTTTAATGGATTTTTTTGGTATTTTTGTATCACATTAGCATTGAATAACAAATGAAACATCTTATTACCCATTTGAAAGATAAATAACAATAACAAAGGAGGAAGTGGGTATGTGGGTCTCCTTCGCTACCCTATTAAGAGTTTAGTATAATGAAGAAAAGTTTGAAGGTTTCAAAAGCCAAATTTTAAGAATCATATGCTTACAAGACATTGAAATTACATTTTTTTTTCAGTTGAAAACCTAGAATGATTTCGAACTACTTATCAGCTATAATAGTGAATTTGTGAGCAAGAGCATCTTTCACAACCGATTCTGAAGTAATAATGCAACAAGAGAAATACCTTTACGATAGTTAAGATATCAAGTTTTCTCAAATTAAGGCTAAGCACAAGAGAAGGAATTAGTATTACCAAAGGTTGAAAGGAACAATTCTAGGATGGTAATAGTGAGGCTTCTTAACACATTTATAGAACAACAAGCTTTTTGACAGCACTAGAGCAGTAGGTAGAATAACAAAAGATAGAAGCAAAACAACAGAAAAAGGAAGAAGTAGAATAATAGAAGAACAATCAAGCAAAGATATAGAAGGAAGAAGCAAAATAGTGGAAGAAATGAAGAACAATCGAGAAGCCTCGAAGCAAAACAACTCTAGCAATTAGGTTTTCCATTTTCCACTTTGATTTCATTCTTAATTTCCTAAATCGTACTATTATGCTACATCATTTCATTATAGCTAGTAGGCTGGGTTAGGGTTGTTCACTATTGCTTGTTAGGCACGACCTTTTTATTTAGTTTTTAGTCTTAAACTGATTATGTCTAACTGAAAAAAAAAAGAAATAGGATGAATGGTTTAATAGGTTAACAATTAAACTAGGTTTTATTGATTTGATCCCAATTTTTCCCCTAAGTAGTTTGATGGGTTTATCCGACTTGGTTTCATGCCTAGGTACTAGGTCAACTGCTTGAATTGGTTGGTTCGAACTAGAGAACCTTGCTTTTTACATCCTTAAGCAAAAATAACTTTATTTAAAACTAGAAAACAGAAGACTTAAGACATGTTTCGATGCATTTTTATTTTTAAAAACTATTCTTAAATTTTTTAAAAAATTATGTGTTTATTTGTTTTCTATTTTTAAAAATAGTATTCTATTTTTTATTTTTAAAAATAGAAGAACATATTTGACAACCTATTTTTAAAATCTATTTTCAAAAATTATTTTCTAAATGTGTAACTTAAAAATAGAAAAATAGAAATAACTCTTAGTTTTTTCTGAACTTGTTTTCTTGTTTTGGATATCAATTTTGTAATTAGATGAAATATTTTCTTATTTACAACACCAAATACTCTTTATTCTTTGTTTTTCTTCAATTTGAAAATGTTTTTAAGAATAAAAAAATAGTTTTTAAAAATATAAAAACAAAAATATATCCAAACACACTTTTTTTTTATTTTCAAAATCCATTTCTAAATCCAAGAAAAACAATGAATAGATGATGTTTGGTGAAGCAAATAAGAAAAAGTTTCATTTAAGTATAAAACTATTATCAAGAACAAAAAATAAGTTCAAAAAAATCTAAAAAATATTTTTTTTTGTTTTTAAAATGAAAATTTCAAGAATAATTTTTAAAAATAGATTTTAAAAATAATTTACCAAATAGAAACTTTTGTTTTAAAAAAATAAAAAATTATTTTTAAAAATAATAAACATACAAACCTTTACCTTCTAAAGATTTCAAAATCATAAAATTCACTAGTAAGAAACAATCAAAGATATCAAGAATTATAATATATCATGGACAAAAATCTTGAGAAGCTCTAAATTAATCAACATAGGAATTTCATTTAAAATGGATAGATGAGATTGATAGACTCTCATAAAATTCATTCTTTAACTCTTAAGTATTTAGGATAAATGTTTCACTTAAGTTCATTCCATAAAATTATTTTCTCATAAGCTTGCTTATCATTTAATTTCTACTACTCAAACCACATGCATAACATAAATTAAAAAGACTTATTTAAGGTTGAAATAGGATTAGGGAAAAAGAAAGGACAAATGAAGATATGAAGGTTAGAAAAACTAATGAAATTAATAGAGCACTTGAACCATAAAAATATGGACAAATTATGAACACTTATAACTCAACACAACAAACTAACTTTTTAATTCCAAATGCTCATTAACTTCTTTCTTTTTCTTTTCTTTCCAAATTCTTTTTACTTCATTCTTTTCTTTTTTAGTCTTTTCATCTTTTTTTCATTTCATCATTCTTTTTCATTTTTTAACTAAACAATCAAATTGAAGTTAATGATTCTTCATAATAAACACATACATACACATTTAAGAACCCATCTCACAAAGAATTCAAATGTTTTAATAATCTTTAAGATTAAGTAAAGACAATTTTTTTTATTGTAAAATATGTTGATGAGCTAATCAATAAATAAAAGGAAATTAGGCTTGACGTAGGGTTCTATCAAGATAAAATTTTAAGATTGGCTATTTGGTACTAGCTAATATAAAGAATGCCTTGTCATGACCCAAATCCAATTATGATTAATGTGGATTCTGCTATCTAGTTTCTACTAGCCTCAACACTATTCACACTAATTCTATCTAATAAAAAAAAATTATTTCCATTATGACTCAAAGCTCACTATAAATTTCATAAAAAAAGGACAAAGTCTCCTCTATTTTTAAAAACTTCCTGAAGGCCATACACCCTAAATCATACAACCTATTATACATATAACTAAACAACAACCTAGAAACACATATATAAATAAATAATTCAATACATCAAGCCCATATTAATATTGTCTATATCTTTAATCCTTAAATTTAGTTCCAATAGAATCCCAACTCAATCTTAATTGTCATATTCTTCTTGGATTGCCTTGGATTCCCTCTTGAGCTTTGCAACTTGGTATTCTCAAGTTAAATCTTGAAAATGTTAAAGAAAGGATTGAGATTTATAATCTTAGTGAATATATATATATATATATATATATATATATATCTATAAAAGAAAACATTATTAGTAAATGATTATAATTAATCCAAGCAATAACATAAAATAATCACTGAGTGGTTTCTAGTGCTTATACCCAATAATTTTACCTTATTCAACAATTTAATGATCATACTCTCATAGCTATGCTTGAATCAACAACTATACATGCACAAATAATAAAACCTAAAAAATGTTATTCATAATTTCACTAACATTCAATTTAATTATAATATGAAAGAAAACTTAATTTAACATTACAAGTGGAGTAAGGCTCTCAATACGCTGTTTCATACATAGTCATTTGTAAATTCATAGTTTCAAAAATTAATCATCTCAAGAACTCATTCATGGCCAATTGTTTCATTCTTAAGTGGTTTTTAGGCTCAACCATAACTAGATCATTACAATCATATCAAATAGAAATATTCAAGAACAATTAAATATTGATTCCACATCAAAATACATAGCAATTTAAGATAAATATACATACATCTACCTTTTGACTCCTAAGTCAAGCTTATAACCTCCACAAGTTTTCCATCCTTATTTCTCAAGGTTTGCCTTATATCCTTCACAAGCTTTTCATCAAAATTTCCCATCTAGTATTCATATCATCACCCCTACCATATTTCACAATCTCAATGCTGCTCTTGGCATAATGGTATATAATAGCACCACCATATCAAGATAATTTATTCATTCTCATGGATCAATATCAAGATACATAATGGTATATAATAGCACCACCATACTCCTTTACATGGCCACAAACATGTAGTCACATCATAAAATGATTCATTCTTTATCTTATAACATATTTCTATCACATATAATAATGTGATTCTAATCATAACATAACTATATCATTTAGCATTGCAATTTAATCATAATCAATTAGCAATTAGTGATAACATTACTATGACTTCTAAGTATGGTCAATTAACAATTACTCAAGTTGATAATCACTACCTTATTATAGATATCAGTCCTATGCCATTTAACTTCCTACCCCTTCTTCCTATTTGGTAAGTTATTATGATAATTTATAAGTGTATGATTATTCCCTATTTGCTTTCAAATTATTAAAATTTTAAATTTAAATTATAATATAAGGGCACTCTAATTTATCAATTTTTACATTTTTCAATATTATCTTTTAAAGTCAAAATATGCCCTTATATAATGATTTTTGGAATCAAGTTTATACGAATAAAATATTTAAGTGTGATTCTCTTAATAGACTTTGTTTATATCACTCTACCATCTTACATCATTATTTTCTTATATTTTCAAAATTATTGTAAAGAAATTTAAAATTTTTCATAAATGAGAACTTTCCACCTCCAATGTAAAATAATCAAAATATTAGAGTTTTATATTCTAAGAAGGCTTAAATCATATTATATTATAAAGTTAGACACTTGATTCCTCATAATTTCAACTCCATTTCAAAGAAATAAAATATTATAGTTTAAGGATTTGCTTGAATCAAACTTCAAACATTAAAAATTTTAGATTTTATGATACTAATTTACTTTAAGGATACTGATTTAACATTATAGAGCTTCAAGTCCTTATTTTATTAGTTCTATATTGGGTAATTAGAATAAGATAATAAAATAGAATTTTTTTCTAAATCCAACATAAGATAATTGAATTATGAAAACTTTATGCTATAAAGACATTCCATCTATATCATTTTATAAAACTATACATTTAGTTGATAATATTTTGAACTTCACTTGAATAAAATTATCTAATCACATTTCTCATATTTGGCCTTAAGCCATTTTTGTCATGTTAATACCATCTGTATAATAGTAGCAAAAACAAAATCACATCATCATATATATACATATCACATAAATTTTACATCTCATAGTATCACAATTTCAATTTAACTACAATACGAGGTAATGAATTCATTAGTACAATCATCCTTATTCACAGTATTATAACTTTAAACACATTTATGTTTTAATAGAAGCAAAACTAATTATCAAATAGTAGTTTTACACTTCTTATATGCAATCACAAGCTAAGTATAATCACAATTACAATCTTAATTAAAGCATTCGTTTATCACAATCAAGCAACAACCCATATGATGCCTTTATCATATTATTTACAAAAAGTTAATCAATAGTAATTAATAGAAAAAATGGTGCTTTGAAAGTACCATTACACACCATAATCTTTAACATAAGAACAAGTAACTATTGAGGTGCACAATTACATACATTCAATATCATGGTTTCATAACATATCATCTCAATATATAGAAGAAATAAAGTGTATGGCAATTGAGTATAAGAGTTCTTAAAATAGATATACACCCGTCTAGGAATGCCTATTTACTTCAAAAATCCCTAAGTATTCCACTTTTATCTTTTCCTTTTCTCCCTACTTGATAAATTAAGGATAAATTATAAACATCAATATTGTTCATTTTGTAATTATCACCTTAAGTACTTACCATATAAATATCATAAACTATTTCATCTTTAATGTTTGGAGATTAAAACTTTATTTTAGACTATTACAAATTATAAAAATATAATAAAGGTTGGTATGGTATATTACATGGTCACTATAGTTATGACCTTTGAATAATTTTTCATGAGTAATTTAAGAATTGTGAATGTATTATTTATAAAGCTTATTTCATATGAAAGTAAACTCAATTAACTTTTCATAGATTGATCATTCACTTAAATTAGTTAATATTTGAAAGCATTATACCTTTTAGAAGATAGACACAAAAAATATATTTTTTGAAATCCTAAGTTTTTTTATCTCTGCCTACTATTTTAGTGATATCCTAAAATATACATAAGATATTAACTTGAAATAAATTTTATTTAAAAATAATATTAATTAACTTTCCAACAATAGGTGATTCACTTAAAACAAGCATAAGATAAAGGAGTTATACCTCTTCAAGGATGATAAATCAATTGTAAAATCAATTTACCTATCTTGAACTTGTTTTTATACAAGGAGAATCAATTGTACACTCAATTTTGATGCCTAATTTTGCCTTTGGACCATAAAAATTGAATGTACACTCAATTTACACATGAAAATCATAATTTTCTACAAAAATTTTACTATTTACTTGACCATAAATGTCCTTTAAATATATGTATTATACACTAAACATTGATACAATCATTAATACATCTATTTAATATCTCATATCACCTCTTTTTGTCATTTATTACCTCCATCACATCAAATTAAACATATTTTAAGCAAAATCACAAACTAACCAATATTTCGTTAATACTATCACATAGCTATAAAATTCATGGGTTTAACTAGATTATTTGCTCACTTTTTATTTAAGAAGTTATTAGGAAACTAGTTTGAAGATTTTTCAACCCTAATCAAATCAAAATTTAAGGATTTTAGAGTTAGGGTTTAGAATACCTAACAAAATTAAATAACTTCAAATTTCTTCATTAACTAAGAAGAAATAGAAATGATCCTTAATGAAAGCAATGTTCTTACCTTGATTAAATGAAAAAATAAAAAAGAATTGAGATTCTCCTTAATTGATTAGTGAAAGGGTGGGAGAGAGTGTAGAGAAAATTCGGGAAATTAAAAGATGAAGAGAAATAAGGGAGATTAAGGATTTAGGGCTAAAATAGTAAGTTAAAGTTTTAGGAGCATTTTTGGAAAAATGCACTTAAACATTTTCCATTCTCATACACTCACTTAAATTAGTTTAAAACTTTATACTTTATGATTCTAATAAATTTTCCTTATCAAAATTTTTGCCAAATTCATATTCGTATAGTCTCAATTTTATCAATTTTATTTATTCTATATTTCACATATAAAATTTCAAAGTCAATTGAATTTACCAGTTATCTCAAGTATTCTTTCTCACAAAGTAATTTTAAAAAGAATCAAAGTAAGTTCTAGAAAAATAAATCATGAAAGAATATCATATATGAAGCAAAGAAGATAGCCTAAATACTCAATATAAGCTTAAAATCTTACAAGGAAAGTCATGCTATCAAATTCAATTTATCAATTCAAAATCCATCACTATACTAATCAATTTTAAGAAGAAAAATAATTCATTCAATTAACCTATTAAACTTCTACTAATTCTTACTCATAAAAAATGTAAAGTTCCCATCAATGAAAAATAATTAAAATAATGCAAAAAAATTCAAATATAAATAAAAAGGACATTTTTTTTTATAAATTTTCATTTTCTAGTTTTTTTAAAAACTTGAAAGTACAAAAAAAGTGTGAAAAATTAAAACAAAACACAAAAGAAATCATATAATTATCTTCTATACACTTAAAACTTATATTATTCTTAATGTAAAATATATCAACATCATAAAAATAAAGGAAAAGTAAATTAAAAAGGAAGGAAAAAAGAAAATAAATTTGAAAACTTAGGTTGCCTCCCAAAAAATACTTTTCTTTAATTCTTTGACCAAACATAACTGTAAGTTTTCTTCAACTAGGATCTAAATCAAGAGCTATTACCTCCTTTGCTTTGCAATTGCTAACATTCATGTTGTCCAACAAGGGGGTCTTTTGCAATTTAGGACAATTCGTCATAATTTATCCAAATATTATCCTTAAATCTCTCTTCCTTGAAAGCTCATAATCAATTTATATAATAAATTTGACACAATCAACAAAATAACTAAATGATTACTAAGAATGCATTATTTTTCCTCTAAAAATTCATGTTTTGCTAGATAAAGAAAAATTTTAAAAATTAAAAGATTGGAACTAACAACATAAAAATTATCATAATTAGAACTAACAAATTTAGAAATATCAAAATAAGGAATATCATATATTAAAGGCTCAAAAGTGTTAAAAAAAGACATGGAATTTGTGATAAAATGTTGTATAGCTTTAAAAATATCAAACTTAGTTGTTATACTACCAAAGTCCATGGTTAATGTTTCATCTTGAACATTAATCACAGTTCCTACCATTTTCAAAAAAATGCTAACCAAGAATGACCAGAAGAAGAGATCCGGATGTCTCATTTTCTATCTTTAAGATGTAAAAATATACTAGAAAAATTAGAACATCAATCTACACTAAAACATCCTCAAGAACATCTAAATGGTTAATATCTAATCTATTTGCTAATTGCATAACTAATTTGTTTAAAAAGACCTAAATTTAAAGCATTGTAAACATACAAAGGCATGACATTAATTGAAGCTCTTCATTCTAACGTAGCATGCTTAATTTTGGTTTATCCTATAACACATAGAATGATTAATATGCTTAGATTTTTGTAATCTACTTATTGAAGTAGCTAGTTGACTCATCAAGTGTTCAATATTCTTTATACTCGATCTAGTTTTTTATTGAAATTTTATATAATATTTCTAGTGTCTTGCTAAAATTGGATAGCATTAGCAACTAGGGTATTGACAAAATCCTCTAATGATGTAGCTAGTTTAGGAGCAAGAGTTGAATTTTATTGTATGTAAGAGGGTATTGATCTTAGCCAAAAGTATTACCATGTTTGAGGTTTAGGAGATCATTCCATCTAGGATTTTATGTTTGGAAAAAGTGATCATTTCTATGCTAGAATTGTTTTAAAAATTCCCTTATGGCATTGACTAGTTGAATGGAATCATCATCTTATAAAGTTAGACATATATCAATAGGATGTTTAGAATTGGAGCAGATACTAAATAGTTTTTATTTTTCTACTTAAGTTATAGTTACAACCAATTTTTGCACTAAAGAAGTTAAGTTTGCCAGTTACCTTTCATCATTGGATGTGTTAACTTCATTTAGTCTTTTGATTGCAGAATCATGCCTACTACTAAACTATTGAAAATTGGCAACCATATTAGAAATCAAATTCTAAATGAAGCTAAAGGTCTTATCAACTAATATACCACCACTAGCAGCATCAATCATACTTTTGTCTATTGTTAAGAACTTTTCATAAAAATATTGAATCAGTAACTAGTCAGGTATTTGATGGCAAGAACAACTAGTATATAATATTTTAAACCTTTCCCAATATTCATATAAGCTCCATTAAATTGCTAAATGCTATAGATCTTTTTCCTAATACTTGCTGCTTTAGAGGAAGGGAAGTATTTTTCCAGGAAAAGCCTTTTCATGTTATGCTATATAGTAATGGAGCTAAATGGGATGTAATAGAGTTGATCCTTGGCTAAATTAGTCAGAGAGAAAGGAAAAGCCCTCAATTTGATCTCTTCTTCTGATGCCAGGCTTCATGCTATTGCATATTATATGGAATTTCTTCAAGTGTTTGTGAGGATTTTCACTTGCAAGACTACAAAAAGTAGGCAGTAAAAGTATTAATCTAGATTTTAACTCAAAAAGAGCATCAAGGTCATTATATTGAATACATAAATGCTAATAAGTAATATTCGTGGTAACGAGTTCTTTTAAAGTTTTGTTATTGTTATTGCCAATCATGCCTTTAGAATCTAATTTACGATTTCTTCTTAATTCATGTAAGATTCTCTCATTTTCAAGATTAAAAATTAATATGACATCATAAAAGGACTTGGTGATACATTTAAAAGAACTAAAATTAAGCAAAAAATAAATTTAAAAAATTTAGTAAATGACTAAAAATATTGGAAAAATAAAGAAAAATCCAAAAAATAGCACCCATAAAGTTAGGTATCTTGATCAAAAGGTTAAAAAACCTTAAACCACCAAGTTTTACACCTAATTCTGAAAATTTTACCTATTAACACCATTGGAAAGCTTGAAAAAATACTAATAGAAAAAGGTTAAAAATAATAAAAAGCACTATAATTTGATAATTCAATCCACAATAATGGCACTAAAATTTTAATGCACATCATTTCACATCAAAAATGTAAATCGAACCCATTTTACCAAATAGATAGGGTGAGTCCAATTTGAGCCCAAAGGATTAAATGATTAAAAAATGGCATAAAATAAATAAATAAAAAATGTTTTTAATAATGCAATTAAATAAATTAAAATGTAATGATTAATTACAAAATTAAAAGAAAGAAAGTTGCAATTAAAAAAATTATCAGCTTAAAGAATTATCCGATCCTTAATCGATGACTAATCCTAGATAACTATTATAAAATTACTTTAATTAGATTAATTAGCCTAGAAATACCTAAGTAGTGCTTCTAATGTTCTTTAATTAATTAACTAAGCTCAATAACTAAATTATTTTTTTATTATTCAATCTTAGCACTTAAATAATAGCATTAAAATTTAGGAAATAGCTAAAACCAAACTAACAATTTAACCTATCATTAAATTTTTAATTTAAATACTAATTCTCTTACGTGATGACTAATTTAACCTAACATCAAAAAAATAACACCAAACTGATACTCAAATAATAATTAATTACAACCTTGCATTATAATTAATTATTTAATGATATATGACAATAAGATAATTAACTAATGGATCCAAATTAGCAAATCATTCAAGGTAATCATAAACTTAAAAGAGTAGAGAATTTAAAGATAATCAAATAAAAAGTAAAAGTAAAAGATTAAGATCAAAGTCAAAATGAATTAAGGTTAGAAATCCTTTGAACTAATTGAAGAAATTTAATCACTCTTGATGAAATACAAAGAAAACTAAAAGAAGAGTGTTTACCATCTAGAAAAGTGATTTCCTTTAAAGGTGCAAGACCTCTTGAATTTGATTTTATAATTTACAAAATCTAATGGACTAAGTAAGTATGTTTCTTAGAGTTACAAAGAAAGGGGTCTTGCCCAATTTAGAAGCCTATAACCTAATTTATAAATTAAGTTACTAACAGTATTTATTGTAGTAAATTTTTGCTTGTCTACCTTCTAGTTACTATAAGAACCCTAAAACTATATAGTTCTACTAAGTTAAGTCTTGAATTATGTTAGGTCAATCTTAGGTAACTTTAGGCATTGTTTTGAGCTAATTTAGAGCTTTAAAGTTCCATTTAAAGCCTAAAAGACCATGGATAGGTTAGGTAGATAATGTCATTACTTTATCTTCACAATTAGAGTTGAGCCTCTAGTTGTTCAAACTGAGTTTTGGCCAAAATACAAAAGTAGATCTTCTTCTTAGCTTTCCCATGATGTAAAAATCATCTAATTTTAATATCTTGAACTCAAGTTATAGCAAAAAAAATGTCAAATGGTATAAAAATTTAGCATAAATTAAATAATTTAAAAATACTAGAAACTATCATCTAATTACATAATAAGTTCAATTCCATAAAATTAAACATATATACCACACTAAGAGGCATAAAATCATAGGAAATAATATGGAAAATATCTTGTATATTAAATTACTAACTTGGCATATATTAACTCAAGGTGGCATTCCACACATTGGTAATGAAACTTTCTATTTCATTGTCATCTAATAATTGCTAGGGCTAATTTCAACAATCCTAACTTTAGAGATCAAAGCATTAAAACTTATGTTGTTATGGGTAAAGGAAGCCAAGCTTGTAGGTCTTTATAAACTATGTTAGTAGTTTATGAATGTTAATGACTTTTCAAATCCTACATTGTTTAGAAAAGCCAATTTTAAGGGTATATAAATGATAGTTCTTTATGGGTTTTTTAATGAACTTTCTATAGTAATCTTATATACATTAAGAATGACTCTTGAGTTTAAATTATGAATAAATGATTTTTTTTTTCATTTTAGAATTTGAAAATTCTAAAAGGATATAGCTATTTTTAACAATTATTTTAGTGAGAAGTCACTTTAAAAGACATAATTATTTACAATAGGTATCTAATGAGAAGTCACTTTGAAAACACTTAACTATTTGCAACAAATGCCTAGTAAGAAATCAATTTGTTCAATAATTATAAATAAGGCTTTCTATTATACTATTTTGACTACTTAGATTAGAGAATTTTAAGTTTTGTTGTATCTTAAGGGCATAAAAGCCTTTAAGAAAGTATAATACATGCCTCATAATAGTTTCCTCCTTGTTCCATCTTTCTTTCACTATTTCTTTCTTATTCCATCTCTCTTCATTATTTTATTATTATTCCATGTCCAAATTTATTTTTTGTAACAATCTAAAGGTTTTTATTATTAATGATAGGATGTATCAAATTAAAATTTGAAGATAAATTGATAAGAATTTTAATAGATGGAAAATGGACAAAGTATCAGATGATATATTTGTTCATCTTGACAAGCATTTGGAAAGCTTTCAAGGAAGCATTAAGGCATCTTTATTGAGAAAAGAGATAGCAATGTGATAAACATAAAGTGTTAAATATAACATTACTACATGTAGTAATTAGTTGGAAACCAAAACATGGTGGAATCCATGAAGGCATATGAATAATGAAAATAATAGATAGGAATTTTTATGTTATTTTTACCTACAAAGAGGTTTTGATAGATATATGGATCCAAGCGGAGAAAGTTTAAATTGCAATAACAAATTAATTAAAGGCTAAATGTGCATTCCTTTGAAACTTCACAAAATGATTATTAAATGGATAGGTGCACAATTTTTTTTATTTTTCTAAATTATTTTTATATATGGCATATGGATTATTCATAATTTCCTTATGCATCTAATTTAGTAATACAAAATTAGATAGATTTTATATAGAATTATAAGATATGTTACATGATTTATGAAATTTAATTGATCAATATTTGAAAAGTACTTAACTAGATGTGATTGAATATTGTAAATATGACTTATTATTCTTTGTAAATAGAAAGAAAACTTATAGATTAAACATATGTGCATTATTAAATTCTCACATTTTGAAGAGTCATGTTAATGGAAAAAAATATTTTATTTCATATCAAAAGGCATGTTGGTTTATATCAAAATGATATGTTATTTTAAATTTAAGAAATATGATGGTTTGCATTTAAAAGATATATTAGTTCATATCCAAAGGGCATATTGGTTCATATCTAAGGAATATATGTTTGAAAGATATGATAATTCATGTTTAATAGATATATTATGTTTCCTAACTAAAAGGCTTGATGATTATGATTAAGAGAAATGATAGTTTATGTTTTGATAGACATGATAGTTGGTGCATGGGAGATAAAATGGTCCATGATTAAAAGAGAAAATAATTCATCTTTAATAAATATGATAGTTTATGTGTAAAAGACATGATGATTTGAATGCAAGAGATATGATAATTTATATGCAGGGGACATAATGATTCGTATTTGATAAATATGATGGTTCATATGCAAGAGGTATGATATTTTATATTTGAAAGACATGTTGTTTCATATTTGAAAATATAATGATTTAAGACTTCAGTCAATTCTTGGATTTGGTAAGCATGTTGCATCATCTTATCATTTTGATATATTGTATTTGATTAATAAAGAAGAAAATGTATAAACATGATATGTTGTGTGTGATTATATTTAGGTACAAAGGAATGACACAAGAAAAGTTTGATTTTATGTGAAATGCCAATATTTTGAGCATAATAATAATATTTATTCTATGTGTAAATAAGTATATGAAATTGATTATGTTTATATATGAAGCATATGCATACTTATTATTAAGACAAATTTGTTTTGTTTGAATGATATTAAGAGACATCTAACCTTCGAGATAAATGAAAGGTAAATGTTAAAGTGTAAAGCCATAGTGATGGTTATCCATGATATTATTTCGTTATTTAAGAAATTGTTCAATTTTACAAATAATGCAGAATAGAAATGAAGTGCTAGTTTGTTAAATTTTAAAAAAATTCTTGTGTTGTCTTAGCTAATAAAGAGATAAGAACCCTTTTATAATTTTTCATACAATTTGTTGTTGATCCATTGTTTACATTGATTATGTTAATGCCATTGATAGCTATACGTATGCTCTTTATAAGTTATGTGAGTGCTTCTATTATTTGCCAATTTCAAAAGAAACAGAAGTGTTCCAAATATTGATAATTAAGGAAATCCTACAGGAATATAAAAAATTCATAAAGTTAGGATTGTTTAATATTATAGGATGAAAACATAAATGCTAGTTGTGTTAGTAACCAATTATAATGATGTCTAGATGTAATGTTATCTATGATAAAAAAGCTAATTCAAAAGCTTATAGTAATAGACATGTGAAAATCATTTCTTTTTGAAAATTAAGTTTAAAACTTATGATATTCATTTCTTTATGAAATTTGAGTTTGAAAACTTATAAGCATTAGTCAAAGAGGAAAATGGCTAAGACTATTTAAATCGAAAAGAGTTTTGACCATAACCAAGGTTAGCCATATCTTTAAACTATGCTTTGGAAACTAACATATGTCTAAAGGATTGAAAAAATTACCATGGTAAGCTCTAGACATATTAGTTTGATTGTGACTATAATCACATGTATATAAAAAAAGCCATCATAAATTTAGTACATCTAGATTTCTAAAGGCTTATTAAAAAGTTAATGATGAAAAGCTTTTCTTTTAGAAAGAGGTTTAAACTTTCGATTTTAAATACTAACAATGGAACTTCGAATTAGTAACCTTTAATTATAAAGTTCAATGGATAATAACAAGTTATTGATATATGTGTATTAGCATTAGCTAATTAATTCCACATATTTGAAATTAGTGTTAACAATTGCATATAAATAGTAACCAATGGGGACTTAAAGAAAACTATACTTCTATAAACATAGGAGTTGTGTAGCTTCAACATGAGAATTAGGATCTTTTTTGTAAATGTTCATTAACAATAGGATAAACACATGACTATAATAGTGCTAAACCGGTTATGAGCCTCTAACTAAAATTAAATGGATATTATGTATGTTATATCTTCAATTCTAACAATAGAAGTCAAAGTTCAATCTATCGACACTATCAACTTTTGTTAAAATTCTAAGATGTATATGCTAATTGAAGGTTTAACTCAAAGATACCATCTTGTTTGCATAATACTTGTTTATGTGGAAAGTTAAGTATAAATACAAACATTCCAAACTAGTAGAGGATTGTTAGTATTTTATGAATATTGATGACTTTTCAAGTCCTACATTGTTTAGAAAAAACCAATCTAAAGGTATATAAATGATAACCTTGCATGGGTTTATTAATGGACTTTCCATAATAATTTTATATACATAAAGAATCAAAGATGAATATTGAGTTTAAATTGTGAATAAATGATTTCCTTTTGTTTTAGAATTTGAAAAATTCTAAAAGGATATAACTATTTATAATAGTTATCTTCATGATAAGTCACTTTGAAAGACGTGATTGTTTGCAATAGGTATCAAGTAAGAAGTCATTTTGAAAGGACATGACTATTTGCAATAGGTGTCTAGTGAAAAGTCACATTTATTTGACAATTATAAATAGAGCTTTCTATTATATTATTTTGGCCACTTTGGATTGGAAAGTTTTAAGTTTTGTTATATACCAGGGGCATAAAACCCTTCAAGAAAGTGTAATACATGCATTAAAATAGTTTTCTTTTTATTGTATCTCTTTTCACTATATCCTTCTTATTCTATGTCTATGCACTATTTTTTTTTATCATTCCATCTTGACATCTATTTTTTCTAACAAAGAAACCTACCCAATTTGTGGGTCTTTATATTTAAAAAGCCACATAAAGCAATACTTGAAGCTTTCCATTTTATCATAATAAAAAAATTGGAACTTTATATCTTCAAACTTATATACTTGAAGCAATATCTAACTAGGTCTTCCAATAAGTCCATCTAACTTGTTTTGCTTCCATATGACATTGAGTTTCGTTGCTAAAATATACTTTCTTCTTTAATGCGATTCAAGGTTCAAATAGTTTTCTTAGGTTTAAGGTTTTAATAGTTTTCTGGGTTCACATTTAGTTAAGAAAAGTTATAAGGTCTTTGATTCATTATGGGTTAGTTTAGGTTTAAGGGGGATTATAGGATTTAGTGTATTCTTAATTTATTTTCTTTGAATTAAGGGAATGATCTAAAACTATAGGCTACATGAGAAAAAGGGCATTGTGAAGTGGTAATGTGAGCCACCATATTTCTTTAGTTAATGCTAGTATAACATATTGGTATGGATTATTGTAGGCTTAGTTAGCATCTCTATCACTAATTTAACAGAAGTTAATGAAATGGACCTAATTTGGTCTTATTTTCATTTAATGTGGACCAAAATAAAATTTCATTCTTAAGGGGAATCAAATGCACCCAATTTTAAATTAGAAGGACCCAAAATGAAATTAAGCTTACCTTTAATTACACTTTTTTTGTTGAAGATTACTAATTTAACAATGAATTTAAATTATAAATAACTTATAAAGAATGTTATATTTGGGGAAAAAAGTTAATTTTGTGTGCTTTTTTGTGAAATACTTTTATTCAATATAAAGTTATATATATATATTGAAAAATGTCTATTTAGGAAGCTAAATATATGATTGTATAATAGACATAATAAATTAAATTTTAACATCTTTATAATTTTATAATATAAAATTATTTTTATAAATAAATATTTAATTTTGATAAATGTAAATTTATAACTCGTGCTTCGCACAAGCATACCATCTAGTACATTATAATTTGCAGATGCATATAATTGTTTAATATGTTAGCTCATAAATTTAACTGGCCTCTATTTTAGAGGTTCAAGTCTAATCCTATATAATTTATGAATAAATAACTTGGCTTATGGGATTTTTTTCCTTTTATTTATAATTTCAAAATATTTTAAAATTTTAAACAATAAAAAATTAAAAAGTATTTCAAGGTACTACATATCCATCCATAAATAAATCATGACACATTTAAGATCTATATATTCCTTTAAAAAATATTATGCATTTATAAATAAGTCATAAAATACTCACAGAATAAATATATCATTTAAAAATAATTCATAACACAATCCTATATAATTAAAAGTGAGAGAGGGGAAGGTGATTTTGTTCAGATTTAGAATTTAGGCCTATATAAAAATTAAGAAATTAAGAATTAAAAGAATTATTATTCGGCTTGACCTATGTGAATGGAGCTAAGTTTAAGTTGTATTTAAATGAGCCTCTAAAATACAAGCCCAAGTTTGAAAAACTCATGGATAAATGCCACAAGTCATTTTCAATAATTCATATGTCATGTTGATCATATGTGTGTCAATTTAATTTATAGGATGGCTTCAATTAAATATTTCCTTTACTATTACTCAAAAGAAAAATAAAAATCCTCCAACTCTTAAGGTGGCTTTTAATTTATGAAATCTTTCTTACATCTTTGGAAATGTTTTAAAAGAATGTCTAATTCCTATGTTTAGTTTAAATTTTTGAAAAATATTATTGGAAATGTTTTCAGCCCAATATTTCCTTAAAATATTCTTAAGGAAAGGTAGGTATCCTATATTTTTATGATATAAGAATGCTTTACTAATATAAGTAAACTATTTTACCTACCTTTTTACTATCATTAATACCTTAGTTCACTCTTACCTACCATCATTGACCACTACAAATTACCACCCACCACTATTAAGCATCGCTCACTATTATCTACCACTATTGACCACTGTTAGTGACCATCATTAGCCATCATCATTGTTAATAACTATCGTTGGCTATCACTCCTCATCGATGGTCACTGTCCACCACCCATTATTGGTAATAATTGTCAATTACCATCCATTGTCGGCCATTATTTATTTCAGTGATCACCATCTACTACCATTAATTGCTAACTGCTTTCCATACCATTGACCATTGTCGTAACCATCACTTATGCTAGTGATTATCATCCACCATTACCCACTGTTAATGCCTAACATTTATCATTACCTATCGTTAGCCACCATCTATCCCTAATAATCACCATTAGCCATCATTTATTGATAATGATTATCATTAACTACCACCTACTATTCACTACCACCTATCGCTAACCATAATCTACACCATTGACAACTATTACCACCACCGACCACCAGTGAACACTACTGGTTGAACAAGTCATCAATATGAGGTAGTGGTATTTGTTCTTGGTTGTCACTTTATTTAATTATTGTCATACCTTATTTTAGACCATCATAACCAGTCTAAAGATATCAATCGAACATCTTTGCTAACTTTTTTAAAACTAAATATTTTTTAAAAGATTATAGGATGCAAAAACACAAGTTGAAAATTCACTAAAAGTTTTTTAATAATATTTTTTGAATGTCAGGTTAGAAAATAGTTTTTTGGTGAGGTTCAATCCTTTAAATATGTTTCCTTGAAAAAAAAGATTAAAATTAATGGATAAAACCTCTTAATTAGATAAATAATACTTACCTGAAACTTTATCCAAAAATTAAAAGTGTTGAAAATCTTTTTCCTTTTTTCTTTTTTTTTCTAGAAGGAATTTATGAAACATGATAAAAAGGTAATTTCTTTAAGGTCAAGTTCTTAGATAAAATTGAAAAAAATTATTTTTCTTAGTTTAGGAAATAACTAAAACATAATTTCTAAAAACTAAATAGATTAAATTTTTTTCTTGAAATTCCTTAATATACTAGAAAGATATTTTGGATAAAAAATAATTAGAGAACTAATTTGATTCTAGAAATAATTTTTGTTATAAAAATAGAAGTTCAATCATGTAATTAACACAATAAAATAGGATTACTTTAATAAAACTCAAAAAATTAAAAGATCTTATTCTATTTGTAAAATACTTAGAGATAACATACTCTCATTCAAATTTTGAAACCTACTTTCTTTCCATTGAAGTCAAGTCAAAAATACTGTCTTTGGCATTTCTTGAAAATCATTTGATAAGTCCTTTTCAAAATATTTGTCCATATATTATTCAATTAATTACTTGTAAATTAAGAATATAAGTTTTCTTTTAATGTAGATAAAAATCATCATCATTTGTTTTTTTTTTTTTAGATGCCTAAAATAATTTCCAAAGTCATATATATACATAACCATACTTATAAATTAATTGAATAGAAAGTCACTTAGGCAATGTAGTTGCCTATTTATTGGAGTTTCAAAATAATTGTGCAAATAATGTAGAAAGTTAGACATTACTACACAAATGATTTTAAATAATAATAATAATTAATTAGACTAACTGTTAATAATGTCAAAGTCATGAGAGGAGGAGTTCTTGGGTAGTGGTACATTTATTAATAATATTGGTAGGATTAAGAGTATCTTAGCAGTTATGGAATCTATTGCATGGCCTTAAAGAAATTGGTGTACATCAAAATAAAGCTCAATGTTATAGCTAGCAAATGTTGGAATAAGGATCTTAAAGCTACATGATACCATATTCTGCTAAATGCATATTAAAGAAATTCTAAAGTGCATCAAGAATCCTTGATTCTAATTTCACTGCTTGTATTCTGAGCATTAGTTGCATCCTAATTGTGGTTTATACATATGCCAAAATAGAACTTTAGTCTAAACCTTCTATAAGCATTCATGTAAATGTGCCATCATATGTTAGTGATTTTAATGAGGATTATCAAATATCTAAAAAGTAATATTCACAAGTAAAGCGAGTAGTATAATTATTTAGTGAGATAACTATCATATAAATTTTTTAATCAATTTTAGTTAAGAAAATTAATCATATGCTAAATGTTTTCTTACTAGAATTTCTCTTACATTTATTTCAAATAACTCTATATGCTAGAGAATTAAGAAATTTAACACAATACATATTGAGCATATAAAATGGTTTAATGTCAATACAATATCAATTTAAGATAATAAGTAATAATCATTTATGATTACCTAAATTGGCAAGGTAGCATAAAAGGTTTTACCTTGCTACTTTAGGTTAGCCTTATTCACTTGTATCCTAACCTTATTCTCCTAGGATCAATCTCATCTCACTCAAAATTTCATATGGCTTGGAAGTTAAGACATTGGGCTAATTCCTAAAACTCTTCCTAAGGTCTTATATTGTATAAATATGTCATGTATCACATATGACATTCAAGTTAATAATGTCAAATATGATATTAAATCCCATATTTAACATATAGCCATAATTTCACATGAGACTCTCACTAGCCCATTTTACATCAATAGGGTAAGGCCAAAATACCAATTATTGCTAAAGACATCACATAATATACTATAATTATGATTTAGCTAAATTATTCATAGTAAATTTGTCACTTTTCTAGTAACCATGATAAGAAAAAGATTCATAATGCCTTATCACGTCACTAATGACCATAATAAGATTTCTTGCTTCCATTTGCTAGATTACTTTATTGTAATTCCATGCAAGAGTTCATTATTATTCACCATACCATTGTACATAACTTATTAGTGCACATATATCATTTTAACAAGTATCAAAAATATTTTTCCACACTAAAATAAAATTTTCATTCCATGATATAGTAGTAAGAAAAATTACAAAAATTCCTTTACACAGACATCTCAAATCGCAAGCATTCAAGCATACACCTCAACTAGGCCCAACCAAGCATACTATTTTTGGAAAATTCATTTAAAATATTAAATTTTATTAAAAATTTACAAAACTTTCCATCCTATTAATAAGCCAATAAACTTCATTTTTGAACTTTTTCCTTCCTTAAAACAAGTCATACAAGTTATCATTACATTAATCTTTTAAAGTAGTTCAAAGGAGGCTTATTTAACTTTAAAATTTCATTTTAAATATCAAACTTTAGTAAAACTTAACGAAAACTTCCAAAATGAATTATGAGTCATAAAATATAATTTTCAACCATTTTTACACTTAAAACAAATTACACAAATTATCCAAAACTCAAACTATGAAAATGATTTCAAAAGGGGCATGTTTCTTGAAAATGTCATTTTAAATATCTAAAATTTCTAGAATTTTATGGAAGACTCTAGAATATTTTAAAATATTTAAATCATCATTTTTTACTCCTTTTTATGTTTAAAATTTTTCCAAGTCACCTAAATCATTACTACTCAAAATAGTTTTATAGGAGATTAAGTAGTAACCAAAAATGGAATTTTCTACTTTATTTTTTGCTAGTGCAAACCGTAACCCTGTAACTTATTTCTAAGTTATTTTTACTTCAAAAAACTTTAAACAAATGTATACTAATATTATATCAATAGTCTATAGCATAATGTAATAATTTTTTATAAGAAAAACCAAAATTTCCTTCCTTGAAATCATTAAAAAAATTGTAAGCCTCTTAACTTATTTTCAAAAAGATTTTTATTTTAAAAACTTTAATGTATCACTTATATTATACTTATAATGTTATTTAAAATAGTGCATACTAGGTTTTTGTACGAAAATAGAAAACTTGTGCTAGTTTCTCTTGGAAACTTGAGAGCTTCAGTATGCTTCCCAAAAGTTTTATTCTTAAGTTTTGCATGAAAAATATGATTTCAGACTTCAACTATTTTAAGTAATACATAAGAAATTTAATTTCCATGCCTCCTTCAAATTTGTTTCTTTACAAAATCTCCCCTTTTCAAAATCTCCCCTATTTAAATCTTCACATTTTTGTAAAAACCAAGTTACTATTTTTCAAATTATTTCTCTAAAATCATAGTTTTTGAAAACCCTTTCTTACCATTGAAGAAAATCATTTTTAGAAACACTTCACCATGAATTTCATGGTTTCCATACATCATTACAATACATAGATAACAAATAATCCATCATGAATACTTATGGCTTTAGCACAATAAACGACATTCAATCAAAAAAAATATATACATTTTATATATAACAATCTTCTTAAAAGAAAATTAAGAAGAAAAAGAGTGGATCTTTACTTAACCTTAGAAACTGGTAGAACTTCTTTTCTACACCTATTATCCAAGATGTGTTACCCAAAATAGTATAGAATTAGTAGAGAGATTTTAGAAAGAATTTAAGAAGATGAATAGAATTTACTAGAGTTTATGGAGTTTTACCTCTTTCTAGATGATTATAAGAGTTAAAACTCTATTAATCTCCAAATATAACTTAAGAAAACTTCCTTTCTCTTTTTAGATATGAGGAGGAAGATGAAAAAGGCTTCAAGAATCAAACTTCCCTCATTCTTTCTTTAGAAATGTAGAAGGGATGAAAAACTTAACTTTCCTTATTTTTCTCTCTTCCTCTCTTTCCTTTTCTTGTGGCTATGGATTTTTTTTCTTATAAAGGCAATTTATGCTTTAATTTCTTGGTAAGCAAGATAATGATACCAAGATTATGCTTTAATTAACTCATTTCTCTCATTTTAATCCCTCAAAATTGTAAGCGCCATGTAATGTGGTCTAAGGTTTACAATTTTGTCCTTTTTGGATTTTATATGGTGTTTTTGAGTATAAACCTTATTTTACTCCAAAATTCTATCAACCTTGAATTTTAAATAACTTATAATATTACTTTAATTATCCATGAAAAATTTGTAAAATTTCTATTACTAAAATTTGTTTCACTTTTTTTTGCACTATTGAGTTCTATCGACCAATTACTTATAAATTCCTTTAATTTCTTAAATTTTCTCCAAATAAGACTAAAATAAAATTTTCATCTGTTATCATTAATAAATACTTCTATTAACATAAATGAGTAATTTTTCTAATTACCCACTTTCAAGCACTAACTAATTTAATTTTGTCAATCTTTATTTACTAGATTTTTAACAATTATTACAATTGTTGTTAGTTTATGCACTGTAAAATAATGGACTAAAATATATTTTAATATATAATTGAATTAATTCAATGTCATTAATATAATAATAATGCCTAGACTGTGTTATATTAAAACTCTAAAGTGTGTGCATATACCCTATTCTAGATTAATTGTGATGGGTCAATTAATCCTAGTTGGGTTAGGGTTAGGATCCCTATCCACTTCCTTATAACGTGAGCTGCAGTCTTCCATCAAATTGCAGTTTGTAATTTCAAATATTCTCTCTGAGATTCACATGAGGAAGAGTGGGCAGTGATCCAACCAATTCTACAATCAGACATTATGGATGCAACAGGAGGGTTAGGTAATTCGAAAACTCTTTATTTTATTTGTGCAATTATTATACTCCTCTTTATGGATTTATGGTTGTATGAATATTAAATTATTTTGTGAATCCTAAAAATTTTCTTACAATTGGTATCAGAGCCAAAAATCCATATTGATGAGTCAAATTGTACAAATTATATTTTGATATTTTATTATATCTAATATGAATTCCTTATATGCTCTGGCCATAATACATCAAAATAAAATTATGGCAATATTATTTTAGATTTATTATTTCTTATTTATTTTAGTATGTTGATTTCAATTGAAATTAAATTTTAATAATTTTTCCAGATCTGTTTCGATAATATATAGAATTTGTTAGAATTCTGGAAAATTATTGAAAGTTTGTTTAAATTCTAGACAATTATTATTACAGAAATATTAGAAACATTTTACTAAACAAAATCCCTCTCGATATAAGTTTTCAAGAAAACCTCTGTTGAGATATGATGAAGCAATATCAGCGATGGTAGGGTCCACGCATATGTCTGAAATCTTCAGACGAACCACCGATTAAATAACGTTAAAAAAAAAAAAAGATGCCACCGATTAATCTGGAACAGTATATGTATATATATCTCTAACGTTTTATATATATAAATATAAAAATAAACATATATACTTCCGTGTTTTTATATATATTTCTAATGTTTCATATATATATATATATATATATATATATGGTGCTCCACTCTTCGAGTTTATATTTTGGTAATTTTTTTTTTCTTTTCTTTCTGGAAACAAAATATTTTTATTATTTTTTATTTTAATATTTTGAGTATTAATTGAATTTTGGCTCGAATTTTACTATATAATCTTTGTATAATAATCTGTTGTGTGAAATTTTTCTGGATGAAATATATACTGTATGCATATTTTCTCAATTTTGTCATTAATATACAATTATTTTTAAACTTATACAAAGATTATAATTGCTCATATTATGCCATTTAAATTTTATGTAATTAAACTCACCTATCGTGGGTTAATTACATAAAATTCATGTAATGTTTTATTTGATATATATATTATGTAATATTATTGATTAAATTATTGTTATGATGATTTAATAATTAAAATTAGGAGAGTACTATATTAATGGAAATTGTACCCTATCGGTATAATTCTATTAATATAATTTGTAGGTGATAATATGAGTGTTAGGATTATATGTTAATTTTCTAAAATTTTAAATACCCTATCGGTGTTAGGTTTTAAGACTTTAGCATATAGTTCTTGTATTATGTTATAATACTTATACCCCATCGGTACTAAGTATCATAGTATTATACTATAAATAGTTGCATATTTTGAGAGGAAAGTTTTAAGCATGATTATTGTTCAAACATGCAATGTTGTTAATTTGTGATTAATTTCATAAATTTTAATGATTTTCCTCAGCTTCTGTTCCTATGCAACTGACTTCTGTGAAAACTTTAAATGGGACTAATCATGAGGACTGGGTGGAATCCTTGAAACTGTATCTGGCAGTCTCTAACCTTGATCTAGCTTTACGTGAAAAGGAACCGGAGATCAATGAGGAGTCAACTCCTGCTCAAAGAGCTCATCATGAAAAATGGACTCATTCCAATAGAGTTTGTTTGATGGTGATAAAGTACACTATGGATAAAACCATTAGGCAAAGTATTCCTGATAGTCAGAAGGCAAAAATGTTCCTGAATTCAGTGGCTGAAAAATATGTTAAGTTTGATAAAGCTGAAAAAGGGCATTTTCTGTCCTTATTGGAGACGACCGTGTATGATGGAGTGAGTGGTGTTCGGGAGCATATAATGAAATTAGTGCATTATTACAGTCGATTGAAGAGCATGAATGTTGATCTGAGAGATAGTTATTTGATTTGGCGAGCCCTTGGAGTCGCTTCCTCCTCAATTTGATGTGTTAAAAATATCTTACAACACTCAGAAGGGAGAATGGACTATTAATGAAATGATTTCTATAGTGACTCAAGCAGAAGAGGATATGAAGAAGACAAAGATGCAAGTGGCAAACTTCGTCTCTCATGGTTCGAGTTTTGGACAAGTAAATGGGCCCTTCCAGAAGGATAATAAGGGGAAATCCCATCATGAAAGAAAGAAGAATGATATGAGGAAGCAACATCATAAACCTAAGAAAACCATGTTCAAAGGAAATTGCAAATTTTGCAAGAAGTATGGGCACAAAAGGGTAGACTGCTTCAAATTTAAGAAGTGGCTTGAAAAGAAGAAGAAAGGTAACCTTTTAGCTCTAGTTTGTTTTGAATCTAATAGTGTTGAAGTTCCTTTTAACACTTGGTGGCTGGATATTGGTGCCACTATCCATGTCACTAATTGCTTGCAAGCGCTGAGAAATTTAAGGAGGCCAAGTGAGGGTGAAACAGCTTTGAGATTAAGAAATGGAGACAAAGTACAAGTTCAACACATAGGAGTTGTTTCTTTACATCTATCTACTGGTCATATTTTAGAATTGAAAAACGTTATTTTCGTACCTTCCATGAGAAAGAATTTGATTTCTATTACTTGTTTAGACCAAGATGGATATTCATGTTTATTTGGAAATAATAATTTTAAAATATATTATGACTCCTATGTTATTGGAACTGGTACTTTGAATAGTGGCTTATATAAAATTGATTTAGATAATACTTTTGAAAATTCCATCAACTCAGTTGTTGGAAATAAAAGACCAAGATTAAATGAAACTTCTTCAATACTTTGGCATAGAAGATTAAGCCACATCTCCAAAGAAAGAATGGAACGATTGATAAAAGAAAGAGTTTTACCTAATCTTAACTTCTCAGATTTCAGCGTTTGTATAGACTGCATCAAAGGAAAATTAACAGCTAGAGCTAGAAAAGGGAATAGGACCAAGAAAGAGAATATTTTGGAGTTAATCCATACTGATGTGTGTGGACCCATCTCACCCAGTACAATGGGAGGCTTTAAGTATTTTATCACCTTTACTGATGATTATTCAAGATTTGGATGGGTAGAACTTCTTTCTGAAAAATCTGAAGCATTAGAAGCCTTCAAAAGGTTCAAGATTGCAATTGAATTGAAACTGGGAAAGAAAATAAAACGTGTACACTCAGATAGAGGTGGTGAATTTTATGGCAAATATGATGAAACTGGAAGAAACCCTGGTCCTTTTGCAAAATATTTACAAGAGTGTGGAATAGAAGCCAGTTATAATATGCCTGGCACACCAGAGCAGAATGGAATCGCAGAGCGGAGGAATAGAACACTCATGGAGATGGTACGATGTATGACGACTCACTGCACTTTACCAGAATTTTTATGGGGTGATGCCTTAAGAACAGCTGCGTATGTGTTGAATCAAGTTCCAAGCAAATCTGTACCAAAGACCCCATATGAGCTAATATATGGTAAGAAACCTAGCCTGAAACATTTTCATGTTTAGGGATGCAAAGCTGAAATTAGACCTTATAACCCACATACTAAGAAGCTTGAAGTAAGAACAATTAGTGGGTATTTCATTGGCTATTGTATTGGTTCAAGAGGAAGTAGATTTTATTGCCCATCTCATTCATTGAGAGTGGTTGAATCTGATCGTGCTATTTACTTCGAGGATGAATTGGACAGTGGGAGAAAATCACTTCAGATCTCCCTAGGAGAAGAACAAAGCAACGTTTCTCAAATACCTGATAAACATAGTGTTGTTCCTCTGATAGTGCCTTCTGAAGAATCATCTTATATAGTACCACAAATTGATCCAGTCCAACCCATAATTGAACCGATCCAATTAGTGAATGAACCAAATGAAGAAATTGAGGAAGTTCCCTTGAGAAGATCACAAAGAACCCGGCGTCAAGCAATTTTAAATGATTATGTTGTTTATTTGCAAGAACATGAGTTTGATGTAAATGACGATTCTGATCCTATTAACTTTTCAGAAGCTATTTCAAGTCCTAATTCCTCAGAATGGATTCATGCCATGGAGGATGAAATAAATTCAATGTACAAGAATAATGTATGGGATTTGGTAGAACTACCTGAAGGATGTAAACCAGTTGGTTGCAAGTGAATTTTTAAAACCAAACGGACTGCTAAAGGTGAAATTGAAAGATATAAAGCCAGATTAGTAGCTAAAGGTTACACACAAAAGGAAGGAATTGATTATAAGGAGACCTTCTCACCAGTCTCGACCAAAGACTCATTTCGAGTTATAATGGCTTTGGTAGCTCATCTTGATCTCGAGCTACATCAAATGGATGTGAAGACTGCCTTCCTTAATGGTAACTTGTCAGAAACAGTTTATATGAAATAACCAGATGGTTTCCAAGAGAATGGAAAAGAGCACTTAGTGTGTAAGTTAAATAAGTCAATATATGGCCTGAAACAAGCATCCAGGCAATGGTATCTCAAATTTCATGGGATTGTGTCCTCTCTTGGATTTAAGGAGAATGCAGTGGATCAATGCATCTATTATATGATAAGCGCGGGCAATTTTATGATCCTGGTGTTATATGTTGACGACATTCTCCTTGCGAGTAATGATATAAATTTTTTGAACGAGACAAAATTAGCACTGTCACAGAATTTTGATATGAAGGATCTTGGAAATGCATCTTTTGTGCTTGGCATAGAGATCCATCGTGACAGATCCCGGGGTTTGCTTGGTATGTCTCAAAGCGCGTATATAGACAAAGTGCTTCAAAGATTTAACATGGCTTCATGCTCGCATAGTGCTACGCCTATTCAAAAGGGTGAAGTATTTTCCAAAGCCCAGTGTCCTCAAAATGATGATGAGAAATCTAAAATGAGTATAGTCCCATATGCTTCCGCTGTTGGTAGCCTGATGTATGCCCAGGTATGTACACGCCCAAATATTGCTTTTGCAATTAGTGTGCTTGGGAGGTACCTAAGTAATCCTAGTCAAAGACACTGGATAGCAGCTAAGAAAGTTATAAGGTACCTACAGGGTACAAAGAATTATATGTTGACCTATAGAAGATCCAATGATTTGATTTGTACAGGCTATTCAGACTCTGACTTTGCTGGCTGTTCAGATGATAAGAAGTCAACATTTGGATATATCTTTATGCTTGCAGGAGGAGCTGTATCGTGGAAAAGTGTCAAACAATCTTTAACAGCAACCTCCACTATGGAAGCAGAGTATGTCGCTTGTTATGAAGCCACTCGAGAGGCTATATGGTTAAGAAATTTTATCTCTGAATTCTGCTTAGTTGAAAGCATTTCGAAACCCTTAACCATTTATTGCGACAATACTGCTGCTGTTAGTTTCTCTCAAAACAATAAAAGCTCTACTCGTACAAAGCACTTTGATGTGAAATTTCAATTTATGAGAGAGAAGATACGTGAACATCTTACTCATATTGAGCATACTTCGACAGATTGTATGCTTGCAGACCCATTAACCAAAGGCCTAGCTGTAGGAATATTTAAAAGACATGTACTGAATATGGGCCTTATTGATTCTTTTGATGTTTTGGGTTAGTGGGAGTATTTATGAAACTAAAATTTTGTTAATCTCGAGATTTTATAATATTGCCATTATGGCAGTATAAGGAGACATTAAGACCCTGTCTCAAACTATTGTAAAGTATCTTGGGCGGATGCATGGATCATTTTGTATATTTCGATTATGCACACATTTTATATTGTTTGGTCTTTTGGAATGGGTATTTCATATATGTATATCTTTTCAACCCTATCGGATGATTAGGTATGCATTTAAATGAAATTTCATATTTGACCTATGGTTGTAATGGTATGAATTGTATTAATGACATTGTTTAAAAGTGGCCATATATTGTAATTTAAATTATATATTAAAATGTGTTTGTCCAAGTGGGAGATTGTAAAATAATGGACTAAAATATATTTTAATATATAATTGAATTAATTCAATGTCATTAATATAATAATAATGCCTAGACTGTGTTATATTAAAACTCTAAAGTGTGTGCATATACCCTATTCTAGATTAATTGTGATGGGTCAATTAATCCTAGTTGGGTTAGGGTTAGGATCCCTATCCACTTCCTTATAACGTGAGCTGCAGTCTTCCATCAAATTGCAGTTTGTAATTTCAAATATTCTCTCTGAGATTCACATGAGGAAGAGTGGGCAGTGATCCAACCAATTCTACAATCAGACATTATGGATGCAACAGGAGGGTTAGGTAATTCGAAAACTCTTTATTTTATTTGTGCAATTATTATACTCCTCTTTATGGATTTATGGTTGTATGAATATTAAATTATTTTGTGAATCCTAAAAATTTTCTTACATGCACAACTGAAGAGATTCATCCTTCTTCTTGACAAATAATATAAAAGCTCCCTAAAAAGATGAACTAACCAAATGAACCTTTCATCCATCAATTCTTGCAATTACATATAAAGTTCCCAATTTAGTTAGGAGCATTCAATAAGGAGATATAAAAATTGGTTCAATGCTTGGGATTAGATTAATATTGAATTAATCTTTCTATTGGGTGCTAATCTTAATAACTTACACAGGAACATTACAAAAATCATTGCTTTGTGGCATAAGATTAAAATTTTTATGACTATGCTACTTAGTCATGGGAATGCTAGTTGGATAGACCTATGGCACAATGAACATAGGAAGAAAATTGTCATAGAAAAAAGGATCCACAGCATAAATGATTTTTTTGTCATAGGTCTACTTGTGGTTAATAGATCTTTCTAGTCAGGAATGCAAATTTAGTAAGAAAGGTACATCTATGATTAGCATCTTATATTGCCATAAACAAAATTATGGCAAAAAAATTGTTATCAAAACTAATGTAGCTAGTTAAAATAATTTTCTTATATATAAATTGAATTAATTGTCTAATTAATTTGACTAGGTGCTAGGCTATCCTCTAGCTTACACATCTATAGAAACTTGTTAATTCTTTTAGCTGATATCAAAATAGTGTAAATCATCAAAATTCCACTTATTTGGAAATTGCAAACTGTATTTTTAAGAATTTGAACTTGAATGCCATGCCTTACCATCATGCTTGTTTACCTATTTAGTATTATAATATAATATATTTTATACAAAATTTTAGTTGAGTGATTGACTTCGCAAATAAAAATACACTCATGCTAAAAAGCTTTATAACTTTATTTTAAAAATTATTTTTAATGGACTAAAATCCTTTTGTTTTATCACTACTTTCATTTGCATTAGATTTGTCCTTCACAAATGTATTGTATTAATTTTATCTCTCATAAAAAATAAATTAGTTAATTTTATCTCTATGTTAATGTTTTTATTAAAGGATTAATGACTATAGAAATAGAATGACTAAAATAATAGATAAGTAATATGTTATAGATGAAATTAATATTGAAATTGTGTGAAGTAACAAATTGATATAACTTACATTTATGAGAGACCTAATACAAAAAGAAAAATTAAAATAATTGATTGGAAATAATTTATAATAATTTTAATAAGCTTTAAATATGCATTTTGAAATATATATTACCTTACAAATAAAATGTTTGAATTAATAATTAACTATTAAAAAATTTCATACACATTCGTAAACTTGCAAATCGTATGTGTGTGTAATTTTTTTTAGAATGTGTATGATTATAATATACATAATTTAATTATTATAACATAAATTCAATTCCAAAGTAATATATTTTTCATTAATTATTATTTAAGTTATTACAATATAAAAGTAAATTTTTTTACATCTTTTGAGTAATTTTTATTATTTTCTAAAATACAAGATATATTATGCGACCCTTCACAAATTTTTCATATAATTTTCATCTCTCATATTATTTATATCTCATTTTTATCTTTCCATCTATCAAGTTATTATCCTATCAATAGAAATACTAATGAATAGACTAAATTAATTAAATTATTATTTATAAGGGGTGAAACTAATGCAAAATATTTATAGGGAACAAAATTGATATAAATGAAATTAACTAGAGATCGATATACAAACTTTTAGATATAATTTACTTAAATATTTTTAGCATAATTATTTAATTATTATTAATTATAATAATTTTACATAATTATTATTTTTAATTTTGTAATAAAAGTTTCCTTAATATTATAGTTATAAATATAAAACTTATTATTAAATAGTAATTTAATATTATCATAATTGATATTTTATACAAATATATGTAATAATATCACTGGTTCTACCATCCAATTTAATCAATTTGACTATATCACATCTTAGCTGACCTCACTTAATAGGATAAGGTTTTATTGTTATTGTTGTTGTTGTTGACTATATCACATCTACCTTACCATATTCACAAAATGAGCCCTTATAAGTAATATATTTTTATTCTTTCAAATTTTATTTTATCTTTCCAAATTTTAGAAAGAAAACTTAATCAATTTGGTGGTTTTCTATATGTTTCTTGGCCATAAGAATGATATATTTGCCTATGAATTTATCCATAGAATTAATTCTTTGCACAAATAATATTTTGTTACGAGTAAAATTTTCTGACTTATATGATAACACAAGTGATACTTTACTACTAAGAATATATTCTTCTAACTTAGTTTTGGCATAAGTAATATTTTATTATGAGTAAAGTTTTCCACAGCTGAAGTAATACTTTGCTAAAGGGAATATGTTTTTGTAACTTAGTTTGTGATATGAGTGATATTTTACCATGTGTAAAATTTTTTAGTAGGATAAATTTTTATTTTTTGCACATTTATCTTAATTTTTTCCTATGGTAAGAAATAAAATTGCTATGATTTTTAAATTTTCATGACACAATTCATGGCATAAGTATTAATTTATTATAGTGGAACTCACACACAAAATAGATAGGATGTCCAAATGGCAAAATTAAAAATACAAGTCTAAATGAACAAAAAGAAGAAAACTAGAAAATATGTTCATCACTCCATAAACACAAAAAAGCTCAAAAATTTCATGAAAGATGAATCCATGATAGCAAATTTAGGAAAAATACTATAATTATCTAATGTCCAAAACTACTCAATGTTTAACAGCAACATAGAAAATGCAAACTACTTTATCATACCATAAAAGAGAAATAAAATACATGTTAACATAAAACAAGAGGATGACAAAATTACTTGGGGTAAAGGATAAGAATGAACACTAGAAAGAGGTAATTGCCCATTAAGAGAATAAAATGCACATTAATATTTCAAGAAAAGATTGAGAAAATGATAGAAAGTGCCAAAAAATAAGAGGAGAAGTGGGGAGAAAAATTTATATATGATCCATTCCAACATGCGTAACCTAGGTAATATAAACTCAACAGACAATATTAAGATGAAAACCTCATGATGGATAGCAAAGATAAGAATCCAAGTCACTATTATTAAGGCACACATGGATAACTTCATTATCATCATGATTAATGCATGGATTGGTGGAGCTAATAAAAAGGATAATGGTGCATTACCTATGGAACAATGCCAGCATAATGACATAAATACAAAACAATGTAGCAAAAAACATATCAGTGACAAACTCCAAGATCGTTGGCCATATGATTGTTAAAAGGATGAAAAATGGGGCAAATTATAATACTTAATTTGGTCAAATAGCCCAGATACACTAACTATCACTAAAAATGTTAAGGTTATCCTGAGACCAACCTCTAAAAGTAGGCTAAAGAATTGACTACACTAGTATAAGGCCTTAATACCTATTATGGCTTAGTCTAGTCTAACTTTGCAATAAGCCTAGTAAATATGAAGCATCCTCTTCATGCATATCAATTCATATTGAAGTCACACTAAAAGGTTGAACACTTACACCTTTGAGTAATTAGATCACTGGGATTCCCTTAAACTACTAGGATCACATATATACTTCTTATTAGCTCTCTAAATCACACCAAATGTTTTCTTCAAACCATACAGAGGCTTATATAAGGCCATGATATGAGCCATTTTTCCTTAAGCTATTTCCATTAGTATTACTATGTTTAAACACTTGCTAACTTAAGAATTAGAGTGTACATGGTGAAAACCCCCTCCATCATATAAATTTGATGTTTGTTGCTTGTGCACATTTATAGGTTGATTAACTTATAGTAGAAAGCTCATTAGATAAATTGGAAAGCATCATAAAATATTATTTATAAAAATTTTAATAATATATAAATATTAATACCATAAATATTGTTTAACAACTTGATAAATTTCATTTAAAAAACTTAGTCTTATTAAACTTTTTAATCATATAAGATAGATCATATTTTCTTTAGACTAACTATTTGATGATTAATGGTTTGAATTTTATATTGAAAATTTTATGTATATTAACTTTTAAGTTTTGTGCATATATATTTTTATATAAACAAGAGTTTTGTATATTTAAATCTTGTTTTCATCTTTTCATCCACTCATCACCAAAATTAACTGCTATTTCTTTATCTCTTTAATGCAATATTATATCACTACACAAAAAATTCATTATATTAGATGAAAAATTTGTCAAAAATCTTTTTAAAAAATCATATAATTGGAAATTTCACCACAAAAATAATTTTCTATTAAAAATTATTTCAAAGAAATTTTATAATCAAGTTAAGTTAAAAACATTTTTAAATGATTGAAAATAAAAAAAATTAAGTATATTGTAATATTTCATTTATTGAAAAGGACACTACTAATATTTTTAACACAAATAAGTATGAGTATGGTAGGTTAAGAGTCACACAATTAAGTAAATTTTATGTAAGAGATTACAAATTTAAATTTGCTAAGTCCAAAGGAAATTAATGTTATTGATTGTTCAAATATGTAAGAGAATTAAAGCTTTTTTATGGTTAGTTAGTAAGGAAAGGACTTTAATAAACAGTTATAGGAAGGCTCGAAAACTTACTAACTCAAACTTTTGCCATAGGAGTCATAATTCAAATGAATAAACTTTTCATCTTCTTTGTAATTATGGAGAAGCTCGATACTTTTAGTTATCTATAATCAAACTGGCAAAAATGGCAACATTTCTTTGAAGTTAGTTATGATTGGATGGTTTGGAGTCTCTATAACAAGTTGGATAAAGAAAATTAGTAATATCATATATTGCTTCATTTACTAGTTAATCTAGCTTAATTAGAATATGTTAGTTTTTGAACATACAACTGTTCCTTTTTATACACTACTACAAAAACATTTTTTAACTTTGATTGTTTAATATATTTAAAGTCAATTTTTACCTAACGTATATATAAGTATCATTATATATAGACAATTCCAAGTTAGTTTTTTAACTAACATAGAAAAAAAATTTAGCTTTTATATGTATAAAACCATTGTCATTTCTTTATTTAAATACTATACAAAGAATTTTTGTTACAAAACAATATTAGTTTTTACAAACAACCAATGTTGTATTTTAAATATCACTTTGATTATTAAAAAAAAATTGACTTGGTATATCACTCCCTTCACCTTATCCATACCCTAAACCCTAACTATTCTTCCCTTATATTTTATATCCTAACCAAAATAACATCTCCATATCAATTTCAATAATTTTAAGTAAATTTTTTTAAAACATCAAAAAGTTATCTCATTTAGAGTTAGGTGCTTTATTATAGGTAGCCATTGCTCAATATATAAGGTTGATACTCTTTAGAAAAGTACATCCAATACTTGTAAGTATAATGAGCAAGATCCTTTAAAATTTCATATATGATATTGCACCAAATGCCAAAAAAAGATGAATAAAATCAAGTTTCTTACTTATTCAACCTTATAAATGTTGTATCAAAAGAAAAATAACAACATTTTTAATTATGAAACTAGAAACTAAATTGCAAGAATAAACACAAAATATAAAATAAATCTTTACATTTATACTTTGTTCTTTTTAGTAAGTGCTAAATCTCACATATTTAGCCCTAGGCTAATGTAATTCAATCTTGCAAAATAATTATAGAGCATAATGATGAAATTTTTAGGTTAGAAGAGTTTAGTGATGAAATTTGTAAATGGTAGCATGGCTTCACTTTTTTTTCTTTCATGTTGCATCTTAATTTTCATAGTGTTTTTAAGTTTATAAATCGATTATTAAATAAAAATTGACATCATAAACCAAAATCTTTTATTTTTCCATCATATTTCAAGAAAATTTTTTATAATATTACAAATCAATAGCATTAAAATTATTTTTTGTATTATGACATTTTTCTTATACAATTAAATAGATACAAACATCAACATATTGAACAATCTATAAATGAAGAATTATAATTTACAATAAATAAAATTTTTTCAGTTAAAGTTAATGAAAAATTAACAAATGAACAATCTAACAAATGAGAAAATATAAATTATAAATTTTTACTTAAAAATTATTACACAAAGAACATAAAGTGGGACACCTCTTCTCATAGTTCTTTTATTGCTTGAGGGCTTCTGAGTTAGAGGATATAAATATGGAAAATGATGATAAATTTTGGTGAGAAGAAGCAATATAACCATCTTTGCAATGAACTTAAGCCTTCTAATATAAATATAGTCATATAATTACTTCTTCTTACTACAATTTTTTATCAAATTTTCATCTTTGCATTTTCTCTTTAATTGTGCAACTTATGATGGAACATGGACAACAAAGATGGCTTTAGAAGGGGTGATGAATGCAAACTAACAATAAATTATAGTAAGAAGAAGTAATATAACCAATCTTGCAATGAAATGAAAAGGTCAAACTTTTCAATATAAGGATGGTCATACTACTTCCTCTCACTACAATTTCTTGCCAATTTGTATATAATTCATAAGGCATCATGTAGATGTCTCAAATGAAGAGTGAGAGCGAAATTAATAAGTATCATATAAAGATTTAGGTGTCAATCATTGAATACAATTGACATATTATGTATGTTTTATTTCAAAAAAATTTAACTATTGATATATCTTGAAACATTATAATTTTTGGCAATTTCTTGATACATGTTACTAATAATAGTACATATTTAGTATTTATGATCCATATTTTCATGTCTTAATACAACACACCTTGTAAATGCCATTATTTATGTATTGGTAAATATTTTTACAAGTTGGTTAATGTTTATTATATGTTAATTGGTCATTTGACTATCTTTATAAGTTAGTCAGAATAAAAAAATCAACATGGTATTTGCTTTTGAATTTGATTTTTTCCAAACCACATTAGTTTTAATAAATAACAGACATTATTTATGTCATGACCAAAAACTAAGGCCATGATCATGCATAATCCTAAGGGAAAAACATAACCATATAGGCCATGCAAGCCTAAACATCATAGGATAACTTACAACCTATTTAAAACTCGAGTGGGCATATAATCATCATACATTTACTAATTTTTCACATGCACACAGTCTCACGCTGGCTTTCTCATTTTTTAATATTTATTTGTTAATCCATATCATTCTATAACTAAATAACCCTTCATAATTATAATAAAATATATATATGCATATCAATAGAAGCATGCCCTCCTTATGGGTTTAATTAGAGGTGTCAAAATGAGTTAGGTTTAATTAGTTAGCTTCAAATTGGTATAATTTTACCTAGTTTGAGATTGGAACTAATATAGAAAATGATAACAATAGTCCGACCTAATAAGGGACTGCATTAGTTAGTCCAACATGGTAAAGGACTGAGACTGATAAGTGTTAACCTGTCAGGTTATTGGGTTAGTCTATTAACTTGATAATATTAGTAAGTAATAAATAATTACTTTATTATTATATATTTAATTTTTATATAAATATTAAAGTAATAATTTTGGTATACTAAAATTATACTTTAATATATATAATATTAAAATTATATATATGAGTAATATTAAATAATTTTTAATATTAAAATTAATAAATTTATATATTTAATATTATTAATATACATTATATAAGTTTATCAAAATAAATAATTATATTAAAATTTAAATTAGTACTTTAATATTAAAATTTTAAAGTATTTAAAATTTTTAAATAAATAATTTTGATATTAATTTTAAATATTATATATAATATAATACTTTATTATTTATTTATTATTATTGTATATAAATTATTATAATTATTTTTATTAATATATTATTTATTTGATTATTTATTTATATATATTTGATAATATACAAATTATTAAATATATTTATTTTTAAATATAATACTTTAGACTTGATTAATATATATTTATTTTATTATATAAAATAAATATAAAAAATAAATATATAAATATATTATATAAGATTTATTTTATTAAATATAAATATATAAATATATAATATAAAATTCTTGATCAATAAAAAATTAAAATTTTTTATTAAATATATATTATTGAATATAAATTCATGCATTTATTAGAATTTAGTAATATATATTTATTTTATTAAGTATATTTTTAATATTATATATTTATTTTCATATATAATATATATGACTCACTGATATATATAATAAAATTTTTAGTATATAATAAAATTTTAAGTCATAATAATATATAATTATATTTATTAAATAATAATAATAGATTTTAATTATTATTGATGTAAAAATAATAATAAATAATAATAATAAGTAACGGGTCATAAAAATTCATCTGATAAATATCAACCTAGAATTAGGACTAATATTGTAGCAACTTGATCTAGATCCAATCGATGAAAAAGTAGTCTAACTTGAAAGTGGCTTAACGTTCAGTTTTTATCTATTGAGTTAGCCTATTTTGATAGATTTAGGTTTAATGGAGCATATTTAAAAGCATTCAAACTTTTACAACTTTTAAAATATATGAAAGTTTTACATCAAGCTTATATGAACAAAGTATGAGGTTTACCATATGAGAATGCTCTTCTCTCTCTCTCTCTCTCTTTCTCTAGGGAGTTGTAGACGATGGACCCAAAGCTAAATCTTTATCTGAAAAATATTACGATAAATAGAGTGAGATATTGACTCAGTGAATAGATAATATGTATCCTAACAAAAATAGGACAAGTTAAGGCACAAGTTTTTCCAACTCAAATTGATATCATAAGAGTTATACAATCATATTTCATAAAACATCATTTGAAATATTTATTAGAAGTAGAATACTAAAATATTAGTTTTAAGTTCATAAATAAATAGTAGGTTCTATAAGTATAACATAGGAAATCATCATAAAAATAAATTTATAGTAAGAATATCAATACAATATATTTATGATAACATAAGTAATCAACATAAAAAATTATTAGATTTAAACCTATAATGTGAATATAAAGGTTTTCTTTTTTAAACAAAAAAATATACTTTTTTAGGGTGGAAGGTTTACAGCCATGGATAATAAACATGAGCATTCCACTCGTGAAGTAACAATCTCAAGAAGGCTTTTTACTCTAAAGTAACCCATTAGGCTACCATTAACCAATTCAATTGTGTTGACTGGCACATAAGGTTAGTAACTCCCCTGCTAATTAGGATTCGAACCAAGGTACACCAAGGCTAATGTCATCACTACCGTTAGCTATAGTTCCTAACTAGTCTCCTCCAAAAAACAAGTTTATAAAAATAATAGAAAACTATACATATAAGTAATAATTATATAAGAAAGTCATTGGAAATAAACAATTTCATATATCAATGGTTTAATAAGTCTCAACCCATATTCCTTTCAATTATAAATAGCTTATCAAGGCTTCCAATCATGGTAATTTACATTTCCAATATCAAATTATTCTAAACTCATCAAAAATTAATTTTACAAGTATACATGAAAAATCAATACATCATCATTTCATTCACTATAACCTTTTAAAGAACATTATATAGTAAAGTTTTAGCAACACACCATTACAAAATAAATCACATAAATTAATTTCATTATTTTAATGTCTTTCTAATACCATTTTGTATCACTATAACTCAAAAGAAATTTTTTACGGTGCTTGTTCTAAGAGTACCTAGTGCTCTAACATATATATATACGGAATCAAAATGCATAGAAAATAAAAATAATTAATAAATTAATGAAATTAATAATTTAAAAAGTATAAAGGAAATTGGAAAATATAAATATGGAGATACACATTATTTACTCATAAAATGATCAATATTTCTAGGTTCAACTCCTTCCTACTTTATGAAACACCAATGCCACTAGGAAGCATTCTTTAACCTTATACAAATAATCAAACAATAATTCAAACACAAATCAATACTAATTTTGCAATATTAAGTTCCCTATTACAAAACCCTAAATTTCACATCCTAAATGTAACCTAAGAACAAGCTAATCTTTGCGACATTTTAGCTAATCTGAGCTAATCTAACTCCTAAATAAGAGAATGAAACTTGGAATTATCTTATTGGCCAAAAGAACAAACAAAAATAGAAAACTAGTAAGAGAAACCTTGAAATCTACAAAACCTCAAACTAGTAAGAGAAATTCTGAAATGACAAAAACAATAGCAAGAAATAGTGAGAAAGTGGAAGAAAATACTAGGGAATGTGAAGAGAAGGAGTTGTCTCGAGTGGTAAAAGCAGAAAAGGAAGAAGAAAAAGTGAAAGGGGTGAACGAAAAGGATTTTTTGGTGTGGTTTCGGCATGTTTTGGTTTAGTTTTGGGTGATAGGATTGAAATGCCTTAATATTGGAGTCGAGTTGTCCACTAGGGTTAGGTTGGTTTACTTAACCTGGGCTAGGTCACTAAATCTGAGTTATTGTTCAATACCTTACTTATATTTTTGTCATTTAAGTAAATGTCAAAAATAAGGAAATACCCCCCTTTGGATTAAAAAAATTAAAACTCGAAAGGATAAAAATTTGGATTTTGAGTTCTAGTTCAAAATGTTAAAATTTAAAAAATTTAAAAAATAATGATTTCTTAAAATGGTCATTTTAAGTTCTAAAAATTCATTAAAAATTACTCTTTAATTTAAAATTACAAAAGGAACTAATATTGAGATTTTTATTTTTTTTAAATAATACATATATCATATAGCCTTTTAAGGGAGATGCCCTAAACTTATTTTTTTTTTTTAAATTTTGATAGACTTAACTTTATTCATGGAACTAAGCTAAACAATAGTGTAAATCAAATTAAATTATTTTAATAAGTTGAAAAAGAAATGGTTTAACCCCTTTGAGATGATTTCAAGTTTATATCAAAACTATCTAACTGTATATTACATTATAATGTCCTATGTTACCTATTAACGGTAGGGTTGTTATAGTTTTTTTTTGTTTTAAAAAAAAATATAACTTTTACATCTTAGCATTTTTTTAATAATGATCTACACAAAAACTATACTAGATTATTAACACACCTATTGGTATTGCACATTCTTATTTTGAAGAATAAGCATTTTATCATTGATATTTAGGGAGATATAATGTTTATAACTATGACCACTTTGAATACTTATTGAAGAACTTGCATGTTCATTAATGAAGTGAATAAACATTGCATAGTAACATTACAATAAAGCATTTGATCTTGTTAGTGTATATGCCCTAAAACTAATTATATTGATGATTGTAAATTTGAATCATGTTATTTTAATGACAATTCAAATTTACAATCATATTGATGATTGTAAATTTGAATAATGTTATTTTAATAGCAATTTTAATTATCATATTTATATATATATTATCTGTGTAATATATTTAATCATGATAATAACATTAGAATAATTATATTCTTAAATATCCCTAATCATATATCATTGTGGATTAGGTTGCTTTGATATGCTAAAACTAGCATATGTGGTGACTTATATAAGATATTAAGTCTGCATGTAAATACAAGTTAGAGAACTTGTATACTGGATCAACCCATCTTAAGAACACTACATGGATCGTTATATGAGTGTCATGAGTGATTCTTAGTGATCATTATTACGATGGTCCTTTGACTTGACATCGCCAAGGTTTCCCACATATGAGTTTCATATTTTGATACTATTCTATGTCACTTATGATTGAGTGAATACAAAGGTAGTTATTGGATATGTCACATATCATGTGAAGAGATTTATGTGATTAAGATAGAATTTGTCCCTCCTATATAACAGAAGTAACATCTATGGGGGCCATTGATTAAGTAAAGCTGAGAAAATGCATAGCCATACTCAGATGAATTGACATGGAATGTCAATTACATTTGTTTTAGTTAGCTTACTTAAGAATCAAGAAACCTCAAGATTGGACTATACGGGAATGATACGGTCCATGTCTCATGCTCAATTTAGATGTTTAGGATGAAAGGATATAAATGATGATCACGTGTAAAGATTTAGTCAAATTACCAACTTTCTCATTACTTAGGTAACAATGATGTGTTTCTAGATACCGCTCATTGTTTATGATCATTAATATGATTAATTATCATTGCCAACATAATAAGAGCCTGTAAGGTCACACACTTAGAGCTAATGGATTTAGAATTAATGGACTAAATTGTTTAGGCCTAATATTTAGGAATTCCTTGTTATAATTATAAGGCCTAATAATAAGCCCATAATTATACATGGAACAAAGCCCAATTAGTTAGCATTTTTTATGCACCTATTTAAATAGGCTTGTTAGGCAATAATATAATATTATTCCCACATCCCAAGCATAAAAAATCCTAGCACCTCTCCTTGAACAAAAACTCTTAAAGAGGCGTAGCTAGCACTACGAGGCAAAGGAAAACAATTCCAACTGGTGTTCGTGTGGATACCTTGAAGTTTTCAGCTAAAAAGAAGCTAAAGAGCTAATCAACAATTGAGTTCTTGAGTCATCATTAAAGGTATTGAATGAATCATTATTCTAATTTAACGTTTTACATGGATCCGTTGGCTGGGATCGGTTTATTCTGCTGTGCTTGTTTGGCTCTCGATCCCAACAGATCTCATATATTTAAAGAAAAGTGATGGTAATTATCTTTTTAGTATCTTCAAAGCAATTCCTCACTTTCATATCCCTTGTAATTTTTTTAATCCTTAAGGCCATTATCAATAAATCCTTGTAAAAATACCTGCTTGTTGTTGTTATTAATACTCTCAAATTCACTCTATTGAGTTGACAATACTAAAAAAAATGTTATCTTTGTTTATTTTGAAATAGTAAATTGACATAAATTATAGCTAAGAAGGGGTGACTTCTTAGGAGTATTGATTTGGATCTTAGTGGTTGATGATCCAACAACATTGGTTATGTATTGTCCTTTTAAGTCATTGAAATAAAAAATGGAGTGAAATCTAAAAGAAAAAATAAACTAAAAGAGAAACTATAGAGTGAAAACTTAAATGAAAAAAAATGAAAGAGAAACTTGTAAATAGTTTAAAAAATAATAGACATCAGTTATTTTAAAAAAAATTGTTGTATAAACATTTTATATCTCACTTTGAGATGATTCGAATACCTTTTGGATGATGGTTATAGAAAACTAATGTCCTAACTTATTAACATTTGACTTTCTATATTGATTTTTTATTCCAATCAACATTATAAGTTACTTATATTTACAAAAAAATGTCATTACTCTAACTTATCATATTAACTTTTTATTAGAATTGACATTAACAATTGCTTAAATTTGCAAAAATGCTATCACACTATTATATACATTGGTTTTCTTTATAATTGACATTGATAAGCCAATGTTAAATGATAGAAGTGATAGTATCATTTTTGTAACCACTTTAAAAATGAGATAGCTAAAAGCTACTTCCTCTCTTGTGTACAAACATGAGATTAATTGCCAAAAATTAAAGATATAGTTTGGCTTACCATTTCCTTCACTAAATTAGGTGAACTGCAATATAGATGGCTCATTGAAGAATGATACCTTTGTTGGATGTGGAGGCATCTTTCATGACATAACAAGAACCTCACTTAATGGATTTAGCAAATTTCTTGGTCATACAACTTTTTTAATAATTGAGCTTCGGGGACTATACATTAGCATGAAGATTGCTTAGGAAAAGGGATAGGGAAAAATAATCTTTGAGTTGGATTTACAAGTTGCCTTTTACTTAATTCAAAAGGTTATGATAATGCCCACCCTTACTATGTAATAATAAAATTGATTCATATGTCAATGATGCAAGATTAGATGGTTAAAATTAACCAGTACTACCATAGGACAAATTAGGTTATAGATAATCTTGCAAGTTTGACACATAACTCAAGCTCTTTTTGTTAGCAATTAACTTTGTCTATATGATTCTCCTTTTTTTAGTAATGTAGAAAGGCATTTGGATGATCTACAGTGCATGTCCTTCCCTAAGTTAGTTGTGTGTTAATTCCTTTCTATATTTTCTCTTATTACTAAAAGAAAAAAAAAGAAAAACTATTCAAGATTTTATTTCCATGCTTTCTTACAATGGATTATGTTTTTATGAAAAAATTAATGGTAATATTTCTAATTTTTTTCATAACATAAAATTTATAAACTTTAAACTAAAAAATCTTAAATCATAAATGTTTAGCATATAGGGTTATGACTTTTTCATAGAATTTTGTAAGTTTTTCTTGAAAAGATGTAACATTAATAGTTAAGTTTATAATATAAAAACATTTAGAAACTATATTAAAAGGTTGCAAATTTTTATTAAAAGATTCTAAGATTTTATTTAAAAAAAGTAGTATGATTTCATAAAATGCTCATAAGTAGTTGAGTAAGCAATAAAGCACTTGAGTAAATCCTTTTAAAAACCAACTTACTTTATAATAGTTACTATCAATGAGGAATACTCCTGTAAGCATTACTTACTATGTCATTTTCAAATATTATTATTCAAATGTTACTAATTAAAAATGTGTAGATTCATTTTATCATGTAATCAATTACATATGAATAATTTATTACTAATTATGATAGGGGAGGAAGTTAAGTTAACTCATAATTGATTACTGGATAAAATGGAACCACACATTATTAGTTGGTGGCATTTGAATGGTAATATTTAAGAATGATGTGATAAATAATGCTTACATAATTATTTCTCACTATCAATAGCATATTCTACACTATATGAATACAATGAAGTTATGATCATTTAATGTAATAAAAAACTAAAAAGAAAAGTATATTTTAAATGTTATAAAAATAATAAACACTTAAGAAACAACTAAAGAAAAATGTGAAAGGGATAAGGGATAATTATGAGAAGTAGGAGAATATATGATCCAACTATATATAGACTAATTTATACAACCCATATTTATAGGGCAATAGATTAAATGTTACAATTTCATAATAATACTTTATAAATAAAATTGAAATCTAATAATTGATCGAAATAGGAATATAAGCTTTGACTTATGAACATCTACATTTAATAAATCTAATAATTATTTATAACATATCTCATTAGATGTCCATATAAAGGAGTATTCAATTATAATACATAATGGAATACTACCTCATTAAAAACCTTATCAAGAAAACTAAATGGGGCAAAATGTAATATCCCAAGTTTAAATTTAGAATTTTTACAAATTTGATGCTTGTGGATAATTATTTTATCTATTTAGCCAATAGTTGATTTTAAATTATTTTTTCACATTAAAGGTTTTGGAATATTGGAATGATACTTATGAGAATATTTGAAGTTTACTTATTTATCTTTACATATATGACCATTGGTTTAAATGATTTTTATGAAGAAAAGTGCAAGGATTTATTAAAATAATTTATTGTATATGATGAATTATTTTTTAGAATTATGAAAAGTTGAAATAGATTTATTTTAAATGATCATCATTAATTTGAGATTTATTTACATAATTTATATAAAGATTTTCCTATTAGTTAGAATTTTTTTATCATAAGTATAAGGTTTTATGAAATAAATTGTTTAAATTGGATAAATTATTTTTGGGAATTGATAAATATTAAAATATATATTTTAGAACTCCCAAACTTATTAAAATATTATAAACATATATTTGTATATTTATGTATTGGAAAGAGATTGAAAATAACCAAATTGAAATATTGAATAAAAGATGTCTTATGGAAATGAAAGAAAGAAAAAAAGAAAATCTAGCAATTTCTTTTGTCCACGTGCACACATATCCAATGGATTGTCTCTTTCTCTCTATTTTATTTTACTTTTCTACTGTTGTTCTTCTCTCCATATGTTGTATTATTGCTTACGGTACTCTTGCATACTCACAGTTGAAATGCAATTGCACACTTACATGTGGACAAATAAACATAACTATATTTAGCCCTAAGATGCGATCAAAAACTAACATGTGGACAAATAGACAAAACTATGTTTTATTTAAGGATAAAATACATTTTCTCTCGTTGTTATTTTTTTCTCCATTTTAATGCTTTACAAATTAAATAGAGCAACAACTTACAAAGAAAGCATTGCCATCTTAAGTGAACGTGTTTAGATTCCTTGTATCTTTTAAGGTTCTCTCAAACTTCATTAAGATGAAAAGGATCAAATTCAAAATCCTTGAAGATCATAAAAAGCCAAAAACACTATCACCAAAAAAAAAATCCTTGCAAAGAATTAAATCCTTCTAATGTAAACAATTCTAAAAATTTTTGCTCATCCAAAAGGTACTGAACTGTTAATGTAAAGTGGTCAGAGCTAGCTAGACTTCTAGTTAGCATCAACATGGTGAAGTGAGAAGAGGCATTCATGCTGGGAAGCAAAATTACAACTATGAACTTTAGCTTTATGGAAGAAAGAACCAAACGAAAGGTTGAGGCAGTGACAATACCATAGCTTATAAGGGTGTTTGAAGCCATTCTCAAAATTTAAGTATTGGATTAGGATTATAAGAGTGGTGGGGATGGAATGCAATGGAGGAAGAGGTGGGAATACAAGTAGTACATAAGTGTGGGATATAGACAAATCTGAAAATAGATTCTAAGATGATATACCTTCCTTAACTAATGGTTTGGATATTTAATTTTGAGCTATTCACTAATTAAATGAGCTATAATTTTTGGATTTCTAAGTTGCATTTTGAGCTATCCACCTTTTTCTACACTTTCTCATAAAAAGGTCGTAACTTTCGTTATGCCCTTATTCTATTTCCATAATTCTAAGTTTTAATTATTGTCATCTTTTAATATTGGAAAATGCAATGGTTTAAATATCTTTTTCTAGCTTTTCATTATTTTTCTAGCACTTGTTGCCATTTATAAGAATGCATTTTTAGTGACATCCATAGTTATAGATCAAATAGAGAAATGTAATTTTTTTTTACATCTTGACTTAAATTAATTTGAAGCTATATGAGTATAAGAAGACCGCCGCTAAAACGCAGCCTTTACCAAATCACCAACCTTATCATTCTTAAAATCTACCAATTGCTTTACCTTTTTCAACTAGGGTACTAGTTGAAATAGTGTTTCATTTTTCTCCATCCCCTTTTGTTTTGGTTAATCCTCCAGAATTCAAAGAATAGAGCATGAGTGAGTGAGAGCATTAATGAAAAGGTGAAGCCCAAAAATTATAATTGTTTGCTCCATCCCTTCCAAACTAACTAAATAAATTTCCACTTTCTTTTGCAAACAAAATATAACTTATGCTCATTTCGAAGCAACTGGAGGCAATTAAAGCCCTTTTCACTACCTCATACAAGAACTTCAATGCATTATATGAGTAGCTTTGTTTAATGAAAAAACAACAATTACAGTACAACCATTTTGTCCTTAAGCTAAATATAGTTTTGTTTGTTTGTCCACGTGCAAGTGTGCAATTGTATGTGTGAGTACACAGGAGTACTGTAAGCAATACTACTTAAGAATCCTCTTTTTTATATATTTTCCAGTAGTTGCTCTTCCTTTCTTGGGTTTTGTCTTGTTTGTCGCCTCTCTTTTCTTTTTAATTTTTAGTTATGTTTATCTGAGTAGCAGCAACTTTCTTTCTCCACTCTCCACCAGTTTCCTCTTTCTTCTCTTTTCTCCTTTCTAATGCAACACTTCTCTTCGTTGTCCTGCTTCACTGCATGTCGCTTTTCTTTCTTTTGTTCGGCTAGCTTAGCTTTAGCTGCACCATTAAGTTGTAATTATGAGAATGAGGTTAGGGTTTGGCCTAAAGTAAGGAGTTGCTACTCTTCCTTGCATGCTAGGGTTCCAATAACACCAATGCCACTGGTGAGCTAGTGGTGACTTCTTCAAGTTGTGGTAAACTTTTTTATGCATTAAACATTCTTTAATTTATGTTGGTTTGGGTAAGGTGAAGAAAGAAAACCCATTCTTTTGTATCAGATATATATATATATGATTTAAAAGAAAAATATAATCTTTTATATGATAACATGATCGAAATTTTCTTGGAAAAATATATTCTGATATTTTGATTAGTTAAAGCATTAAGGATTAAATGTTTAATATCAAATAATAAGATGACTAAAGTTTTTCCTTAAGGAGAAAGCTATAATATTTTTAGATTGTATTATACTTAAATCCTAAAGCCTATTCTATGCATATTTTAAATGTTGAGTATAAGTTTTAAATTATTGGGAATAAGTATGGCTAGCTTAAGAGAGAAAACTAAAGACTTTCAGAGTATTAGTAAAAAAATTGATAAAGTAAATTGGAACTAAGGAAATTTCAAAACATAGTTTTTAATAATCTTAAGCTAGAATTAAAAATATTAAAGAGTAGGTATGAAAAATTATAAAAGGAGATAAATAAATCTTGGGAAGAATATATATATATATATATATATATATATATATATATATATATATATATATATATATATATATATAGACGTTATTAGTTATATATTTAATATTGTAAATTGCTAAATAGGGGTAAGAGAAAAAAGGATTGGGTATTCTAGGATTCTCTAGAAAGCATGAGCATTTCTAAGCGGAAAAAGATGAAAAAATGAAAGGGAAATGATATGTATCACTCTAAGCTTTTACAGCGAACCTGTTCCACTAGGAAAGTTTATATCTCACAATTGTTTCTATTTTAATAAAAAAATGATTTAGATATTGTGAGTTGTATTCATCCTGTTGATATTATAGATCTTACATGCACATTCATGTTTATATATTTATATATATAAACTCATATTTTTGGTATAAAAATAGTTAGTTGTTAAATAATTGCTAGTTGATTAGAGTGTGTAGTGGAAGCTTGATAGTGTTATTTCCAACTATTTTTAAATTGTGTTTGAATTCAATGATATTTGCATATCATGGCCATATAGTAGAATATAATGACATTATTATATACATTTAGTCCCATTCGACTGTGTGCTTGATACTATTCCAAGAAGAATTAAGTTATCACATATTAAAGTTCTATAAATAGTTATGAAATGAAAATTGAGCTCCTATGGGTGAACTATTTATGAATTCTACCATAGTTAGCATTGGAAAGTGTGAACTGTACTAGAGTAATGACATTGAGCATTATACATTGTAATGAGGAAATGATATGAAAGCTGGATGAGAAATTTTTGGTAATAGTTATAAAGAATATGAGATTGATCTAAAAGCTAGTTGGGAAATTCCAAGAAAACAATTGAGAAAAATTTTAGTATTTACCCTAGAAATTGCCTATGATTGGATATTTCTATTTGAATTGATTGCAAAGATTTAATGTGATTATAATGATTTACTTGCATTTGATCCTTAAAGATTATTTAAGAATATGATGTCTACCTATAATGGGTAGTATATGATATTAATACTACCAAACCTTTATGATTACAATGTGAGAAATAGAGTTTAAATTATGTACAGGTCAACTTTCACTTTAGAATATGGTTTCACATATTCTAGGAATACAGAAAGTGGGTTTGCTAATATTTTTTGGTTTAATATATGATCAATTTATTATATATAGAATTAACCACTTGTAAAAATACTAGTAGGTATATGTTCATTAAGTTCTTATAACTCACTCTATTTTATTTTCACTATTTTTATAATAAGGCAATTACTTAAGCTATACTACATGCATGGAGAATAAAAAACTGCCTAAATTGAAAGATTTGATAGTTGGGGATCATTTTGAATTAGGACTAGAAATGAGTTACTAATTGTGATGTTGATTTTGACTGTGATGTATTGAATCATTTATCTATACACATGTTAAAATTATGTTGCATGGTATATGTATATGATTCTATCATATTTGGAAATATATAGGTGTTGTATTATAAGGTGTGTGGTTCTCGGAAAATGTCCAAAAAAGTGAAGATTTCATCTATTTTTTCATAAAAATTTTAAAATAAATTTTTAAAATCCCTTGGAATTTGGAAACTCTCAAATAGAAAGAGCGACACTTGTTAAGGCTTGTTGAAATCGATAATGAGATCTATGTTGGTTACGATCAAGTTAGGTTATGACACAAAACCTTAGTTAAGGAAAAAAAATACAATATGTTTTAACTCCCTTTTAGAATAATATCATTTGAGATCTTTTAACTAACATAATCTAATATTACGAACTAGCTTTTCAAATGTTGTAGTTGGAAGTGACTTAGTGAATAAATTCACTAGATTATCATTGTAATGAATTTATTGAACATCCACATCATTCTTTTTTCTAAAGATTATATGTGAAAAAAAGTTTAGTGAGATATATTTTGTTCTGTCACCTTCGATGTATCCTCATTTTGGTTAAGCTATACATGCTACATTATCTTTATATAAAATCATTGGCAACTTTTTTTTCGAATGACGAACCACATGCTTCTTTAATGTATTAAATTACAAACATGAACTAAACACATTCTTGACTTATCTCATGAATTGTAAAAAAATTTGCATGATTAAAGGAAGTTGCTTATATAGTTTATGTCATGGAATACCATGAAATAGCTGTACTAGCATAAGTGAATAAATAACCTATTTGTGATTGAGCATTATGAGAATTGGATAGATACCGTACATCTGCATAACTAATTAGTTCAAGTTTAGATATATTTGAATATTATAAACCTATATCCATTTTACCATAAAGATACTAAAGTATGTGCTTAATTCTATTCCAATGCCTTTATTTTGGGCAAGAACTATATTTTGCTAATAAGTTTACAAAGAATGATATATTCCCCAATAGCACTCAGATATAATACTTTAGGATAAAGTAGTTTTTCATTACTCTCACAAGGTTAAAAAGGATCTTTATTCACATCTAATAACCATACAATCATTGGGGTGCTTAATGGATAAGTTTTATCCATATCAAAATGATTTAGCACCTTTATTATATAAGTTATTTGATACATAAGGATTCTATTTTCTAAATGATCAATTTGTAGATTAAGGCAAAGTTTCTTTTTCCTAAAGTCTTTCATTTCAAATTCTTTCTTTAAGCATTCTACTATTTTTGAAAGCTATTCAGGAGTTCCAATAATATTTAAGTCATCAACATAAATAGCAATTATAACAAATTTAGATCCAGATCTCTTTATAAAAATGCATGGATAAATTGAATCATTTTTATAACCTTCTTTCAACAAATATCCACTAAGGAGATTATACCACATACACCCTAACTTTTTTAACCTATATAAAGATTTGCTTAACTTGATTAAGTAGTATTCACATGAATCTAAATTATAAATAAGCCATAATGACATTCAAGAGATGTAAATCAGGTTTTTCATGTATTGCCAAACTAATTAGATATCGAAAAGTAGTTTTGTCCACCATGAGAGAGTATGTCTCTTCATAATTAATGCCAAGTCTTTGTAAAAACCTTTGTGCGACAAGTCTTACTTTATATCTTACAATTTCATTTTTCTCATTCCATTTTTATATAAATACATATTTATATCCTACTAGTTTTACACCATTTGGTGTATTGACTATAGGTCTAAAACTTCATATTTTGCATTCTTCAATAGATTTTGGTTTAAGATCCTTGTTGCTATTAATATTGAGTACCATATTATATGCAAAAGCATTGTCAACTTCCTTTATATTATGGTTCCATTTCTTTCTAGTCATAATATAATTTATTAAGATCTCATCATTTTTAGGTACCTAAATTTCTTTTGGAATTATAGTATTAATCATGTTTAGGGACTCTTTTGGAGTTATAACTTCCTCAATTTAACCATCTTGATTCTTTACTTCTTTTCTTTTTTGATAATTTTTATCTTTAAAGCTAATTAGTCTACCATGCTTTAAAGGTTTTTTAGACTCATTAGTAATATTAAATTATCCTGTAGTGACATCAATTCTAATAAGAGCATCAACAATTGGTACATATGATTTAGTCATTTTTTTGGGTTAGTAAATCCATTTAGTAATTAATTTGCTAAATTTTACACATGAATAATATTTTGAACTAGTTTACATTACTTTATATGAGGATTAAGATAAGATAGTGATAATTTATTCTAACTAATCTCCCTATCTAACTACTTATTTTCTCTTAATTTTAGGAAAATTGATTCATCAAAGTTTCAATCAATAAATCAAGTTGTAAATAAATCTTTTGTTAAGGGTTCTAAACATTTAATTATAGATAGAGATTTATATCTAACATAAATTCCTAACCTTTTTTGAGGACCTATCATAGTGCATTATGGTGGGGCAATTGGAACATATCCCATACTTCCAAAAATTCTTAAATAGAAAATATTTGGTTCTTGACCAAAAGCTAACTGTAAAGGAGAAAAATTATGATAACTTGTCGGTCTAATGTAAATTAGCATTGTTGCATGAAGAATAGCATGTCCCTAAGCAAAAATTGAAAGTTTTGTTCTCATAAGTAATAGTTTTGCAATAAATTGAATATGCTTGATCAATGATTTTGTAAGACCATTTTATATATGAACATGTGCTATTAGATCTTCAATAGTTATGTCAATAGACATATAGTATTCTTTAAAAGCTTGGGAAGTAAATTCACCAACATTGTCAAGACAATTTGTTTTAATTAGATAATTTAAGAAATATGCTCATGATTGAATCAATTGAGCAAGCATTCTCACAAAAACTAGGTTATGGGTTAATAATAATCACACATGTGACCATCTTATTGAAGCATTAACTAAAATCATAAAATATCTAAATGGTCCATAGTGGGTGTATAGGTCTACATATATCACCTTGAATACGTTCCAAAAATGCAATGGACTTATTTTCTATTTTAGCTAGTGATGGCTAAGTAATTAACTTTCCTTAAGAACATGCAATATATGAGACATCCTTTGATCAAAGGATTTGATGGCTTTTCAATCAATGCCCATATAGATTTTCAATAATTTTTTGCATCATTATTACTCTAAAATGTCCTAATAGGTCATGCCAAATAATTAAATTATTTTGATCAATAAAATTCTAGTTTATTGTAATGTATGCTTCCATTGTGCTAATGTTTGTGTAATATAAACTAGAAGGAAAAATAGATAATTTTTCCAATATATATTTTTACCCAAGACAATATTTGTAATTAATATATATATATATATATATATATATATATATATATATATATATATATATATATTTAACAATATATGAAAAGTTGACATAAAATACATAACATGAAAGTTTAATGCTAATATAAGAAATTAAAGTTAATATAAGAAATGCTGTAAATATAACAAAACACTTAAAAATATATAACAACTTTTATTTGAATTGCTTATTTAAATAGCATTAAAAGTAAATATATGATTCTAATAAAAGAAACTAAAATAATTTATTTTTGCACACTCCTATCTCCAATCAAGTGATCAATTATTTCTTTAAGATGAGAGAAGAAGTCAACAACATCAATATCTAAATGAGTTATACTATTTGGCATTCATTAGATTCATCATCTTTGTAAATGAAATTTGTCTTTATCTTTTTCCCTTTATTTTTCAATGATTCTTGGTAAAGTTCAACAAGATATTTTAATGTATGACAAGTTCGTGACCAATGACTTTTCATGCCAAAATGATAACACAAATTTTCTTCATTCTTTCTATTTTGGCCATCCTTCATATGTTTCTCTTTACTACCTTTTTTTTTGTAATATGTATTTTTGAAATGACCACCATAATAATGATCTCAACCATGCCCACGCCCACACCTACGCCTACACTTATGACCATAAGTGCAACTTGGACTTTGTCCAATATTATGTTAATTATATTTTATTGCATTCACTTTAGGAAATGGAGTAGAACCTATTAGATGGGCTTCATGATTTTTCATTAAAAGCTCATATTTTGCTCAATTAAGAAGACAAGAGATTAGTTCAAAGTATTTTTTAAAACCTTTTTCACAATATTGTTGCTACAAGAGCACATTTGAGTTGTGAAAAGTGGAGAATATTTTTTGTAATATATCCTCTTTAATAAATTTGTCTCCATATAATTTCAATTAAAAATTACTCTAAATATTGCCAAATTATACTCACTTATAGTTTTGAAATATTGTAATTGTAAGTGCATCTAGTAGTAATGAGCTTTTTAAAGGATCATTATTTTTTGATGGTGATATCTTTCTTTTAAATTATTCCAAAGAACAAGTGAATCTTTTATCGTAAGGTACTTAATTTTTTAAAACCTTCATAGAGACAATGATAGAGAAAAATCATTGTTTTGGCTTTTTCTTGATTGGATGTTTTGTTCCCTTCTTTAATTGTATCATTAAGACCTTTTGTATCTAAATGAATTTCTGTATCTAACATCCATGACAAATAATTCTTTCCTGTAATGTCTAGAGCCACAAATCCAAGATTTGCAATATTCGACATAATACTATTATAGATATATAAAAATGAAAGAGAAAATTTTCAATATAATAGAGGTTGAATATTTAAAAGAATTATTAATTAACATATTATTCATACAATTTTTAATCCATAGCCAATTTTCCATTTTGTTGTCAATCAAAATGATGGTTACCTATTAAGGAAAGTTTTCATCATAACTATAGTACAAATTTCTAATCTACATGGTGATCATACATTGCAAAAGAAAATTATTAAATTTATATAAAAAGTATACCTCAAACTATATCAAAAAGTGAATGAAATGAGAGAAAGACAAATTATCCAAGCAATGTGTTAATTTACTAGGAAGACAAAAAAATGTTAGGAGACTTTTGTAAATTTAACATTAATTTCTTTTAATGTTGGTGGGAAATTTAATTATATGAAAATAATATGTTAATTTTCTTAGAATATCTAACTGGAGAATTAACAAAGGAAGGTTATATATACCATTAAATAAGTACATGAGTGTAAGCAATGTATTTTCACATGACAAGACATAGATCATACATTAGGAATAGGAGGGTTATATGTTACTCATAACCCATCATCATTATTACTCATTTTTATAATTGTGCATACTATATAATTTAAATGAAATTAACTATGAACTCTACTAAAGATATGATAGTTTGACTTGAAACATGTAATATATATTTGGTTATAATAATAGTTTGAATGATGGTACTAATAATACACCCCTTTGTATAATTATGTGCAATTCATCTTGTTCATAGTTCTATAATTTATTTATATAGGTGTCTGCACATTACATTCAATATTTTGTGACAATTGTTTCTTTGAATAAAAGTAGTAAAATGTTAAAACCATTGTACATTCAGTGGGTAAAAAAATATAAGAGAAAATAAAATATCATACAATTTTGAAGAAGAAAGCACTTAAGCCATCAAAATTACCCTATAGTTAAATTTTTTTATATGAATTAATTAGTATGACTTGTGAACTTAAAATGTAACAACATTAGCATTTTCATATTAACAAAAGAATTGAATCATATTATAAAGTCTTTTAAATACAAATTAATATAAATTCTTTATTAATCACTAATCAGTAGCTATTTAAATTTACATTTATGTTCATTATTCACATCCAAAGCACACAAAGCACAAAAACAAAAGTTATAACAAAATGTAAAAGTAAACATAGTTACAAATACAAAACTAAAATGGAATATTGATTAAAAAATAGATTTATGATTGATTCTATTATGAAATCAAAATCAAAGTATGGATGAAATAAGGAATACAAAAATGTGATAAGAGGGAGGAATTACCATATTAGCACAAAATAACAAGATTAACTAAAATAATTTATATTTGGAAGGAAATACCTTAGCTAGTGAGAATAACCTGTTGATAACGAGTAATAAAAAATAATAAACACTTAAGAAATAACTAAAGAAAAATATGAAAAAGATAAAGGAGAATTATGAGAAGGAGGATAATATTTAATTAATTGTATATAAAATGATTTAGACAACCCATATTTATAGAACAAATAAATTAAACATTACAATTTCATAATAATGATTCATAAATAAAATTGAAATTTAATAATTGACCAAAATAGGAACATAATGTCTGACTCGTGGATATCTACATTTAATAAACCTAATAATTATTAATCACAATAAATATATTTTAAAATCATAATTTTTTATTAATTAATTTAATCACTAAAGCATATCATAAACAGAATATATTTCTTTCAATGGTATCCTAATGTCATTATTAGATCTCATTTAATGTGCAAATAACCTTGTTAAATGCTTAATCATCTACATTGTAGAATAATTTTAAAAATAAAAGAAATTGGACCTACCAATAATGTATTATCAATTTTATTTATTTATTCTCATTTGTTGGTTTATTAATTTTTAATCTATATTTTCATGAATTATCTTTTCTTTTGTGAAATAATAATATCTTCTAATCAATACCTCCAAGTTACTTAATATCATCTTAATGTTTTTTTATAATCATCTTAATGTTCTTTTGTGAAATTTTTTTATATTTGTCCAAGCCCATGGCGGAGCCACTAACCCATGATTAATGGGTTCATTGGTAAAATTTTGGGTTCAGTGCTAAAATTTGGAAGGGACATAAGAAATTTTATTATTCTCAAAAATTTTAAATTATATATTGTTATTATGTAATTATATAAAAAATTTTAAAAATAATTTTTACATAAATTTTTTGGCCACCAAAATTTTAAATCAAGATTTGTCGTTGATTGGATTTAAATTTATGCATCTAATTTTTGTCATTTTAGATTATACTTTATTATATAGATAGAAAATTGTACTAATATATATATATATATATATATATATATATATATATATATATATATATATATATATATATATTTGTAACTTCTGTTAACTTTTATTTTTATAAAATTTTTATTAAAAATTATAATTTTCATATAAAATAATTTTTAAATTATTTTGTTTGATGAAATTGCAAATTACAAATATATGTTACACATTAAATCTGTACTAAATTATAAATTTTGTTAAAAGATGGTAAGTTTAGTATACATATTTCCAAATATTATGGTAAAATTTCATGATAGCCTATGTAAGTGTTCTGTACAAAAGTATTTTCCTTAAATTTTTATCATAATATCAATTTATTAATGTTGGTTAAAGATTAAAAATATAAGATATCTCAATTAAATTTTTATAGATGAAATCATTGAATGTTTAACTAATTATCAATGTCTTACATACACACACACCAATGCAATTAAATTATTCAAAGAAATAAAAATATAATTATGCTCATTAATTAAATTCGATCCCACTTATTTATATTATATTTTAATAATCTAATTACAATTAGTTATAATACTTTAGTTGAAGGAAAAAAATAAAACTGTATTGCGATTTACTAAGAGGAAGGTTTAAAAATCATAAAAATAATTAAAAAGAAGATAGTCAAATCTTTATAATATAGATATTATTAAATAATATTGAATATAAAATTATAAATTTTATGTTTGGCTCAAAATTAGAGAGAGAATGTAGTTCATCTTTAGATCTTTTAATATTTTATTGAATTCAAATATTAAAATATAATGGATGCATGTATAACACCATAATATATATTATAGAAAATTTAAAGGTTGAGTATCTTTATTTCTACATGCAATTTCGCATGTAGCTCCCCACTGGATCCCCCTTGTGTTAGCTTGAATGAGCAAGGGGAAGTGCCTTTGTTGTACTCTACGTTCACTTTAATTCGACATATATCTTTTAGACAAGAAAAAGTAATAAATATAAATTCTAACTTAGATCTTTTGTGCTTATCTATTCTATAATTGTTTGTTAAAAATAATGATTCTAGTGAATAATTGATATTAGAAGGGTTTTAGTTTTATGCCAAATTTTTTGTTTGAAAAAGTAAATATTCTCATACTTTGCATTTGTATTCAAATTGATAAGGTCTATATATATAGTTGTAGTAATATTTTTTGAATAAATAGTTATTCTAATTTTATTAAAAGTGATTATTATATTACTTTTTTTTTTTTTATAAATCAACTAACCTCAAATTCTATATAACATAACATGATAATATATTTGAGGCAAAAGTTTCTAGATTTTTTTGTTAAAATTATAAAGTAATTTGGTTAAATAAAACGCATATCTTAATCCGATTTATAAGATTAGGAAATATGTTAAACAACCTATAAGATCTAGAGGTCACAAATGCTAAAAATACGATAGATGAATAGTTGTAATATACAAGGCAACCCTAATATGTAGAAATGGAAAGTGGTAATACATGGGAAAATCCACAGACGTAGAAACTACATGCAATTAACTAACCATATCAATAAAAGCATAATTATTAGTTAAAGTCAACTAAAGTCAAAACAAAATAACCATGTAGCAAAAATTTCACGTGTTAATGAAAGAATAATAAATTTTATATTTGAGTAAAAAATAATTAATTTCAAATGAACATTCTTTCCATACAACAATGATAAAAAGATTTGAATTTAAAATTTTTAATATATTATTTAAGTTTCTCAATAGTATTGTAGCACTTAATAATTTTTTGGAAAAAATGCAAATTACCCTCTCCAATTATAGGGTGATTAGATTTTACTCTCTCAAACTATAGAAACAAGCAAATTATCTTCTAAAATTATGCAAAACTTGAATTCTACCCCTATTGTTAGTAATTTAACAAAAAATATTAGGAAAAATTATAGACTAACCCCATCGATTGTGAAATAGTTACATTTTACTCCTACGAACTCTTAAAATTTATAAATTAAATTTATAAATTAATCTCTTAATTAGATAAAATTTATGATTAACTTCTATTATCTACTTAATTAATCATTTTTATTAAATTACATGAATTTTGAAAAAGTTTTTAAACTTGAATCATATTACTTATATTATATAATTAATAAAAATTAAATTAAATATATAAAATTTTAATTAAAATTAGAAATGAATTACAAAATTATGTGTAAAAATGATATAATAAATTAATATATAATAATATTATAATTTTTATTATTAGTATCATTCAATATTAGTCGTAACTATTTAATTTTTTTTATTGAATGAGTTGTTTATTTCATGGAGTATGGGGCAAAAATATTAAGTGAAAAAGTGAAGTAAATATAAATGTTAATTTATATAAAAATACAAAATTTAATATTTTTATTTCATATAATCATAATTAATTTAATTTTAACACTATAATAATCATAATGGTGATAAACAATAATTTCTATTTTGTTGCTTAAAATTTTTTTTAATTTACTTTATTTAAAATTTGATAATTATATAGTATATGAGTTATTTTTATTTTATTCTTTTAAAATTTATAATCTATTGTAATGCTTATATTTAGACTAATACATTTATTTTTAGAAAGAGATTAAAATAAAAATAACTCATACTATATAATTATTAAATTTTAAATAAAATAAATTATAAAAAAATCTTAGGTGACAAAATAGAAATTGTTGTTTATCACCCCTATGATTATTATGGTGTTAAAATTAAATTGAATATGATTATATGAAACAAAAATATTAATTTTTTTAATATTTTTATGTAATATAATATTGATATTTACTTCAATTTTTCATTTAATATTTTCAACCCGTATTTCATAAAATAATAAATTAATTCAATAAAAAAATTGAATAATGGCGACTAATAATATGAATTATAATATTATTATGTATTAATTTATTGTACATTTTTTACACATAATTCCATAACTCATTTTTAAGTTTTTAATTAAAATTTTATACATATAATTCAATTTTTATTAATTATATAATATAAGGTTTATGTGTAAAAAAATGTGATAATCTAACATTTAATAATATTATGATTCAAGCTTAGAATTTTTTTAAAAAATTTATGAAATTTAATAAAAAATATTTATTAAGTAGATAATGAGTGTTAATTGTAAATTTTTATAAAATTAAAAGATTAATTTATAAATTTTAAAAGTTATTATAAGTAAAATGTAACTATCTATAAGATCAATTTGTAATTTTTCGTAACATTCTTTGTTGAATTACTAATGGTAGGGGTAGAATTCAAGTTTTGCATAATTTTAGCTTGTTTTCATAGTTTAAGGGGGTAAGATCCAACCATCTCAAAATTGAAAGGAATAATTTACATTTTTTTTCTAATTTTTTCAACTGAACATTTTTTTATTAGCTACAGTACATAAATTTTGGACTTTGGGTGTGAAAATATCTATTTACAATAAATCTGAGATCACCAAGGGATAATACAAGATCTTTTTGCTTTATACTTTCACATTGATGATTGTAAGCTTATTGATTTATAGTTTTACATTGTTATGATTTTCTTCTTTCATTTTAATTTTTCCATGAATTTTCACAAGATCAACATTTTTTTTTTTAAACGGGGGATGGAGGATGGGGGGAGGTGATGAAAAATGGAATGGGCGGGACTCAAATCCCTCGTTCCTTAATATCACATTGCTAGGAGGCATTAGTGCATTTTATTTCATCCAAGGTTACAGTGTTGAGTTTTATGGTCACGTGAGCTTTTCAAAATTCATGAAAGAGAATTTAGGCCCTAAGCCAACCCAATCAATGTAAATAGCTTTATCAACCTAGACAAACATGACAAAAAAAAAGTCCAACAACCAGCCCATAACTAAGCCTATAGATATTTAATTACAAGTATTTATACTTTGATATGTACAAAAAAATAATTATTAGTTTTTAAAAAATTTATATTCATTTTAACTTTTATTGAAAATTTTAATTTTAATTTTATATAAAAATGATTTTTTTTGAAAAATTATCTAACATTACTTTACGTGATAGAGTTGTAACTTTTTTTATGTATATATTACAAATAAAATTAATGCAAAAATTTTTGAGAAAAATTATAAAATAAAATTTATTTTATAATTTTACGTTAAATTTTTATAAAACGATTGTAAAATCTCTTAATAGAAAGGTTGATTTCCATAAGAAGCTCATTGAATTTATATTTGAACTTAAATTTGAACTTCTACATATTTTGATTTGCATAACAGTTCATTAAATTCCTTTCCATGTTACAATTCTGAAAAATACTCCTATGTTATGTTTGCATAAATCATTTAGGAAATATTAGGGATTTTAATGTTTTGTACATGAAAAATAATGACTTTAGGTAGTTCTCATGAATGATAAATGATAGTTAATATAGTGGTTCAAGTGTAAATATGAAATTTGTAGAGTAATAACTATTTTAGTTGAATTTAAAATATCAAACTTAATAACTTAAATTCTTCATTTAGATAATTTAAGTAATTTATTAGTTCTATTTAGCTATTATCAAACAAAATATTTTAACTTGTAAAACTTAAATTCTTTGATGATTGAATTAACAACTTCAATTCCCAAATCCAAATACAATATTAGATAATTATCATATTATCATATAATGTATAAATCACATATACTTACGTTTAAATCCAGGGCAAAACTATTTTAACATTTTATTTATATGTGAGAGAAAAAGAAAGAAAAGTCATGTTTATATCATTCTTTTTAAAGTAAATATAATATTTAATTCCTTATTTATGAAGGTGATGACTATTACATTCTTCAACTTTTTTTCAACTTTTATAACTAAAATTATTAGTCTTTTATTTTTACTTTTATTATAATTATTCTTTTCTTCCTTTACATACAACACTAAAATAAATGGTTAAAAAAATGTTATCCAAGAGTAAACATATATTTGACATGGCTAATGTGAGATTTAACAATAAATTTCAATAATTTTCATTTATTTTAATATTACAAGTGAATAGAGGATGAATAATTATAATAAAAATAAAAATAAAAATAAGAAACTAATAATGTTTGTTATGAAATTTGAGATAAGTAATAGTTACTATCTTTAATTATAAATGAGAATTTAAATGTTATGTTTACTTTCCTTTCTATTTGGAACTTCCAATCAAGGAGGAAATGAGATTGGGATTTAAAACTCCATTTATTTGATAAAAAAAATATTTCGTTAGAATATAATTTTAAAATAAGATAAATTATTACAATCTTTCCTAAGTTTTGACATAATTACGTTCTATTCCCTTCTTATTTGAAAAATTGACCTTATATTCATTACTTTTTATATACATATTATACTATAGTTTTTAAAACCATATCAATCACTAGATCGAATAAGTCACTAATTTACCAATTCATTAGTTGAACTGATTTTAAATTAAAAATATAAATTATATATACACATGTATTTCTATATATTACAAATATTAATTAAATGTACATATATTTAGATATGTATATATATATTTACAATAAGAATACAATATAATTATTATATATTTACAATAACAAGTAAAGATAAAACTTAAAAAAATACAATATAAGTTAATAAAATAAACAAATAAGTAATAAAATAAAAGTGATATGTCAATAATTTACACTTGAAATATTTAAAAGAAAAATGAATTGAATTGATTTAAAATTGTAAAAGTATTATATCTCAATTATTGTCAAATTGTAAAATTTATCATTTTTACCCCAAAAATTTTGAAAGGAATCGATTCATTGGTCTGGTTCATTGATTCTAGTTGATTTACACTAGTTTTTGCTGATTTATACTAATTTTTATGCATTTCTGGTCCAATACCCCTAACCAGATCGATTCATTGATCATTTCACCAATCCAACTAGTTGGTTTAGCTTGATTTTTAAAACTATGTATTAACCTTACCCTTACATTCTATTTCCTTCTTATTTGAAAAATTGACCTTACATTCTTTACTTCATAAATACATACTTCACATCATCCCATTTAAGCTTAAGGTCCATTAAAATTTGGGAAAGACTTCAATATACAATTATTGTAATAGTGTATTAGTACATTATTAAATCTAATTATATATTAATTTTACTTCTTTTAAGTCATATATTGCACACTAGACAATAACATATTAATAGTTAGATTTGATAGTATATTGATATATTACTGTGTCAATGGTATATCATAAAATTTTCTATAAAATTTCTAATAGAAATGTTAGTCCTGTCTCCTTTTGTTGGTTACAAATTTTAATTAAATATTTAGGCAAGGTTGTGAGAATAATACATTGTAATTAAAATTAAAATTACTATTAACACAATGTTTAATGCTATTCATTTAAATTAAAATATACATATTACAAATTTAAAATATAACATTACATTAATTTTAATTTCAATTGAAATATAATTTTCTTATATAAAAGAGTTTAAATTTTATACATTATTAATGTAAAATGTTTTATATTATTAGGGAACATGAAAATGATACATCATTTAAAAAGGTAATATAATTAAAGATTTTTACCAGTAGAAAATAGTTATAACAAATTTTTAATAACATAGAAACATGAGAGTGAGTGATAGTGTAATTTATAATGATAAGGTTAACTTGAGCAAATTACTAATTAAAAATAATATTTCATTAATACTAATTTTAATCACAATATAACTTCCTTACATAAATCTTGATATAACAACCTAATAAAATTAGAAAAATAATTAGCTTGAGCAAATTGTTATTTAAAATTATTATTTAGAAAGAAAATTATTATTTTAAACAATAGGATTTAAATTTAAATTATTGTCGGTATATTTTAGTTTTACACTACTAATCAATCATATATTATTACATCAATAAAAAAATTTAAAACACAATTATTATTAGAAAAATTTTCTAAGGATTTAAATTAAGTTCATTATCAGTGTAAATTAATTTTACACTATCATTCATCTATGTATTGTTATATTAATAAAAAAATTATAAAACTCTTTTATTAAGGTTAAAATTTTTTAATTACTTTTACTTTTTAATGACATGTCTTCCTCCCATTTACTGATAATATAAAATGTTTTACATGGTTAGTGAATTAAATTTAAACTTATTTTCTAATTATAATTACTCTTTTTTAATGTGGTATCATCTTTCTATTCATTGATAATGGGAAATGATTTGCACTAACAATAAATCAAATTTAAAATTATAATTTAAATTTGGTCCACAGTAATATAGATCAACTTTACACTATCACCGCCATGTATTATTATATTGTTACACTACTAATCACTCATATATTATTACATCAATAAAAATTATTTAAAACAAAATTATTATTAGTAAAATTTTCTAAGGATTTAAATTAAGTTCATTATCAATGTAAATTATCTTTACACTATCATTCATTTATGTATTGTTATATTAATAAAAAATTATAAAACTCTTTTATTAAGGTTAAAATTTTTTAATTATTTTTACTTTTTAATGACATGTTTTCCTCCCATTTACTAATAATATAAAATATTTTACATGGTTAGTGAATTAAATTTAAACTTATTTTCTAATTATAATTACTCTTTTTTAATGTAGTATCATCTTGCTATTCATTGATAATGGGAAATGATTAGCACTAACAAAAAATCAAATTTAAACTTATAATTTGAATTTGGTCCACAGTAATATAGATTAACTTTACACTATCACCACTATGTATTATTATATTATTACACTACTAATTACTCATATATTATTACATCAATAAAAAATATTTAAAACATAATTATTATTAGTAAAATTTTCTAAGAATTTAAATTAAGTTCATTATCAGTGTAAATTATCTTTACACCATCATTCATCTATGTATTGTTATATTAATAAAAAAATTATAAAACTCTTTTATTAAAGTTGAAATTTTTTAATTACTTTTACTTTTTAATGACATGTCTTCCTCCCATTTACTGATAATATAAAATGTTTCACATGGTTAGTGAATTAAATTTAAACTTATTTTCTAATTATAATTACTCCTTTTTAATGTGGTATCATCTTTCTATTCATTGATAATGGGAAATGATTTGCACTAATAATAAATTAAATTTAAACTTATAATTTAAATTTGGTCCACAGTAATAGAGATTAACTTTACACTATCACCACCATGTATTATTATATTAATAAAAGTTATTAAAATTTATCTATTGTTATTAAAAATATTTGATTACTATTACTTTTTTTAATAATATATCTTCTCATTTGTTAATAGTGTAAATATTTTACACGTAGATTGAATTTAAACTCAATAATATAAAACTAATTTGAGAAATAATATAACAAAAAATAATTTATTTAAAAGAAAATAACTTAAAGAAACTCTAGATTAACAATTGATAAGAAAAGGAGAAAATAATTGGTTAATATTAGAAAGAAAATTAGAAAATGCAAAAATATCCATAAAGGGGTAAAATTTCATTAAAAATTTTCATAAAAAATCAATTCAAAATACATAGAAAAAATTGAATAACATGAGAAAAATGGTGAATGCAACAAAACCCATACATATTTACATGCAAACTATTTTTTCACCAAAAAAATAAAAACAACAATGAAAGTGGAATAAAATAACAAAAACAAAATGATGAAAAAGTATAAGAAATCATTTAAATTAAACTGGAGAAACCAACAAGATTGGTGAAAGTGGTTCACAAATAATTAATTTGGGAATAAAATCTACAAATTTGTTTGACATTAAACCATTGTGGTACATTTAGAATTTTATTTTGCAAGGAAAAATAAATTTAATAAAATTATTTTAATCTCTATAATTTAGAATAAAAATTTCATGAGGTTAAGCAGGTTGTTCGTATAAAATGGTGATCCAAATTTTACATTTATATAGGGGTAGCTAAGATATTTAAAGCTATTGGAGGATGGCTAAGGTAAAATTTAATAATATTATATGAGATATGCATGCTATGTAAGGTCAAAAATAAACTCATAGGTGTACATAGACATAGTTTGATTGACATTGTGTTGCCATAGACTTGAATTGATTTAAACATCATATTGGTTAGTTGCATTATGTAAGAGTATTCTTATAAAAAGTGTTAAATTGTTTATGGCCATGTAACAAGGGCATGGTATTGTTAATGAATGCAATTGTGCTTCATATTTATACTATTTGTGGGCTATAAGGCAGTTGATGTCAATAATCATGGAAAATAAAATGTGTGGCCATAGAAAAGAGGTATAAAATGATTGTAAATTGATTTATTTGTACTTAATGAGAATAAATATATTGAGATAATGAGAAATGTGATAGGGATGATGTGATATATGAGCACTAGATCTAATAATAGTTTAGGAAAAGTATAAGGCTATTTGGGAGTCACAAAGAGGTTTAAATGCTTTCTGATTTTAGTTATTTATGCTTTATACAACAATGTTATGACTTAAATAAAAATATAATTTACTTAATGATATGAATGAGTACATTTGATTATGCATGTTGTAATTGTGGCATGAATGAAGGTGTGCATTATGTAATGGTTCTATAGAGTAAGAATATTTATTCATGATTGTAATAATACTAATGAATATGATATTATGATTATTGTGGTTAAGTGTTTAAGTTTGTAAGAGTAAATTTGGTTGGTAAGTTATTTATCGATTATTTATAATTAATTGTATTAGAATGTTTATTCATTAAAACTTAGATTTACCCTTTGGTATGTTTTATCTTTACATATTCTCATGTTTATACTTCACCACCACCTTAGACTTGAGCCTTTGAGAATTCATCTAGTAGGATTTTAGATAGCATTTGATATTTGATTGTAGATGTGTTTGGGCCTTCATCTAAGTAAGATAGAAAAGGATAATAGGATAGTAACTTGTATTTTCTAAAACTAGTTAGGCTAGTTTATCCTCAGGTTTGGTAGATTCAATTATGTTTAACTCTTTATGAATTTAAATTTAAATTTTTCAAATCATAATTTCATTTTTTCTTGTTAATGTGTGAGGATTTTCCAAATTTAAATATATGTATGCTATGTTAAAGTAATAACACATTTTAAGCTAGTGAAAATCGGATAAAGGATTCTACACCGGTCATGATTAGAGTTGGATTGTGATAAAATTAGCATTAAAGCATGATTTTAGATTCTAGTAAGATAAGACCTTATACTTATGTGTTGCCTAGATATGTGTTAACCAAAACTATGATAAAGATATTTGTGCACTTGAAATCATATACCATAAGTATTATTTCAATGGACTATATAATGTTTATTGATATTGGTGGTAAAGCTTACTTATGATGAATTATGTGAAGATTGTTTTGACCCCATTATTTGATTGGTTGGAATAATTTGGTAATTAATAATATTATAAGTTAAGTGTAAGTTAATAAATCTAGTGGATGAGAATCAGCGAGGGATTCACAAGCTTAGAGTAGTCAACGTAATGAGGAAGATAGTGACTGAAGTGTTTCTTTTTTAGCTTTAACTTTAATATAGTAAGTTATGAATTCGAAAAGAGCATAATGATTATTTTAATGGCTAGTTTACCTTTAAATTTAAAAATTACCAAGCATCTATTGCCATGATTGTATGTATATGTTATTATTAATGGGAAATTTATAGGATTTGGATATCGGTGAACTATTTTGTAGGAATAAAACTAGTAGATGAGGTAATAACTAAGTATGTAAATACATATTTATGCCTGCATGTCACTATATATACATATCCTAAAAGAATTATTGTGACTTAATTAACTAATGAGGTTAAATGATTATTAAAATTTTATAATTTATAATGAAAGGATAAAAGTGGTATAGAAGGAAGATTGTAAATAGCACTTGAGATTTGCTTTTAAAGCATTATGAATTAATTCAAGTGTGGTGTAATAGTAGGATTACTCTGGTATGTATATTTATGTGTTATTGGTTGTGTGAAGTGTTGGCCATGTGTGTAATATGAATAAGGGCTAGTGTTAGTATGTGTCAAGTAAATAATGTCTTAAAATGATAAATTGGGGGGGTTAGTAAAGAGAAACTATTAAGAAGTCTAAAGCAGAGATTGAATATGTAGGTAAAGAAAGAAAATAGAACATGGCACTCTTTTGAAGATTTATTGGTAGTTTGAGTGGAAATAAATGAGCATTTTACTTTAATTTATAATATAAAAAATTTAATTTTCTTGAATAACTTGGTAGAATTATTCCCATATCTATATTTTGATGACAAGAAAAACTTGATCCTTTATAAATTTTATTATATAATGCATCAAAATAGGGCACAAAACCATAGAAGTGAAAGATTGTTAGCTTTACTCGAGGTCTTATAGTAATTTGGACTAACAGAGAAGCCAACTATCATCGTTAGGTATTAGACTTAGTAATTTCAAGGCCCTAAGCCAATGATTGAACATTGCAGGTTTGATATAAGATTCAAGCCCTAGAATTTGCAACATTTTCACAAAACCTTTAGGTAACTAAGCATTGATTTTCTTCCTTTAATTCCCCAAAACTGCATCATTTGACTTTTAAACAATAAAACTCATCAATTAAACCTTGATTATTCCCTTGTCATCACTAATTCCCTATTTTTATTAATTAGAAGTTAATTTTCCTAATTTTTTTAAGTTTTAGGAATTTAGGTCTCCTATTTAAAAAATTTCATTCTTATGATATCAAGACCCAACTCTCGATACTGTAATCGACATAAAGACATTTGATTAGTATTAATTTACTAGCCAACTATCCTCATAAGCCTTTAAAATACTTATAACTTTATATTACTTAACATTAATATAGATAAAAAAAATAGGCATTTATAGAAAATAAAATTAGCTACATGTGAAGTTGGAAATTTAAAATATAATTTATATATTTAAAAAGGTTTATAAAGTTACTAAAGTTTTTCAAAACAAATGTTTACATACAAAGATTACAAATAAAGAGACTTCTAATTTGACTTATCCTATTACCATTTGGGGTCTTCCTTTGGATCAGTTTCAATGGATAGGAGGATGAAGGGCTTGAAATATTGGAACTAGGACTAGGATTAGGATTAGAACTACTATATATGCCCTCCTATAAATGATTGGGTAAGAAAGGATTAATAACAAAGACATTTAGCTTAGAGTTTAACTATCTAAGTACTACATAGTAATTAATACAAGTGCCCTTACTATAATCTAAAATTTGTAATGAAATATCACTTAAAAGGTACTTTAAGGGGATAAGAAGGTTTCGGTACAGATATTAGTCATGTTTCGGCAATCCATGCTCAGAATCTATAATAAAAGATTTACAACAGAGATTGTGAGTATTAATATACTTAGTGATTAGCCACTTTCTCTTTTTCTAAAGAGTTTTTACCGTAAAATGTAAAATAAATAATAATTCAATTTTATTGTATTATAATGTTTACAAAAAATCATTCTAAAGAATGGCAATAGTTATATGTAGGTTTTTTTTATATCTTCAATTCAACCTTATCTATCATCACCCTAGGCATTAAATAACTAACCTTGTCCCTCTAACCTTTATGACTCTATTCTTTCTTTACAAAAGATCAATAACTAATAACTCCCCCCATGAATCATGTACAAGATGAGCATTCATACTTACAATGAGTAATGATAGAATGCCATGAGCAAACATAGGCATTATTCATCCATTTCATTATTACATATCATAGGGTATGATTAAAATACCAACTATGCCATAAGACCTGACTATTTCCAGACACATTCATTTTACATCATTTTTTGTCAATATATCCAAAAATGATACATAATCTTTTCATTCAATCTAATATCAACATTTAACTTTTAAAATAGCTACCAAAATGATATCAATGTCATCAACTATGTTATACATTCAAATTTCTTTTGACATTTCTCAAAAGAGTTTCAAATAATCACAATGTTAATTATCTTGTATATGTCATAGTTTGATGTCCTTTATGGCTTTTAAATCAATTTAAAATTTTACTAAAATTTATCCAAACATTCCTAATATAATATTATACATCAAACATTAATTAGTTTGTATTATTTGTTCCTTCTAGTACTATTCACAAGAACCTAAATAAAAAATTTGAAACAAGATAACATAAGGGAACTTACAATCCAAACCACTTCTAATTATTACCAAATTTTGATACAATATTTCTAGCATATTAATTAATGAAAAGCATTAATTATTTCACAAAAATCTCATGTAGCTACTATTCATATAGAACCAAAAACTCAGTTGCCAATTCTAGATAATTTTGGAGTTATTGTAGAAAAAGGGCCTTCTAGGTACCAAAATCAATTCCAAATGTCACTAAATTTCTATGCAAGGTTAATAACATCCTATAGTCTTAGAACATCAATTATTTTAATTTTTCTCAACCAAATTAGAGCTTAAACAACACTAGATTGTAGTATACAAAATCTAGTATTTTGTTTCAAGTTATTATAATTCAAGTCCATTTTATTACACTTTTCATAACTCTAAAATTTTTCAAAAATTTTTAAATTTTTCCTCACATATCCTAGCACTATTTGTAACATGATTCTATCAAAAATTTAAATTTAAATTACCCCTAACCTTTATTTCCAAAGAGAAACAAAAGCATGCCCTTAAAACCTTTTTAACAGAATTTTGTTCCTAGATTTTCCTATAGCCATTTTCTAAGAAAAAACCTAATAAATGATCTTTTACTTATTTCAACATCATAACAACAATATTATATCTTCATATCAACATTTATACAGTATTAATTCCGACCTAACAACTTCACAAGTCAACTTACATTCTAATGGCAAATTTTCATTAAATTTCTTTAACTTTCATCGAAAAATCAATAGAATAAGGAATAATTGCCACTTGCCTCAATTTTTTTGACACATTTAAATTTTAAAAATCCTTTGGAATAGAAAAAAAGAAACCTCACTAAAATAAATTAAATTTTAAAAATTTAGGAGAGGAGATGATTATGAAAACTTGAAGAAGATAAAGAAAGAAACAATGCTACCTTGCTAGAATTGGTGAAACTAGTTGGAGAACCTCTTAAAATTTTTTTAGAAATTGAAAACCCTAGTGGAGTAGCACTAGATGACCATGGTTTTGGTTGAAGAAACTAGAGAAAATTATTCTAAAAAATGGCTAAAATCTTTTTTATAGAAAACCTTAATATCTAAGGCTTCTCTTATAAGTTTCCTATTTTCATTTTTTTAACAAAATTTTGGCTAATAATTCAACACATGATGTATAATTCTCCCACCTAAAAATTAGAATATTTTTCTCCCAAAACTATTAAAATTCAGGTGAATAAAATGCTTAAAAATAATCACTAACAAATTGCTCCTAGTTTTCCAACTTTTCACCAAAATGCCATAAGCTTTTCTAGGAAGATTAGGCCTTGTTAGCCTCCATTTTTTCTGGTTTTAACATTGAATTGGGCATAAAAATTTAGGCTAAGTCATTCCAAAACAAATCAAAATGATTTATTTCAATTTTAACCCTAATTTCTAGTTTTTTGGGTTATTTGAGCCATTTTTCAACTACTTGAGATCTTAATTTCCTATCGAACTTTCAAAAAAAAAATTCCAACTTAATGTTAGGCTTTTTATGATATTTTGACCCATATTAATGCCTATTATAATTTCTAAAATTTTTTTAGACAAATATGCCATCAAACTATCTTTATGGTTCAATCGAATTTTACCTAATTTTATTATCAATTTTTTGTTAAAGTGATTTTTATCTAATTTTTTTTAAATTTTCTTACTCTATTAAGGTATTACATATAACTAGCACTTCTTGATCAAATCGTGCATAAGGTTCCTTTTCCTATTCTTCTATTGATGTCGGAGATAAAATGGAAGCATACTTGGATATGGATGCTAAATTTTCAACAACTGAATACTTGGATAACTATAAGAACTTAAGATTCAGACCATCATTTGATGTAAGCATATAGGTTATAACTATATTTTTTAAAATCGAGCTAGTTATTGAACTGAAAAAGTCACTGGTTCAATAGTTCACTGGTTGAACTAATGGTTCATTGGTTGGATTAGTTTTGAATTAAAAAAATATAAATTATATATATATATATATATATATATATATATATATATATATATATATATATATATATATATATATATACAAATGTAAATATTAGTATTATAAATATTTATATAATGATTTATGCTAAAAGCTAAAAAAATAGATAATATAAGTTAATAATATAAACAAATAAGTAATAAAATATAATAAATATATTAACAATTTATACTAAAAATATTTTTATAAAAACATAAATTTAATTGATATAAAATTATGAAGGTATTATATTTTAATTATTATGAAATTATAATTTTTTTATTTTTTATAAAAAATATAAAAAATTTGCAAAAACTAGTTCAATGGTCCAGTTCACCAATTTTGACTTGTTCTCACTGGTTATAACCGGTTCAAGTGTATTTTCGATCCACCACCCTTAACCAGACTGGTTTCTCGACTGGTTCACCAGCCTGACTGGCTAGTTTGATTCAATTTTCAAAACTATGATTATAACTGATTTAAGAAGGAAAAATTTACTTGGTTTACCAATTAAAAATAATTAGGGTTCAAATCCTCTAACATTTTGAATGTTGAATATTCTAATTAAATAATAAGCACTTTTTATACAAATATGATTATTAAATTTAATCCTTTAACCATTATGTCAAAAATTTAGGGATAAAGAATTTCTATTATTACTGACTATCTTACACGACTACCAAAACTTAAGGCAATAAGGGTGTAAAAGTGATTAATATTAAAGGAGAGTTAGAAAAGTTCAATGGAAAAATATTCTAGGAAAGAATAAGTAGTTAGAGTAACCTCCAATAAGAGTCCTTTTGATAAATTTTTTGTTAATGATTTAAATGCTTCCTTGCTTGTTCTTCTACTAGTGGCAAGGGATATTTTATTAATAAATGTGGAAATCAAGATAATGTCAGAGATGTTAAGTTGTACCTTATATGGGCTATCATAAAAAAGGTCCTCATTAATGTCCCTATGCTTATTATGCATAAAATGTGGTATATGGGTTATTTTAGGCATTCTCCAATTCTTTATGATCATATGATTGGCTATATTATGGAGAAATAGGGTATTAACGTTACTAGGTTGGCCATTGATTTTAGGGCACCATTTAATTTTGATTTAGGTACCTTTAACTATGTGGGTTACATAAAAAAGAAAAGGATGTAAGAGAGGAAACTTGAATCAAAAGCTCAAAGTAAGGTAGGGGAGCAAAGGGAAGTTTGGTAAGCCACTATACAAGCTAAACTTGAAAATGTACCTTCTTAAGTGCCAGAGCAGGAGATATTCCTCCTAGTGGATATTTTAGTAATTTCAAAAATTAGGTGTTAACAGTGGTCTAGAGTATGCAAAATTTCTTCACAAAATAGATGCAGTCCCTTAAATAGTGTGCATTTTAGATAGATGGTAAGATGTATGATTTCGACGGAAAGCTAACTAACTTAAGGGATTGACTTGACCAAGTTGAGGGCAAGGTCAACAAAGTTTCTTGACTATAACAAAGTTTCTTGACTATCTTGTTATTTAGTTCCTAATTTTATTCATTTTCCTTTTATTATTATGTTTAGTATACTATTGATGACTACTTTTTTGAACTCTTTTGATTATGATTTCAAATGGTTATAATATAGATTTTTGGTTCAATTTCTTTTATAATTCTTACTTGTGATTGAGGAGAAATTTTAAGAATGCTATTACTACTGATTTAGCCTTCTTGGTTGCGATTTGTATTACTTATTACTAAGAGTTTATCATTATTAATAAGAGGATGATTGCTAACCTTGAAGGGTTAATGAGTAACTTCTAAATATGATATGGTTTTTATAAGTATCAGTGGAAAGTCTTGAAAAATGTGACTAAATGAAGGCTAGTTTAAGGTGGCGTTTGCTATCTCCTTATAAAGATAAGAAATAAGGTGAAAGCTAGAGACTTTTTTGAATGTATCATTAACATCTTTCTATAATGACATTAAAGTTAGCAAAGTCCTAATAATTCAAAGATAAGTTCTTTTGAAAGGAGAAGTATTGTTATGCCTTCCTTAAAATTTTAAAATTCTATTTCATAAGGAAAAATAGATTAAAAAATTTAATAATTTTATGAAAATAATTAATTTATTTTAATCTCAATAATTTAGAATGAAAATCCTATAAAGGCAAGAATAGACTTTAATAGATAAAAAGTGAATGGGATATTGAGAAAAAGAGAATTAAATAATTAAATCAATTTCAAATCAAAATTTTAAATAAGTAGAAATAAATTATTTGAATATGTTTTAATTAAAGAACTTTTGTAAGTGATTAAATGTGTGGAATAAAAGAGTTAAAGATTGTAAGTGACTAAAAGTGAATATGTAACTATACAGGAGGTTTTTAGGCAAATGATAAGAACATCCCTCCCCTTTTAAAACCTAATTTCAACCTCTTTCGCCTCATTTTTCTCATCACAACCATAATTCCTCCTTTTCTTATACTAATCTTCCTCTTCCTCATTACTTTATTTAATTATCAAGATAGATAGAAACAATTTTTGTCAGAGTCTTCATAAATATTGAATTAAGGGCATTTAAACTATTACTAATCTTAAGTTCCTTTTTAATTTTTCTTTGAGATTTAAGGAAGCTCAAACCTTGAACTCAAAAAAAGAGATTTGAACCTTAATGTGGAATCTTTGAAATTTTGGATGATTAGGATTAAGGCACCATCAATCCATCGTCCTAAATCTTCCTTCATATTAGATGAATAAACATCCTAATTTTAGTTTGAAGATTTAAATGGTTTTGTCTAATTGTTTAAGTTTTGGATTTTATGATGCATCTAATGAAAATAGTGATTTGTAATAAGTAAATGGTGTGTATGTGTTAGAAATGACTTATATGAGATTCCTTTGAAATAAACTTATAGTTTGGTGATTAGTTAATTAATAGATGGATAAGAAGGCATTTATGGTATTTTGAATAGTAACTTTGCATTAGAAAAATCTACAAAAACCTAATTTAATGGTTAATTGCTAAGCTTTAATAGTCAATTGTTGATTTTGAAATTCATCATATTTCCTTTCTAGAAGCCAACAATCGATTGTTAAAACCCTAACAATCGACCGTTACTCTCCTAATGGCTAGACTTAGTATCATGTAATGATGTTTTTCTTATTTTAATTCAAATGTAATTTTCCTTAGTAAAGTGTAATCATCTATGAAATAGATTGATCGCTTAAAATTGTAATCCTAGTTTCATAATTATATAGGTATAATTAAGATATATTAAAGCTATTGGAGGATGGTTAAGGTAAAAATTAATAATATTAAATGAGATATGTAAGCTATGAAAGGTCAAAATTAAACTTATAACTTTACATAAACATAGTTTAATTGAAATTGTGTTGCCATGAACTTGAATTAATTTAAACATCATATTGGTTAATCATGTAAGAGTATTCTTATACAAAGTGTTAAATTGCTTGTAGCCATGTACCGAGGCTATAATGTTATCAATGAATGCAATTATGCTTCATATTTATACTATTTGTGTAACTTAAGGTAGTTAATGCCAATGATTGTGGAAATTGAAATGTGTAGCCATGCAAGAGAAACATGGAATGATTGTGAATTGATACATTTGTACTTAATGAAAATGAACATATTGAAATCATAAGAATATGATAGGGGCAATGTGATATGTGATCACTAAATTCATTAACAATTTGTGAAGGGTATAAGCTAACCTTGGAGAGATAAAGTTAAGTTTGTGAATGATATAAATTTGACTAAGAGTCATAAAGAGATTTAAATGCTTTCTTGTTTTGGTTATTTATGCTTTATATAACAATGTTATAGCTTGAATAAATATATAAATCAATTGATGATATGAACAAGTATATTTGATTATGTACGTTATAATTATGGTATGAATAAAGGTGTTCATTGCGTAATGGTACTATAGAATACAAATATTTATTCATGGTTATGATAATACTAATGAAAGTGATTTATGACTAGTGTGGTTAACTGTTTAGGTTTACAAGGGTAAATCTGATTAGTAAGTTATTTATTGGTTGTTTATGATTAATTGTACTAGAATATTCATTTACCATGGACTTATCCTTTAGTGTGTTTTATCTTTATAAAATTCTTAAGTTGATACTTTATCACCACTTTAAAGTTGAGCTTTCAAGAGTTTATCTAGTATGGTTTTAGGAAGCATTTGATATTTGGTTGTAGATATGTTTAGGGCTTCATCTAAGTAAGGTGTAATAGGATAGTAGCCTATATTTTTGTAAAGGTAGTTAGGTTGACTTGTCCTCATATTTTGTGAATATAATTATTTTAACTCCTTATGAATTTAAATTCTAATTTACTAAATGATAATTTCATCTTATCTTGTTAATGTATGAGGATTTTCCAGATTTACATATATGTATGCTATTTTAGAGTAATAATATATTTAAGCTAGTGGAAATTGGATAAAGGATTCCACACCCGTTATAACTATGGTTAGGTTGTGACACATTCCGATGTGAGACTTTTTGGGGTGTTATTGTCAACAATTTATGGCAAAGGAAAAGGGCACTATTAACGATCGTGGCCACCTAAAATATTTTGATGTTTTCATTTTTGCATATAATAGTTTTAGATTGACCCCTAAAAAATTTAAAAATTTGAATGTTTTACAAAAATTTTAATGCTCGACCCCCTCAAATGAAATGTTCTAGCTCGACTATTGTTTACAACCATTGCCATTAATGACTTAGCAATACTTGCTTTAGTTGTAGTTCTTGATAACATATTAGTGTCGGTAGATTGACTCACAAATTTAGTGAAAAAGCTTGACTTAGCTAACCTATTAAACTTCAATTTTGTGTTAAAGCTGGCTCACAACTTTGTTGAGTGAAGAGGCTTAGAAATGTAGAATGAGAGCAAATGGATAAGCTTTGACTCTTCAATATTAAGTTTTTTTTATGTGATTTATTGAGTTTTTACTCTTTACACTTTTAACACCTAAAAGTTAGAATAGATAAAAAGAAAAAATGACTAAAGACACTTTTTATCAGCTGCAAATGAAGTAGGACAAATTTCTCCAATTAAGAGTGAACAAAATATAATTAAACCAAAATTTAAGGGATGTTGTGATAATCCACCATATAAAATATTAACATAGTAAAAAATATTTTATATGTTTAATATAAAATATACAAAATTTAATTGAAGATATTTTTTTTAAGAAGAAGTTATTTTCCTTTACTATCATAACTTATTACTCTTTTATTTATATATAAATAATAATTTTCTATGAAAATTGTATTCCGACGAAACAAAAGAAGCCTATAACCAATCTTGTACTATTCACTATTTTGTGTTTATCTAATTTAGAGAACTTTGAAAAATTTTCTAAGCATTCAATTAGAGAAAAAATTCATAACTTAACCATTTATTTTCTCTCTTTCCCTCCTTAATGAAAATTTCCTTTCTCTATTCTTCTTCTTCATCCCCTTGGAAAGATTTGGGAAAGTGAGCCACTCTAGGCATTAGATTTTTCCACACTTGTGTTGGTGTATATGCAACATTCTTAACTTCTTAAACTTTAATATTAAATTTTTATTTAAAAATTTAAAGGACGAAATACTGTTACCACTATTAACATTTGACTTAAATATACTCTGCTCCTCTTGTTTTTCAATTTTGTTATTTAGCCCTTAAAACTATTGGAAGTAAATAATGTCAGCTATAGACAAACATACCATCATAGACAATAAGAGCGGTAGAAGGCTCTTTCATTCTTTTTTTCCAATTTCTACGGTTTCAACTCTCTCTCTCTCGCTCTCTTCCAGCCAATCCACCTTCATTTTCGTCGTTACTACATCGATGGAGTTACTATTTCATCTTCATTAAAACTCAAGGAAGGTTAACTTATTTTTGTGATATGGCTTATTTTTGTGATATGCATCTTCTATTTAGTGAAAGGTACGTTTTTATTTTTTATTCCTTTGATTTTTCAAAGTGGCTATAGCAGCAACCAAGATCCGATACCGATGAGATCAAATGCCGTTATTTTTCATGTGTTCCTTTTTTCGGCATCTTTCCTTAGCTCATTTTTTTTAATTCTTAATTTTTCAACATATTCTAGTCTAGATAATGCTGCAAAAAGGTGCAGTTTGTTATGTTTTGTTAATTTGGTCACAATTTGGTAAAAATAGCAAGGTCATGTTGGGGTTTTGCTTGATTCTACATTTGATTTGATTTGTACGCTTTTTTAGTATTGTGTCATCTCTTAATTTTTTTTTTCGGGTTTTGTTTTTAGCTCACTGCTTTTGCTAGTAGGAAAAAGTGAGTAAAGGTATTTGAAAATCAAAGTCTTTCCCTTTAAAAGGTGATTAGTGGGAAACACAGGAAAATTGAAGATGATTGGATGGGAAAAGCTCCGGAAGAATGAAAAATTGTTTGAGAAGGATGAAAATTTTTTTATGTAAATTTTCAGTGTTTTTAATGGTTTCTGTAATGATTATTGTGTTGTATCTTAATAAATGAAAAAATAAAATATTCTTCAAAAGTTGTTGTTCTCTGTAATTTTTCAGTGTTTGTACTATTTTCTTATCCTATCATTAGGTGGGTTCCTTATTAGTTTGATGATTATGTTTCAAATGAAATACAATAAGTTAGTGGAGTGATTTTGTTATTTATTTAAATTTAGATTTTATGATTTTTATTAATATTTTGATTTTCTTGGAAAAATATTATAATTTATTATCTTTTTTAATTAATAAATATTGATTAGTTATAATAAATCTATAAAACATTAACAAATAAGAAAAATAATATAATATTCAAATTATCATTATCTTTTTAATGAACAAATAATTATTAAATTATAAAGTAAAGATGTGATATACCATAAGAAAAAATAAGATTTATTATCTTTTAATAATTATTTTAATATTAAATATTAAAATGAATTAAAATAATTAATATTTGAAGGGGTTAACTGTAGGTTCTGTCAATGATATTTTTAGTATTAAATTTTTTAGAATATTGGTGACATCATCACCTAATTAAAATTTTAACAAAGAATTAATCAAATGGGTAAGTCGCCATATAAAAACTAATATAAGGGAATGATGTGTATAATTATAAAAATCCGAAGGAAGAGAGCGTAGGCTAGACTTCAAAAGAAGTAAAAGTATTTTACACAAATTCAAATTAAAATTTCTCTCTTGAATCAATAAATTGTGAATTAATCACTTATATTATGCTTATCTTTCTTTTTATTCTTTTCTCTTTTAAAAATTGTGACACTAAACAAGTCGCCGCAAATTGAATTACAAATAAAATCATTTACCATTTATTTATTAGCTTGCATAAATTATTAATAAAGTTAAATTAGTCTTTTTCCTTATAATTTACTTTAATTTATAATTTCATCCTCCCACTTTATCTTATTTGTAATTAGATTCCAAAGTTTAATTTCATTTGTAATTAACTTCCTACTATTCTCAATTTAGTGATTTTCATATAGAATTGTCCAATATAATAATTGTTTCCTAATTTATGCAATTATATGATGATATAGGAACAATAAAAGTAAAATCATGGTCAATCATATTTTTTATTCGCTTGAATTTGATTCCATTGTATTCGTTAAATTTCAATAAATGACTCTCCATCGTTATATTACCAAATAATTACAAAAGTCTACGAATCTCAGCAATATTAAATGATTTTAAACAGAAACCTTAAAATTAATGCACTTAATGGTTTATGAACCTAACCAAAAAATAAATAAATAAATAAATGCTAAAGACCCAATCAAAAGAAAAAAAATGTATAAGAACGAAATTTTATATTGCAATAATTTAACTTAAAAATTACTTTTATTGCAACTCAACATGTATTCTCATTTTTTTTTTCAATTATGAATATTTCTAATTTACAATTTAAAATTTAAGTTCAGCATTATAATCCAAACTTTAACATAAAATTCCCTCCAGCCTAGAAATATTTTCTCTCACATTTTGTTTGTTATATGATCTTCTAGTAAGAAAAACAAACAACAGTTATCTTGTAACACACTAAAAAGTCATTGATGCAATTTGAATTTATAATTTCTATTTTAACTAATTTCACGTAGTACAATAATAAAATTTAATTTAAAGAAATTAACTTGTTACCACATATAAAATTAAAAAGGTGTTAAAAAATGTATAGTATAATAAGAATCATTTAATTTTTAAAATTTTCAACCCTTCAACTTTTTTTTTTTTTAATTCCAGCCCTAACTTAATTTTGATAGGTTAATTGATATGTGTTTCCATTTATAACTAGCTTCATGGAACAAATCACATGGACCTACAACTTTTTTCTTCATTTTAATAGTTGACAACCACGCATTTAAAATTTAAGATGTTATTGTCAATTAGTGGAGGTCAATATCCCTGCGCACAGAATCATTTCTGTGAATCAGAAGAAATAAAATAATTGTTAGAAGCTTCCTTAGCAGTGGAGGTTTTTAACAGAGAATCATATCCATGTACTTGCATTAAGCAGTTACAAAGATACCTTGCTCTCCTAAGTGCAAATAACCAAAATGCTGAAGCCAACTTCGTTTTCGCAGTACGTCCTCTGTATTTGCTATCTCTTATCGCTAGCAGGAGGTGCTCTATAATAAGCCGGTAAGGTTGCAGGGAAAAACATTTGCCACACACCTTCTGCTTTTATGATGGGAAATATTATCCCTGATGCACTCTGAATGGAAAATTGTTTGATAAGAATGTCTTGCATGATCGGATGGCTGAGAAAATGAGAAAGGAAAATGGAGAACTTACCGAAATTAGTCTAGCTCCAATCCAAACGCCTTTTGGCGATGGAAATGGTAAGAGCAAACGCCCAACTCCATAGACTGCAACAGCAAAGAAATGGACCACTAAACTCAGGGGACGAGGATCTAGACCGGAAAGTAAAGCCAGTGGTCCGGCTGAAAAGTTGCCTCCGAGGCTCAAATAGTCGAAACATGCTTGACGCATTTCCTTTCTTGCTTGATCAGGTGAAGCTGAGAATACCTTATACAAGGCACCCGCCAAAGTATTTATGGTGGATGCCACCGGCTGCAAGAAATTTGCCATGCCATTAGTAGAGAGCCACATGCTTTGAACAATAGTAATTCTAACTTTACTCTCATCCTATGTACTTATTCTCATAATTACTACAATAAGTTGGAAATATCGCTGCTGCTTAGTAAACAATTAGTCAAACATTTTCCAGTATTTCTCTCTCTTCTCAAATAGTTTACAATATTGACTTCAACAACAGGCAGGTAAAGTGCATGCTTTCATTCTATTCAAGGCCAATTAACAAATAATTGTCACGAACCTTCCCAATGAGCATTTTACCAGGCAGGTGTATAGAATCTAGTATAACTAAATAACTCTTTAGGTGATGACCCAAAAGAAAAAAAGAAGATTGACTAAAAGGAAATTATCAGGTAAATATCACTTACCTTCCGCAGGGTGTAGAAGGATTCGAGATATTTGCACAGTGAAGCTGAATCATTCAGATCTTGAAGTGGCTTAAGAAGATCCCGCAGGACAACAATATCAGACAGTGCCACTGTCATCCCTCCACCGGTCAAAGGATGGCGCATGTTGAAAGCATCACCCAACAAGAGAGCTCCGGGAGTAGGTTGGGGATCAGCTGGCATGCTTCTATTAGGCATGGTTCTAATATTTCCTTTATCGATAGCAGCTATGAAAGCAGTACGAAGCTCAGGTGGAATCTGAAACAATAGCTACCGTGAATGATCTCTAGGAAGATGAAGAACAAAGAAGATTAAATATTTGACCGCTTCAAATGAACCAACAATTGTCAAGCAAAAATTACAAATTAAAATTCAATTATCCATATTTCAAGCAGCATAAACAACAGTTACCTGTGAAGCCACACAAGTCTTCAAATAATTTGCCATTTCACCACTACCAATAGAAGGAACCTTTTGACCAGGTACATCAACCAAGCACCGAATCTCTGTACTGCTGATTGGGTAAAATAAGATAGGGGAAGGATCTGCTAGGATAACATGCCCATGATTTGGATATGGCAGTTGACAGTTCTCCAGAACTAAGCCCACAAAGCAAGAGGGTACTTCTACCTGGCAGGAGTTAATTTATTATTAGGGTACTCAAGCAAAAATCAGATATCCAATCAGGGACATTCTGCCATTCAATGAATCAACATTTTCAGGAAGATTACCTTGGGGTAGCAAAGAGAACGGCGCAGATTTGAGAAACAGCCATCACAGACAATTGTGAGGGGAGCATGAGCTTTATGCTCTTGGCCATCCTTAGTTTTGTACTGAACCCCTCGAATGGTTCCATTCTCTTCAAGTAGAGATGTTACGGTCCCTTGCTTCATTCGTACACTGAATAGGAAAGAAGTACAGAAAGAAATAATGAGATTATCAAGCAAAAGGAACATCAGTACGTAAGCAGTGCAAGAATTAACCAGATAAAGTGGCACCAATGATTGAAGTAGCACTTAAAAAAAGAAAAGAATGAATGAAAGGTACTTGGGAAGTGCAGCCGCTTTTTCTCTCATCCTCTGTATAAACCTGCCATTGTGAAAGCTCCTTCCAGCCACATCAGCGTGAAACTTTTCCAAGGGATAAGCCAGCCTAGTTTTCTTTTGATCCTTGAAAAGAGCATATCCAAGTATTCTTTGAGAGTCGATATTCTCCACACAGTCTGTCATAGAACAACATATACAGTACATTTTTACCAATCAAGAGGGACCAAGGTAAAGACACCATATTCAAGCAAACTAGCGTCAATATAGTCACTACTGTTCTTCATCAAAACCATAGAAGAAACATTCTAATACTTCAATTTGATGTGTACCTTCTAACCCTAATTCAATTAACTTCAAGTAGCCTCCTGGCTGGAGGAGTTCACCAACTATTCTGTCGGGCTCTGCCAAATCTCTCTCAATAACATGTACACGTCTTCCATCCTACAAAAATTGCAGAAAACACATGAAATATGTATAGTATTTACCTCAAACAAATCCACATACTAATTCTTTCCCCGATGGTATTAGTCATGCATTCCATAGAGCAAAAGAAAAAGACAAGAAGAACGTTGGCTTAAAAGTCTATGGCAATCCAAATAACATAATAAAGATAACTAGCTATCACCCAACCGCAAACAAAATGCTGCGGTGAGCCCAAATCCTATTTTAGCTCGCAGATTATCATCTGTATATGATGTATTGTATGTTTGGTATGGCTTAAATTAAAATGAAAACAATTGATTCCGGGTCTAAAATCTACGGCCAAGTAATTTTGAACTGAAAATCAATTATTTTATTTTAAGCCATACCAAACAGGCACATTCATGTTATGTCAAAATTTTACATGGATTGGAGTAAATCTTCAGCGCAAGGCGCTGGTTTCAGACCATCCCATGAGACTATTACTATCACAATGTTATTACAATAAGAATAGAATTTGGCCGCGGCTGTTCGTAGGACAATGAAGATAAATTCATTGATGCCGAAAATGTGAATTCAATCAAGCGCGTGGAAAGCCAAAATTACCCGCAAAGCAGCCCTATACGAATAATCTGAGTTGGTGGGCAAAATCGTATTTTCCCAGCTTCCGCCGAGAACTATGATAAGGATACATTTGCTAGTGCCCCCGAAATGTCAACAAAATAAAATAATCACAATAAAAATAATTTTCGAAAATTTAATAATGCACCTTGCCAAGCGTGTACGCCAGAGCAGCACCAGCCACACCGGCGCCAACAATAATGACGTCATCACCACCGCAGCCATCGACAGGGCTGCATTTACCATCGGCAGAGCTCGTCCCGCAATTCAGAGGGTAATCGCTGCGCGCTTTCCCGGAATCGACATTGCTACGACGGAGAATGGAGAAAACAACGAAGCCGAACAGAGAGACGAAGAAAGTTCCAACAAGGTATTGATCGATCACCATTTGCTCTGCACCAAGCAAGGGAGGCGACAATGGGATCCCTTCCTTGATTTCTTCTTTCTCGGTCTCTCCGGCAATGTTTCTGCTCCGAATTGCTCTTCCGGCCGTTGATGAGAATGAAGATGGGTAGTATTTATGGAGGACAAGAGAAAATTTAGGAAGACGGGGCTTTTTATAGAGATTGCCAGTGTGGTTGTGATTAAACGGTGACGTAGTGGCAGTTATTGCAGAGGCCGTGGCTGTAACTGAGTTTGTATTAAAGATGGGGGATTTATGGAGGATCATCGCAGAGATAGCTACAGAAGCTTAATTAGCACATTGTGTATGAGATGAGATTGGTAAATAGCAATGTCCTAGCTCTCAAGAATGCTAAGGGGCCTGGTCACTTTTCTGTTCGCTGTCCAGAAAATTTTACGAGAACTTAACTAAAATTTGTAATATTTCACCAGTTTAAATTTCACCCCAGATCACTTTTAATGTAAAAAATTTTATATTAATATAAAATTTTATAGTTTTTATTAATATAATAATATATAAAAAAAATTTAAAATTTTATTAATATAATAATATAAAATTGTAAAGCACAATAAAAGAATTTTATAATTTTTATTAATATAATAATATATAATAAAATTATAATATAAAATTAATTTATATTGATAATAAATTAAATTTTAATTGATAATAATATTTTATATCAACATTTTGATGCAGGTTCAATATAGTAATAATGTGAGTTCTGTGATACAAATACTTAGAGATGTTATATAACAAACAATAGCCCATGGGGCAAAATCATGACATGCAATTTGTACAAGCGATACCGATAGCCCTTGATGGTTATCAACCGAATATCGTGCCATCCGGTCAATAGAAAAGAGAAGCGTCAAATTCTAATCCTTGCAATATCATCCTCTGCATAGTTTTAATTTTAACAAAGTAAATATTAATTTCAGAGTAGAGATAATGTTTATTTTTTTATTTATAAAAGTAGTAATTATTATATTCTTTAAATTTTATAATTAGTATCATTAATTTTTTTTTATTTTTTATTATAGTTATTTATCCCTTATTCACTTGTAGTATTAAAATAAATAAAATATTAAAATTAATTATTAAATATCACCTTAATAATATTAATACATGTTTATTTTGTATTATATTATTTCTTTTCACCATTTATTTTAGTATTATATGTGAAAAAAATAGAAAACTTATAGTACTAGTTATATAATTTATGAGATATAATAATTATATTTTTATAAATAAGGTATAACAGGCATAAGTGTAAATTATTTAGGAATATAAAACAAATTGTGACCTACAAACCAGCCTATAACTCATTTCTACGGGTTTGAACTTAAAAATTTAGTTTATTTTTTATTGTGAATAATATGAACTGACCCATCACAAACTTAACCCGTAATAGATGGGCTCGTATCTATTAAGTCCATGGGCTTTTAATTAAATCTTGTGAATTAATCTATATTTGTCATGGGTTTTAACGAATTTGAATTCCTTAAAATTGAACTCATTTTGAATATGAGTAATATGGATCAACCCATTATAAATTGACCCACATCCACACGAGCCGACCCATTTGACACACCTAAAATTATGATGGATGGAATGATTTCTCCCACCATTTTTAATAACATCGAAATTCATTAAATATAGTAAACTATCCTTTAATTGAATAAGTTAAGACCAAGTTAATCTACTTTTTAAAAGTAAATATGACTTGTAAATCATTCTCTTTATTTATTATTTTTTGCAATCATACTTTTATTTTTGGATAATTGTAATAAATTATGCTTTATAGCTATTAAATTTATTTTATTTATTATTTAAGGTAGACATTAAATAATAAATAATATAAGATTTAGAAGAAAAAAGTTGTTGAACATTTAGAATAACCATATTAATTTTGAAAGAAGATATAAATATGTGCTCTTCATAGGGACTATATAAAGTTTACGCGAGGTTTGGATGAATACTCAAGCTGCACCTTTAAAATTTATAGGGAAAAATACATTATACCTCCCTAAAGTTTATTTTAATATCACACTACCCATTTAAACTTTAAAACATAACACTTTACCTACCTAATCTTTGGAGTAAAATGAAATAATCAAGTTCTAGTTAAAACTAATGGTAGCCCATTACTCATGTGGAATTTGAACCTAATCCCACATCCACACCTCCATCCTCAACTTTAGCACTTGATTGGCTCTGGATGTCCTTACTCTTAACTGGCTCTGGATGTCTGTACTTACTTTGAAGGCACACTCGACAAACCAATTCTTGACGGAGTGGTTTGCAACTTAGGGCAATTCATCAAGTCTAGGCCTTAGGCTTTATCCATATGAAGTTTGTGGTTAGCTTGAGATCAAGAGGCATGAATTCTGAAGGTGTTCCATTTGTGATACAGTGAATCACTATTCATACGCATGCCAAGCACTTGATTGGAAGTACTATCATAAATCATAGTGCATAGCTATGGAGAGATGGCTTAATAAGGGAGGTGAAAAAGCCAACGGAGATGATGTTGTTGTTAATAAAGACAATGAAATGATGGTGGATAGTTAGACCTAGTTATAGTAATGATAAACAATTTTTAATTTTAAATTTGAATAAAATTAGAAAGTGCATCAACTTCAAAAGTTAAAGGAGAAGACAATAGGCTAAATTTGTTAGCAAATGAGCTTTAATGGATCAAGGACCAGTAGAATAATAGATGAAGTTCAGACCACCCCTATTACACCTTTTACATCATAAAACAGTCAACTGGCTGCCACGCAATCTTTATGGTGTTGTGAAAAGCAATATATGCACAAGAAATATTGATATTAGACTATCATGAAGATCATTGCTAACTGGAACCATTATGTTGTGCTCTTGAAAAGATTTTGTTTCTATTGATTTCATTTAGTACTTTAGTTATTTATCGACATTAAATTTTGTTTTCTTGTATAAAATTTGAAGAGATGATAGTTGGAACATTTTGGTATATAAAATTGCTTATATACAGGGAATTACAAGAGTAATTTAATTATGATATACATGAATGAATTAATGAAATTTGCTATTTGACATAATTTAAAATCACTAGTGAAGCGTTCTTCTTCCAAGTTGAAATCTGCACTTATCACCACTCTCCCCCCTCAAAGGACATATGCTTGCATGAATCAACCAATAAAACCTACCCTATAACATATGAGAAGCAACAACACCTTGTTCTTATTTCATTTTGAACAATAAGCAACCAATTATAATCTATTCAATTTTTTAGAATACAATTTTATAGAAGTAGTAACTAATTTAATTATATAATTGTGTATTATAATATTGTGAGAGAAGGCCTTATAGTTTGTAGTTATTTGATATAGCGAAATAGAGTCCTTAGGGCATTGAACATGTCACGTATATGTTCTAGCCTTACGGCACCAAAAAAAGGCTAGACATAGAATATAGTCATATTGCTTTGCATACTTTTTTGGGCAATAGCTCAAAATTATTTAACTAAACACAAGCAGAGTAAGGCCAAATTGTGCTCTTAAAATAATGAGAGAATGGGTCATAGTCTCCCATATGATACTCTTCATTTGTTTTAACTATTCAGTTGACGTTTTCAACTTGTTCCAAACTTTAGGGAAGTATTCTTTGGCTTTTAAAAGTTTAAGGGTGGTTTTTGTTATAAGATCATATTTTAAGGGTGTTTTTGTATTTTCCCCAAAATTGTAGTTGCTTAGATTTATTTGCTTATATGGCTTGTAAATTACTATTTATTTAAAAGTTATTTTGTTTTAAATTGAAAATATGAAAAAGAAATAATAAAGAAATACGAATAAAAGAAAGGAATAACCTATGATTATCTTAATAATTATTATTTTATATTATTATTGTAATAATTATTTTTATGTTATTTTGATTATTTTATACTATTATAATTATTATTTTATCATTATTAATATTATTATTATCTATATTATATTTATTGATTAATTCAAAACTCAAAATGAGAGGTTTTGATTTTTTTGAAAAGTTCAGGAATCAACATTTCTTGATTTAGGATAATCTTATTAACGGAAAATAAAAAAATGAATTTTTTTTAACCAAAGAAGAAAATGAAAATCCTCAGTTTCCTTACTCTACGATGGTTGATCTTAACCAAATGATTCTTAATATTTGTATTTGAATTGTTTTATATATTAATTGTAAAGTACAAATGAGTTTTTAAAAAATTTTCATCCTTCCATTGACCTCTTTTCATGCCCCCCCCCCCCAAAAAAAAAATCCTTCCATTCAATTTGAAGAGTAAAATTTTGTTAGAAGTTGTGTTAATTGATATGATTTTCATAATAGAGTATATCATATTAGAAGTTATAAAATAATTTTAAAAATTTTATATTATAAAAATAATATAAGATATATTAATTATTAAAAACATTTTTATTTATTTAATAAAAATAATTTGGATTATATAAATATTTTATGTTAAATAAGATGTAATTTTAATAAAGTATTATGGGAATAGCCTACGCTGAAGCAAATTTATAAACTTAGTGCTTCTATGCGAAATGTAAAAATTGTTAGGTCCTTGCGAGTTGTTTCAATTTTTTCCGGAACAAGTGTTATGTGTCATAATTCCATTGAAGCTAAGTGTTGTATACAATACGACAAAACTATATTTGGATAATACAAACCTTGAATAAGGAGGTTGAGGCTTGTTGGAGCCTCTTCATGCCTGACTTCTCCATTGATCTGACCCCACTATGGTATGGGATTCGACAAGGGAAATGCTGCGGCCTGGAATCAACAAAAAAATAAGTGCTAAATTTCAGATAAGTGAAAAAACCAAAAGGAAAGAAGAGGGAGAAGCTGAGGAATGCAAAACTTGGCTTGGACCAAGGACGGGCTGTTGGTTACAAAAGGGAATCTTCTTTCACTAAAATCCGACTTTCGGCATTAAAGAGCGCGTAGGTTTGGTGACGGAAGGATTGCACATTAATATTGGGCGAGTTTCTAGGTTTCCCAAGGTCTATCTTCCGATTAGAGTTCTACAATTTTTTTCTTTTATAAATTTTATATTTTTTATAAAATTCTTAAAATTTTTATGCTATACTCTTCATTTTATTTTACAAAATTTATAAAAAGAATTACAAAATCTTATGAAAAAAGTCTAAATTTATATAAACAATTATATTTCATAACTTATATTATTATAAAAAATTATAAATTTTATGTAAAAATTGCAAATTTTATAAAAACAAGTCTCATAAATTTCACAATTTTATTAAAGTAGTGACAAATTAAATTCGTAAATATAAATATATCAAAAATTAAAATACTATCATTTAAAATTATAATAGACATTAAATGGGGGGTTGGAGAAACCAGCACAGAGAAGGATTGACGAGTTTCATGGGTCATTTCTAATATTGAAGTTTAGGCTCCTTGATGGATAAAATTCACTTCAAAGTTAACGAGTATTTTTACTAATCTGATGCCCTGTGGATAAAATTTTGTGGGGGAGTTGAACCGTTTACGAAAAAAATAAAATAAAATAAATTTTGACTTGTTTCATACATGATTAACATGTATTTGATTTTTCCCTAATAAATGTTACAGTTTATTTTCTTTATTAACCCAAACATAGCTAGCCCATTTGGGCTCTATTTTATATTTGAAACAATAGAAATTTGATTCCACATCTAATTAATATTTTTATGAGTGAAGATAAATTCATGATGAGTAAAATTTAAATTATTATATTAAAAAAATTTAAATCATATCATTCGATGATAAAAAATTTATAATAAAATTCTCTATTGTTAATATTAAATGAAATAATCAGAATTAAAAAAATTTATTTCAACAAAGGGTGAGATTCAAAATAATAATTAAACTAATGAATAAATTAGTGAAAGAGTGTTAAAAGATTTTTTAAAATTAGCATTAATTATTTCTTTTAACATTGAAGGGAAACTAAATCACGTGATTATCATATGTTGATTCTGGGAAGATATTAAATGAAGAGTTAATAAAGGAAGGCTATGTGTACCATTAAATAATACAAGAGAATAAATGATACATTTTAATAATAGAATTTAAATTTAATTTATAATCAGTATAAACCAATCATTTAGTTATACGTATATATTATTAAAAAATTATTAAAAATTTTTTACTATTGGTAAAAATTTTTAATTATGTATCAACTTTTCATTCATTGATAGAGTAAAAAAAATTTATACTAAAATGGATTAAATTTAAATTCTTAATATTATAGAAAATAAATTACACATAAAAAAGTATAGGAGGATTATGTATAATTTATCCATATGAATTATATCAAAGAATAATATATATTAATAACAATACTTTCTATTTATATCTAGGAATGTTCCTATTAGATTTTGACATATTTAACTATACTTTTCCTCATAATTAGTATAATTTTCTATACTAAGAATTGATTAGTTGTAATTGACTAATTTAATTGTTTCATTGATTGGAATTAGCGAAAGCTGATTGAATATAATAATTATGGTAATATTATGAAAAATTCTACTTTTTAATAAATTGAGTTTTTAATTATTAAATTATCTTTTTTTGAATCTTAATATAAGTGAATTAAAATTAAAAGTATAAGTTTTAATACAATAAAAGTAATCCAATTGTAAAATTACTCAACCAGATCTAACTCCCTGTAATATTATTCTATAATCAATTCCTTATTTATAAAGATAGTGACTCTAACATTCTTAAAATTTTATAATTAATATTATTAATTTTTTATTTTTACTTTTGTTATAATTATTTATCTTTCTCCTCATTTGTAATATTAAAATAAATAATCAAAAAGAATATAATTAAAAAATAAGTATATATTTAACATTCTTAAGGTGAGATCTAACAATTATATTTAATATTTTTATTTATTTTAATATTTTAAGTGATTGAAAGAATAAATCATTATTAAAAAATAAATAACTAACAATATTGTTTATAAAATTTGAGAAATATAATGGTAACCAACTTTATAAATGAATGCCTAATTATTGGGTTTACTTTTTTTTCTGGGAGTTTATTTATTGAGATATTCACTATTTATCATGTAAAAAACATTTAGAGAAAGTAAAAAAATGATAAGGAAGAATATATATTTAGATAAATAAATTAGTGTGTATATGTATATATATTTCTAGACATGAAGCAATTTAAGTTATATTTTAGCCGGAGAAAAAGTAATAATCATAAATGATGAAATTTGTATTAAATAATCTATGTGAAAGAAAATAAAATAAATACAATGTTATTCTAAAGGGAATTACGTCTCTAGTCTAGCAATGTGGAGAATACTTGAATTCCAATTTAGGTTATCAATTTAATCAAAAAAAAAAAAGACAAAGGTTATCAATAACTTGCGGCAACAAACTTCTAGTGAGCTCCGGAAGAGCACAGAAATTGTTTTTGTCCTGTGGTAGGCCACTTGTTTGGCACTTTCGTCCTTTCCTTTGACCATTTAATGACATTTGTCTGACACTGTTTTTTTTTTCAATTTAATGGCCCATGTATATGTATATGCATTGAATCAGGATTTTTTTTTCTCTATCATTTTATATTATTTTTGAAGAAAAATAATTTTTACTTTATAATTTATAATTTTAAATAAAATAAAATAATATATTTATTTCTCTCTTTAAAATTTACTCTGTACATTTTCTGAAAAATACAGAGCATTTTCAAAGGCGTGTGTTTTTTATTTGTCTCCCTATTGACCAATGACCGGATGGGCTATGCTTGCACTCAACAACCTCCAGTTGAGTTAATTCAATTATTTTTCTAATATTTTATAATTCTAATATGTCTAAATTAAAAGTTTACATATTAATATTCTGATTTTGTACTAAATAAAAATTATTATATTTTAATAATATAAAAATAATTAATTAATATTCATAAATAAGAAACTTATTTAATAAATAAAAAATTAATAATATAATAATTATATTTTGAACAATAATTTATTTTAATTTTAAATTCATCAATAAACTAAAATAAATAATTTGAGTAAATTGTCTATATTAGTTTGTATATATACTTTTATGCCTCTTCACTATATAATAAACTCAATTTAATGATTACTAACTAAAATTTATTTATAATATATTGTAATTTAAATTTTTTAAAATTAAAATACTTTCAAAAATTATCACATAATAATTTTAAAATTATAAAATATAGTTAATAAATTAAAAATCTAAACTTTTACTTTATGGAGCTAGTTTTTTATTTTTCTTCTCTTTTTTTATAAAATAATCTCCTTCACTTATTTCTTACACATTAATATATAAAAGAATATTTTAAAATACTCAATTTAGCAATAAAATTTAATATTATTTTTAATAAAAAAATCCAATATCCATTGATACTTTTGAAAGAAATGATACTTATACATATTATTTTTTTATATGTCACCATCCAAAATTAAATTCTCTAAGTATATTTAAAATATCTTAAGCAAGCTTTATTTAAAAATTAAAGGATTATGCATACACTTGTAAAAATATAATATGTTTATTTTTTATTTTATAAAATATATTAAAAATAAGTTTTTACAATATGTTTACTATCATTTTTAAATAAAATACTTATTTTATTGATTTAATTTATTGTTATTAATAATTTTTATATAAAATAAAAAATGAAAATGAATGAGACAAAATTAAATTTTTCTCAGTAAAGTATAAAATTGTGAAGAAAAGAGAGACTAACATAAAAAAAAATATAATCAATAATCTAATCTATCAAGTTTGAAAATTGGTTGTTTGTATTAAATCAAAGTTATAATAATAAATCACTTATTTTTTTTAGTCTCAAATTTTTAAGTAAAACATATTTGAACATACACACACATAGATAAGTATGTGTGCATGCATGTTATTCTTTACTAACAATTTCTTAGAATTTTTCAATTTTATATACAAACTTAAATTATTTAAAAGAACAAAAAGTGAAAAATATTACATTATATTAAAAAGAATAATAATATAATTTCTATTAAAAATTTGATTAGTTAAAATTAAAAAATTCTAAAATTATTTAAATGTAGTACATTAGTATCTAAATATAATTTTATTGCATTGTACATGACAATATTTTCTTCAACAAATTTGCAATAAGTAAATACTTTATTATTAAAAAAATTTTATCAATAAAATAATTAAAATAAAGTATTTAAAAAATAACATATACTTTTTTCAATTTTTTGGGTGAATGATACTTTTCTTATTTAATACAGAAACACCAAGTTTTATATATATTTACTTTAATATAAATAAATATTTTTAAATAGTGAAAAGTAATTTTTTATTTCATACAACATTTAAATAATAAACAGTAATTTTTATTAAATTTTGGCACTAATTAATATGTTATTTTATTTAATAAAATAGTAATATTATTATATATTTTTAAGTTTAAGTACAAATACAAATTTTAGAAATACTTATGTGTAAAGCAAAAAAAGAGAAAAAAAAGAAATATTTGAAGTAAGAATTTTTTAATTTTGTGTTGAAAAAAAATATTTGACCTAATTTACTTTTTATTTAACTATTAATTTATTAAAAAAGGACATGAAGTTAAAATAAAATTAAAACAAATCTTAGGATTGATTTAAAAGATTTATAAAGAAATAATTAACTTAAAATTTTCTTCCATGGAGATAATTTTATTAATTAAAAATCAATACTTATAGTTATAGTCTTCGAAAATTATTATTATTTTTTATTAATGGCAGAGACTTTACTAGCTGACGGAAATGGATACCACGTTTTTATTATCAATAAAAGAAAGTTTCTTTAATTTTTTTCAAACTAATAATATGTACAACCAGAAACAGTACTTAAAAAAATTAAATTCACTCATGGTCTGCAGTTTCCCACCCAACCAGTAGCTGAGGTAAATAAACTCCAAACATCTGTTGACTTCACAGCTTCTTTTGCCAAAAATAGAATCGATGATTCCACAAAATCCCAATTTAAAGAATTTTAAAGAATAAATTAAATAATAATAGATTGAAAAGAGATTATATACAATACTCTAATAAGAGATGAGTACTTCATTAAATCTATCATGAGATTTGTTGCTCGATAAATGAAATTTGCAGTCCCTAAAAAAATCTCTTCAACACAATACTTATAGATGTAATTAGCATTTTTAAAAAATTGATGTATGATATTATATATTTTTAAATGAATAAATAGTATATAATACTATAAAATGTCAAAGAAGATGAATTAGATCAAATTTTTTTATCCATACAAATTTATAAAAGTTGCATCAATTTGATAACCAACTAAATAGGATTAATTAGAAAATTGAAAACTGAATTGCAGTAACAAACAAAAAAGTAGGAAAATCCTTATATTCATATTATGCATTTTTCTAGTTGGTACTAAACCTTATATATTTAGGTACAAGCTATTGGAGCTTTAGTCTTACAAAATAATTAGTGAGTAATAACATAAAAATAAAAAGAAGTATTTTAAGATTAGAAAAAAAAAGTATACCTCATTAAATAAAAAATTATTTTAAGGTTGGAAGAACTTTGGAATAAAATTTGCAAATAACGTCATGCTTTACATTTTTTATTTTCAACTTGCACCATGCTTTTAACTTCTCATTTTTAATTTGCACCCAAGAGCTAAGTTTCCATGTTAGCTAATATAAAAACTTGATGTCTAAGTTTATATTACACATCATTTAAGTAAAAAACATCGTTGTTTTTAATACAACAACATTGTCCCATTTAATAATATTTAACATTAATTACAAAACAAGAATCAATATCTTAACAAATAATTTCATTTATTAAAAAATAGATTTCTTTTGCCCAGACAATGGTTTACATAATCATTTTAGTAAAATCTTAGAACCTTTGCAGAATTATTCCAAAATGGTTAGATACAATAAATATATATATCATAATAAAACTAATTCAATTATATATACCATATATATTAAACCAAAATGCAAAACACAATTGATATTTATTAGCATTAAAATTCTTTTTGTATTATGACATCTTTCTTATACAATTAAACAAATAAAACTACAATAAATTAAATATAAATAAAATAAATGAGAAAGAAGATATCTATTATGAAGGATATTGTACAAATGAAAAGAAAAAATAGGTCACCTTTGCTTAAAATTCCTTTAATGTAAATTTTTGTTAACGATTGAATGGTTAACAATATCAGTTTACTAAAAATGATTGATGCAATTTTTCTTTTTTATTCTAGAACAATTAGTTCTTAAATATAAAAAATAAAATTTAATATGTAGGTTATTATAATAAGTGAACGTCATAACATAAAGATGTCAATAATAAGAAAGAAATTGACATGATTTTTTTTATTACAAAACATCAAAATATTTGAAATTTCAAATAAAAGATGATAACTAAAAAAAGTCATGTTTAAATTAAATAGATATAAAGTTAATTTTATCTCATTTTATGAAAGTTGATAACAAAAAATGATCAAACTTGAGACACTTATATAGAACAAATCATTATATTAAAACCTTTTGAACTTCAAATTGATGATGATGACAAAAAAGATCAAATAGAAAAGGTTATTTTCAAATGTTTTAAAGAGAAAGAGAATTCTTTTAGCCTACATTTATACATTAAAATTATTATCTATTCAAAATAGGTAAGTTTAGACATAAAAAACATAAAGCAATCTAAATGCAAAAAACAAACATAAATTATAGCAAATTGAATGTAAATAAAGAATATATAAATAATGAAAGATTATGAAATTATAATTTTATTTATTTCCATATACATCTTTACATCATTATATTGATAGAATACAATAAACAACTAACTTTTCATTATATATATATATCATTAAGTCATTAACAAATACATTAAAATACAAATAGAATAAACAACCAATTCTTTATGATTGAAGGCTTTTAAGTTAAAGGATCAATTATATGCCATATATATAACTTAGTAATAATGAGAAGAGAGCCTTCCTCCACCCCTATGGAGAAACTAGGGTGGAGGATGGCTCCCATCTTAGCAATAATAAACACACTAATCTTCAACATAGTTAAATCCTAAAAAAAAATGTCACTAATATATATCAATTACGATCTTTACTAACTAAATTCATAGGATAGATGCATCATAACATCATCATGCCTTCTTTGCATGGTTTTACTTTATGAATTCATCATAATCTAGTGTATAACAATTCAAATTATTATTATAGAGTAATTTATATGCATGGAACCCTTATATAAAATAATTTATAGAACTTCTAGGGCATAATTCACTATATTGTTCTTGAGAGCAACTTTGGAAAGATAGTCAACTATGTAGTTGATTATTATTTAGAAAATATAATTTTAGGGCATAATTGATTATGTAGTCAATTGTAACCTGATTTCCTAAGGAATTTCACATGAAACCACTGTTTACTCAAGATATCTTCATTCCAAATTCATATTTTAAGCCACTAAACATAATCAAATCATCAAATATTTCTTTATCATCATCCCACACACTAAATTCAACAAAAAAACACAAACTAAAAATTTCAACTTCATCATCTTCTTAAAAATTTAGGAAAATCTAGAAAACCTAATATTTATCAACCATAATCATTTAGATTATTCAATTTTTGCTAGAATCTTCACTTATATTGTATGGAAGAGGTTTCAAGTGGAGGACATTATGATTTGCTGGCATTTAATAATCCAAAATCATTAATTTTAGGTTAAGATTTGAAAATTCCCTTTTATTAAACTTAACCTTTAATTTTTTTCAAAGTTTAAGGAAATTGAAGATAGAATCCTACAAAAAGGAAGCTTGTGAAGCCTTATTTTACTTAAATTAAGCTATAGATATGGATTGATGAAGATTGGTGCCTTTAGCTAAATAAGGAAAAAGAAAAGAGATGAAAAAGATGGGAAAATAGAGGTTAAGTATGGTGTTGTGAGAAAAAAGAAAAGAGGAATAATGGCTAAAATTAGGGATATAAAGGAGTTATAGCTAAGGACGAAATGAAAATTTTCCTTAAATCTCTTTCTCACTTAATTATTCAACCTTAAACACACTTAAACTTTAAACACTTCACTTTATTCACTTTTTCTTAAATATTCCATAGAAAGTTCTTATTTCAAATTTATTCAAAAGATTAATTATTGCCTACACATAAATGTTACCCCATAGTAATTTATACTAATTTATAATTCTTACACAAAAATATTTAAAATTTTTAAAGGGTTGTAATAATACCTTCCCTTTCAAAAGAATTCATCCTCAAATTTTTAGAACTTTACTACTTTTTTATTTATACAAAAACATATCAATCTCATGCTTTTACACTTATTCAAAACACCTAATTAATTTAAAAGGTCAATTCATCTAATTTACACTTAAGTATTGAATCCTAAAACTCATACATGATTAGCCAGTTTCCATGATTAATGTTTTCTTATTTTGATTTCCTTTTATTTTGAAATTTTAAGATTCCTATTTAGTCAACACATTTGCCATCTTCCATCTAATCTTAAGTTCTTCTACACCTATTATTACTCCCATTTCAACATTGAGGGCATAACTCTTAGGTACTAAATAATTAACCTTATCATCTATTTCATGGTAGATAGATTGAAGATCTAAGATTGCATGAACAATTATTTTAATACCCTATATTATGCTTTTTTGCTAACCCTTCTTGGATTTGTCATTATAATACCATTATCTTCATTTTATAAATTTTCATCTTCATATGGCATTAGTACTTTAGGTGTACATCAAAGGTTTATGCAATAATTCAAAATAATTCTTAATTAGGCAAACTTTTTTTTTCTCCCTTTATCTTCCTAGTACGGTTTAATTATAGTTTCAAGGACAAGCAAGTGTATAATAGTCCACCTTAAGCCCTTATAGAACACACTCTTATGCTTTAATTCACTTCCTTAAATCCCAAATGTGCAATAATGATATAACCATTTGACTTCTAATTCTATGACTTCTAGTTCTCTTGCAATACTAATACCTAATTTTTGTAGTATTAAGGTTTTGTGAAAATATCTTTAGTTTCTTTACTGAATTATCCTCATAGAAAACATTATTCTTTACAAGTCATAGGATGTTATGCCCCTAAGATTAAAACTTATTTATTTATTATTCATCTATTAAGTTGTCTACTTATTATTTTCCTTGCTTATTTTTATTTTAATGGTATATTTTTAGCCTGAAGGATTTAAGGAAATGAAAGTAGTCAATTATTAAAATAAATAGCATGATAATTTATTTAGAGCAATGAATATGTTAAGAAATTTTAATAAATGAAAATTTTATTAAATTTTCAAAACTTGATGATAGGTTCAAGTAGGAAAAATTTACGAGACATTTATTATAATTAGAATTCTAGCAAGTAAAGGTGAATAAATAATAAAGGAACAATGATAAATTTTGCTTTTCCCTAAATAACCTTTAGCCACTTTCTTAATACTCCATGAAAATTCAATTAAAACCTTCTTATCCCTTTATTTCCTTATCTTCTCAATAATTTTCCTAAACACTTATCTCTTTTCCAAGAAAAAGCAACCATTATTCCTTCTCATAAGGTAAGCAATCTCTTAATGTTTGACTTCTTATGAATTGATTCTTTTTATTCCACCCATTCCCCTTTCTTTTATTGAATTTAAAGTATTTTTTATTAAGAAAAATTAATTAAGTAGAATGCTACTCATAACCCTTGGAGGAGGGCTTGTAATGTGGAATAAAGTGAGTAAACCCTCATCCCAACTCTTTTGTTAATGTTTAGAGGCTTTACTCACCTTATTCCACATTACAAGCTTTCCTCTAAGGGTTATGAATAGCATTCTACTTAATCCTTGTTTAGATTAATTATTTTATTTAAGTTAGTTTTTCCTATGTGTTTTGAAGAATCTAGTATGGAAATGTGATTTAAACATTAAATATGGTTTGATATCTAAGAGTAATATTATAATGTTTTAATATATTAGTTAGGAGATTGAATGATAAAAACATGATTTGGGGGTTGTTATTGGTAGGTGAATGATGAAAATGCAAGATCTACAATATATGATATGATAGTTGACTCTATTCAATAGAGTTACTCTTTAGGTTGTCATGGTTAACTATATAGTTAATTATATTCACTAGGTGTTGATCTTTAGCTTAATGTAGTCAACTATGATTAAGCAAAGTTGTTCTTAGGATAGCTATAATCAACTATGATTAGGCAAAGTTACTTTTTGGACCCTTGTAATTTTCTACATAGTCAATGATAGTGCTAGCATTCATCTTTTGACACCTATAGTAGAGTATATAGTTAACTACCACCCCATTTTTTTGCAATAATACTTGTTTAATGAAACTTCATGCATCATGCCTTCTAGATCATATAAGATGAAGTTGAATAACCTCATTATGAGTAATAGAGAGTAATATAAAGGAGCTATGTAAATTAATTTTATTTTGTTATGGAAACTTAGAGTATAGATTCTATATTATTTAAATTGATGAGCTACTTAAAGTATGGATTCCATGTTATTTAAATTGATGAGTTACTTATATCTTTATGTACTTATTTATACATATGAAAGATTACAGCCCAAAATTATGAAATTGAAATGATTAGGCAAAAGGTCAATGATTATATTGTGAATTATGCATCTAATAAGAATATTGGGACACAAGAAATGATATATATATATATATATATATATATATATATATATATATATATATATATATACTTGTGTTACATTTATGCATTGGATTCGTGTGCTTGTTTGTAAAAGGATAAGGCTAACCTAACAGGGATAAAGATAAAGTTTCTAAAGAGATAAGAATGATCGAAAGGCAAAAGGTGATTATTTATTTTATCTATATATATTCATTTGAAGTGTTAATGTGCTACTTAACTTTAAATGTTTGCATAGGTTTGATGGCCTTAGGTGTTAACCATTTATGGAATTGTTATATATATATTTTAACAGGATAGGAATGTTGATATTAGTAAAGCTTATTCTTTAAGATAACTCTATAAGCCATAATATGGGTTAGCTCATAAGTAAGTTTAGCAGTGTTATATTTTCTTTATGACCAAAATTGTTAAGTAACTATGGCAAGTTGTTTAATTGCCTCAATTATCTTACTAAGCTTTTAAATTTACCTTTTTGTGGCATATAATTTCGTATAACTAGATAGATGTTCTACCATCACCACCTTCATAATAACTAAGATCTTAAATCTTTCTTTTTTTATGGACCTCATAGCGTTCATTTTGTAATGTAATCAACTGTAGAACTTTTACTTAAACTTTCCAATTAGGGTCATGGTCATAGATAGGTAGAGCATAGATTGTTTCATCTAATCTTATAGTTAGGCTAACTTATACTTTCATAGCTATTAAGCTTATAAGCCAGTATAACTTCTTTTTAAACATTCCCATGTAATTTGAATTTCCAAGTAAATGATAATAGATGTGCTTTTACTCTACCTTTAGCCATAAATAGATAAGTAGGAGACCATAGTGAGTTTTGCTTTCTAAATATGATTTAAGTATTTAGATAGGGAAGGCTTTTGGGATCAAGATTATTAGTTGTGTGTTAATCACAACATTAAAAAGGTCATGATATAGGATCAAGCTTACCCTAGCCTAATGAATATATCTTAAGGATAACAATAGTATCTTGAATCTAGCTTACCAAAGGGTTCCACCTATTAGGTGCTAGTAATGCCCTAAAATTTTATCAGTATGCTAGAATATAGGTATACATATAGTTTAAAAATTTTATTATATATATATATATGCTAACTTGATTGGAATAGTATTTCTGGATAGGTATTTTAGAAATAATTCTTAAGAACTTGTCCTTATTTTCCTTCTTTTAGGAATCCTTTGCTATAGGATTTTTTTGGAGGTTAGGGAGAACCAAGATATGGAGCTTTTGTTGTTCCTAAATTTCTCTGATCTTTATTTTTAGAAGATTTATTTCAAATTTTAGATCCTATAATGTCACAAGTTTATTACTTTCTGATTCAAATCTATCCCAAATATCCTTGAAGTTATAGATATTTGCTATATATATGTATATTCCTCAAAACATGATTCTCAACTTGGTAATGTCTTATGATAACTCATTATACATTACCACTAATCCTTGCTTTATGGATAAATCGAAGCCATAATTGTAATCTTAAGATTAACATACACATAAAATCTCTATACCAGATATATGTAAATGCTACACACTAACAAGGGTGTAATTTAGGAGTAAAATGTCTCATTCACTAAGGTGACTAGTTTACTAGGTTCTTAATGACCTACAAATATGTAAAATTATTAGTTAGGGATTTGTATGCAATAATCTTACATGATCCTATCTCTCACTTTTGAATTTCTATGGCTCATATTCTTACTATAACTTCCATAACATCACTTATGTGAATAATGTTTTCCATATCAACATAATTAACTTAAAGTTTATAACAATAGTATTTCTGATCATAACAATGTCAATATTAATGTTAACTCCCATAATAATAATATCAATGATAGTATTAATATTGATAAATAATAGTGATATTATTTATATTAGTATAAATAATGACAATGATAACAATGACAACAATAATAATAACAATAATAGTAGTAGTACTGGTAATTATGGTAGTAATAATAATAATATTTATACGATATACATGACATAAAAGTCATTCAACATTATAGAGTAGCACTAGTACAATGGATAATCAAATCATTTAATTAATTAACTTATAAGAAAATAAAAGTATTTTAAACCTTAGCATAATGGAGATTTGGTTAAATTCAGAACACCATGTAAAACCTTAAATGTTTACTCCTAAGGTGATGCCTTTCTATAAGTTTTTTAATAGGTGCTATTTCTACCACTTAATTTCCTTTTAAGTTATATTTCCCTCTTTAACATAGGTTATTATATCAAGTTATTTAGCGAATTATTCAATGATTATTTCTAACATTATCAAAGGAACTAGGTCTTCAAAGGTGATAAGTTGTTGAGAATAGTAAGCTTACATGGTTATAATATAACCCTCACTTTAAAATCAGTTATTATGATGTATAACTTAGATACAATCCTATTTTTTTCTTATTAAACATCCCAAACTCTTCCTTTTAGGAAAATATATACCTTAGTATTAACATTCACTAAAGCTATAACTATACAAAATTTAAAATAAACATAAGTCTTTTAAACAAATCCTATTGATTGCTTAATACATAGAAACATGAAGTTTAGAAGCAACTATGTGACTTTCTTTGATGGATATATTTTCAATTTGAAGTAAGGTTAGTTCCCTTAATCTCCAAACTACTAGCACCTTAGTACTTGATCACCTTACCAGATTGCACTAAAATGATTTCTTAGTTTTTAGCAATTTCATTCATAGACATTTGATGTGAAAAATATTTAGTATATTAATTTCTCCTATTTTATATTTCTTAGTTTGTTATATTTGCCCAATTTCATAGAATTAGCCTTATTTTATAATTTAGGGCTAGTTTTACAATGTTTTGAATTTATTCAGTTAATACTAGATTTTTATACTATTTCAAGTTCTTAACTATATCTTAATTTTTGGATGTTAAATTGGGGTATTCTTGTTGGTGTGTGTTCTAGGAGCTAATAATAGAGATGATTGCAATTTTACACAATGTATTAAGCTTCATTTTGGCAATACAATTATTATATTTTTTTTATTTTACATAAATTATAACTTAAATATAATAATTATCCTTGGAATAGTTTTACTATTTCTAAAATGCCCCTGGTTAAGTATTATTATGAAAAGGATAGTAATAAAACATCGAGACTAGCATGCATAGTAATTAATGATTATGAATCATGGATATGTGATATTAAGTTAATACATGAGTACATTATTAGTTAATAATATACTAGACTGACCTATTATGAGAATGCTGCATGGATAGACGTGTCGTTAGTTATTCTCATATGACCACAAATGCACATAATCCTTTGACATGAAATCACTATGATTCCTTACATAAGAAGTTACTCACTTTGATATTATTCTATGTCACCTTTAATCAGGATGACGAGTAGGGCTTTAATTAGGTGTGTCATGAATCATGTAGAGGGAAGTGAGTGATGAAAATGGAATTTTATTACTCTTATATAAAAGAGAGATATCCTTAGACCCCTTGATTAAGTGAGACTTAGAAATGCATGGCCATGCTCAAATGGATTAATATGTGATATTGATCATTTATCTTAAGTCTACTCAATATCAAGAAATATAAATTGAACATTGATGAGGATGACACACTCCATGTCTCTAGTTTGATTTGGATATTATTACAAAAGGAATTATGATACAAAGCATTGATCATATATTAGGTAGATGTTGAATCATAAACATCCTTACTAATTAAGTGGCAGTGATGTATTGTTAGATACCGCTCACTGTCTATGGCCCAAAATGAGTCATTATCAACATAGTAAAAACCTACAGGATCACATAAAAGGAGTAAGAATGAGATAATAATTAATTGGGTTTTAGTTAGACTAAAATTCAATTAATTGAACTTATTTTTATGCATATATATTTATTAAGATAATAATATATTTATTCACATAATATATGTGTAATATATTATGTGATATTATTTGATATTAAAGTAATATCAAATAATTATATTATTAGATATTAGATAATTATATTATGAGATAATATTATTATCTAATATAATATAATTATATATCAATTTAATATTATATAATTATATTATGAGATAATATTTTTATCTAATATTAGATAATTAATAGATAAGTCCTATCTCTCCTCACTCTTTCTATGATAAGGATAAAGTGATCGTTATTAAGTGAGATTAAGTTTTTGGAAGCATTATCCTAATAAGACTAGGAATGTGGAATGCCTTAGGTCTATAAAAAGGAACTTGAGGCCAGTACCTAACACACATAAGCTACCATTATACCCTAACTCACCCAAGAAAAACGTATTAAGCCTAATCCTAAAGAGATAGATGAATCTTAGTAGCTTCGTAGAGGGGGAAGTCATTGTTCACTCCATATGGATACCGTAAAGATGCTGTATCTTTGGCCAACATTTGATTCATCCATTCTCTCAAGGATTTATTTAGAAAGAACACGAGCACAAATAAGGTAAAACCTTAATACTGATTTATGCCTTTTTTGCATGGATCCTAAGTAGGATTTGGATCAAAATTTTAAAAATTTCATTGCGTATGTTGATCCAAAACGTAACAGTTCTTTATATCATTGGAAAGTTTAAAGAAAGTCTTACAATTTTGGTGCTTGGTCAAAGCCTAATTTGAATTCCTAGAAGGTCTTATTTAGCTAAGAATTTGAAGCCCTATTTTTATCCCAACTAAGCTAGCTTTGCTTTTTAGGCCATGTTTGAAGCCATAGAAGTCCAATTAATGTGAAACTAGTACCTAAATCTTCCTAAGATTCATATCTATAATTTTTATATTTATGGTTAACCAAAATTACATTTTTTAATTAGTTTAATATTAGGTGGAAGTTAGACATGTGGAAATTTACTATTACAACTCTTTACAATTTATGACTTTGTAAAAATAGGTTTTGGGCTTTTAAAAATTAGGAAAGACCTATTCTTGTAATCTAAAGGGCATAAGATTCAAATCTAACAAGGTTTTAAAGTTATTAAGTCAAATTAAAGGTAAAAACATAAGGAGACTTTCAAACTTTACATATAATTCAATAAATAACTTTTCTTCTTCTTCTTTTTCTTCTAGTTTTCTTATTTTTCATCAATTAAAGGCCAAAACACTTGTAGTTGATTCAAGGATTTTGAGGCTTTTCTTTACTAGATTAAGAGATCTCAATTTGTAATGTTGAGTTCTTCTAATTAATTTTCCTCTTTTCTTAATTATTTATACTGATTACTTTGAACTTGCATGTATTAAATGTTAATTTAGTGTAATTGGTGCTTAGCCTTGTAATTTTTTATTCCTATCTATTTTTATAATAAATTGGGGTTAGATAATCATGGTTTTATGCATAATAATAAAGGGTTTAGAGATTAATTTGGAGATTTCTAATTTAATTTCTTAATTTAACTGAATTTTATCTTTAAATCAATTTCAATCTAGCTAATGGAGTATAACTATTGTTTAATCTAAATAATCTTAATTAATTAGACTCTAAATGGTCATTTAGCATAGGATTCACAAATTATTGTAGGGATTCTAGGTAATTCAAAGTTGACAATCATTTGGAATAATTAAATTTTTTATGATTTATGATTGATCCATATTAAGAGTTATCATATCCTTAGATCAATTGCTTTATTATCTTGGTTTTCTTCCTATTTTATTATTGTATTTAGTTTATTTTAATGTATTTACTTTAATTTTAAGTAAACATCCCCTAATTTTATTTTTGTGCTTTGCATAATACTATATTCTATATTTTATTAGCATACTATTTTCATTCTATTGTATCCTATTCTAGTTTATTTTTCAATTTTGTTTTCATATCTATTTTTGTAATTTATTTCTACATTTTGCAAGTAAATCATACTGAAAGATAATATCAAGAGGATCATAAGAGTACGACCTGATTTGTCTCATTATGTTGCATTATTTACAGTAAACTAGTAATAATCTAATTTTGGTGCATAATGATGCACCTGCCATAATTTTGGCACCATTGTCAGGGATCCACTTAAGAAGTTCATCTTTTCTTAGCTATGATTTACATAATTGTTCAAGTAATCTAGTCAATCTTGCATCTATAAGTGTTTTGCTTGCATTTTATAGTGACTTTCACTTTTTTGCATTTTCTTTTACTATAATTTACATTCTTTGATTGTTGCACATTCCTCTATTGTAATTCATCATATTTTATCATATATTACTTCATTCTACACTTAACATACATTTTTGGCTCAAGGAAATCAGTTTTGCACCATTGGTACTTGATTTGGTTTTTCTTATTAGAAAAGTGATGCTTGTGATGTGTGTTATTTTTTGGCCAAATTCTACTATTTTAACCACTTTTCTAATTTTTCTAAGATTTTTTATTATAGTTTTGGGTTTTATATGGTCATAGCTTTCATTCTCTAGTGGTCCTATAATTTTTAAAAATGTCTAGATAGGTTAATTAGAAATGTTTAGAGTGATTTTTCATGGTGTATTAGTATTTTAGTATTTCTATGTTCTATAATTCTAGCCAGCCTAATGTAGTATAGTGATGGTGCATGACTAGGAGAATTACTGGTGAATCATTAGAGTTTAATTCTAAAATAAACAAGACTTTTCATTTTCTATGTTGGAGTAGAAATACAAATAATTCTAGCATTCCTACACCCTATTCTGATTATTTTAATCATTCAAAAGCTATGGCTAATAATAATAGAACCTTGAAGGAATTAGCTGCCCTTGATGCTACTTACCAACCATTAGGCATTCAATACCTTGAACTTGATGCTGATTTTAAACTTAAATCTGGTTTAATACATTAACTTCCAAGATTTCATGATCTTACAAGTGAGAACCTTTACAAACATTTGAAAAAGTTCCATGTGGTGTGCTCTATAATAAAGCTTTAAGATATTTTAGAAGACCATATCAAATTAAAGGCCTTTTCTTTCTCCCTTGTTGATATAGCCCATTGGCTATATTACCTACAACTAGATTCTATTTCAAGCTAGAATAACATAAAGCCACTACTTTAAAAAAAAATTCCCTTACTTTCAAAGTTACTACAATAAGAAAAGAGATTTATGGAATAAGGCAAATGATTGGTGAAATATTATATGAATATTGATAAAGATTTAAGGAGCTTTGTGCAAGCTGGCCACACTGCCAAATTAGTGAATAGCTCTAAATTCAATATTTCTATAAAAGACTTCTTCTTATGGATAAGAGTATAACTAACGTAGTAAGTGGTGGAGTATTGGTATATAAAACTCATTTTATAACTAGAGGTTTGATAGTAAATATGGTAGCAAACTATTAACAATTTGGAACTAGAATTATGGTTGCTATTAAAAGATGCATGAGCTAAATTTTTTAAATTCAAACTAGCAAAGATTGAACAATAAATTGAATGAATTAACATCTCTAGTTAGACAAATGGCAATATTACAACAACAACCTTAAGCTGTTCTTCTTTCTACTAGAATTTATGGTATTTGTTTATGTCTAACTCATCCAATTGATTCATGCCCCATATTACAAGATGATAAGTATTAACCTCTTACAACATATGCAACATCCATTTTCCTTAATAGGCCATAATATTAATACCAGTAGCTTAACTAGTACTACTAGTAGCAACCTCAGTACTTTATTTAAAGAGATAACTAGAATTTCAAATATGGTAGTAATTCAAGCTAAGTGTAGCATACTCCTTCTACATACAATAAAATACAACTAAATCTTGCTTCTTAACTCGATTCAACTTCTTCTCAATCACATTTTGAAGATTTAGTCAAGCAAATTATAGTAAACAACTTTTAATTTTAGCAAAAAATAAAAGCCATAATCCTAAGTTTGCAAACATAGATTGGGCAATTAACTTCCATAATAAGTAAGTTTAAAGCACGAGGTTCAAGTCAATCTTTTTCTAGCAATACAAGAAGTGAAGAAGTTGTGAATGCCATTATGTTAAAAAGCAGCAAGCAAGTTGATAAGCCTTTATAACTAGAGAAAAGTAATAACCTAGTAGAAAAATAATCAGAGTTAGGCAATCATCCAAATGTAACCCATAAACTAGAAAAGGAAAAATAGAAGTAACTAGAAAAAGAAATAGCATATGATGATAGTAAGGCATATTCTTTCCTTCCAACCCTTTCTCCCACTGATTTTCCTATCCCCCTTCCTTTTTCAAGAAGAAGACTTTTTCAATGAAAGAAAATGGAAGATGAAAACTAGATTTTGGAGTCCATTAGAAAAGTAAAAGTTAACATACCTTTGCTAGATTTGATAAAGCAAAGTCCAAGGTATGCTAACTTTCTAAAGAATTTATACATTAGTAAGAGAAAACTAAAGGATGATGAGAAAGTAAGTATAAAGGAAAATGTGTTTGTAATTATTCAAAGAAAATTACTAAGAAAATATAAAAATCTTAGTACATTTACCATTCCATAAATTATAAGCAAAATCAGAATTGAGCATGCCATGTTGGATTTAAGAGTATCAATTAATGTTATGTCTTTTTCTATTTTTAATACTTTGAAGGAAATAAGAGTAGTTATTCAATTAGCAAATAGATCTAACATTTACCCTTTGGATGTTATTGAAGATGTTTTAGTGTAAGTTAATGAAATCATTTTTTTAACATATTTTTGCATTTTAAGGATGGAAAATAAGACATTAGATATTCTTTCACTAATCATTCTTGGCCAATTTTTTCTTAAGATAGTAAAAACTATGATTAATGTTTAAAATAGAACATTAACAATTTAGTTTGATAGTATCATAGCTAAGTTTGATATTTCTGAAGATATGCATGACAATTCTATATCCTTTCTTGGTATTTTGGAGCTTTTAATGGATGATGTTCCTCATTTAAATTTTTTTGATGTTGTTTTTCACTTTGCTATTTTTGCTTCTCTTAGTTCTAACATTTCTATTTTTGATGTTGCTAGTTTTGTAATTGTTGATTCTGATTTACAAGTTAATATTGCTTATGATGACATACTTATTGAGTTTATAGAATTCTTTGAATTTATGAATTATGTGGATAGCCATGAATGTTCTTGTAGATATAGTGCTATTAAATATGATATATGTGTTGATATTTTTACATTTTTAGGCAATGACAATAATATTGTTTCAAAAATTATAAAAAAAATACCACTTGGAGAAATTATGATGGATGACACTAATTTTCAAGGCACCTATTTGATGATAGATGAATTAAAGGTTAGTAATATGGAAGTAATGGAGGTAATGAATCCTCATGTAAATCTTGGTTGAAAATAGAAGTCATGTCTAACCAAAGATATTAAGGAAATGTGCTTCTTCAAGGCAATCTAAGCCATTTTAAATTTGCTTTCTTCTACCTTTCTCTTTTATTTTTCTTGTCATTTATCTTTCTTGATGATGTTGATATGCTTTATATTAAGGACAATATAAAATTTAAGTTTAAGGAGGGAGACATTTAGGATTTGTTTTATGATTCATGTCTTCATTTTTTTTAAAAAAATTCCAAAAACAAGATCTTTTTGAGTCATTTTAGTTGCCTTCCATTAATGAAGATTTTGCATTTTTATGAGTAGGATTCAATTAAAGTTAGATAAGATTCATAATGTAGTGATAAATTTTGAATTGACTAATTGAACTTAGTAGTATGACTTTTCTTATGAAATTTTGAGACTTATGTTGAAAATTCATGCTATTTTCTTTCCTTCTTATGTGATATTCTTCCATGATTTGTTTCTCTAGAACTTGCTTTGATTCTTTTTAATATTACATTGGCACATACATGCATAAAAATGATAAAGATATTCTTTCTTTATTTAAGTTAGAGCTATATAAGCTAATGTTGAGTTTTTATCTTTGTTAGCCCCTTTGAGCTTTAGTTATCCCTTTCTTTGTTAATTAGCACATTAAGATTTTTTTAATGAATAATAAATGTCTTTAACTAACCTTAGGAATTATTAGAGCATTTTAATTTTTATAAGATGGGTCTTTAAATAAGTGTAGGGGTGCTTGGGCCTATGTATGGTGAAAACTCATCAACTTTAAATTCAAAGGTTAGTTAGAAAGAAATTAAAAAAGAGAGATAAAAAAGTTTAAAAAATAAAAAGGAGAAAAGTTAAAAAAAGAAGAGAAAAAGAATAAGGTAAAATGAAATTGATGAAAATAAAAGAAAAAATAAAAATAAATTAGTTGATGAGTGTTTGAATTTGAATTTGAATTGTTATGTTAAATAATAATTGATCATGATTGACTCATATATTTTTTATTCAAGTGCTTTATTGGTTTCATTAGTTTCTTTATTTTCTAAGCTTTTATTTCTTTATTTTTTCTTTCCTTTTCCCTAGCTATATTACAGCCTTGAATAAAATCTTTTTGATTTATGTTGTGTATGTGATTTAAGTAATAGAGATTAGATGATTAGCAAGTTTATGGTAGAGCAATTTCATGCGATGAACTTGAGTGAAACACTTACCTTGAACACTAAAAGTTTAGAGATAGATTTTGTAAGAATCTACCATGTTGATTTACTCATTTTAACTGAAGTTACCATATTAGTTAGTTTCAAGTTTATTAAGATTTTTTTTCATGATGTATTATATTTCTTGTTGGCTTTATTTGTTTCTTGCTTGTGGATTTGTGATTTTGATATTTTTACAAAGTAAAGTCTTTTATTTCTTAGTTTTTAATAAAGTTATATCTTACTTAAGGGCATGTAAGAGTTAAGTGTGAGGGAATTTGATGTAAAAAATATTTATTATATTATTTCCTCCTATTTTATATCTTTTAATATGTTATATTTGCCTAATTCATAGAATTAACCTCATTTTATAATTTAAGGCTAGCTTTACATTGATCTGAATTTATTCGATTAATATTGAATTTTTATACTATTTTGGATTTTTGACTATCTATTAAGCTTTGGATGTTTAATTAAGGTGATCTTTACATCATTGAAAAGTTTAAAGAAATCCTTACAACTTTGGTGTTTTAGTTAAAGCCTAGTTCAAACTCTTAGAAGGCCTTATTTAGCTAAAAATTTGAAGCTTTATTTTTTTTCCTAATTGAGCTAACTTCAATTTTTAGGCTATATCTAGAGTTATGGAGGTCCAATTAATGTGAAACCAGTGCCTAAGTCTTCCTAAGACTATAACTTTTATATTTATGATTTATCAAAATTACATTATTTTAGCAATCTTATATTAGGTGGAAGTCAAACTTATGGGAATTCGCTGCTATAATTCTTAAACTTTATTGCTTTGTAAAAATAGGTGTTGGGCTTCTAAAAATTAGAAAGGGCCCATTCTTGTAACCTTAAGAGGTATATGATTCAAGTCTAATAGGCTTTCAAGGTTATCAAGTCAAATTAGATGCAAGAACACAAAGAGACTTTGAAACTTTACATATAATTCAATAGACAACTCTTCTTCTTCTTCTAGTTTTCTTGTTCTTTATCAATGGAGGCTAAACACTTGGAGTTGATTCAAGCATTTTGAAGCCCTCTTCTACTAGATTAAATGATCTTAATTTGTAATGTTAACTTATTCTAATTGATTTTCCTCTTTCCTTAATTGTTTATGTTAATTGCTTTGAATTTTCATGTGTTAAATGTTGATCTAGTATAATTAATGTTCAATCTTGTAATTCCTAATTCCTATCTATTTTATGATAAATTATGATTAGTTAATCATGATTTTATGTATAGCAATAAAGGGTTGGGAGATTAATTTAGAGGTTTTTAATTTATTTGCTGAATTCAATTGAATTTTATCTTTAAATTAATTTTAATCTGACTAATGGTTTGTAATGATTGTTTAATCTAGCTAATCTTAATTAATAAAACTCTAAATGGTCATTTAGCATAGGATTCATGAATTATTGTAGGGATTTTAGGTAATTCAAGATTGAAAATCAATTGGAAAAATAAAATTTTTTGTGATTTATGATTAATCCACACTAAAAGCTATCATATCCTTAGATTGATTGCTTTGTTATCTTGGTTTTCTTTCTATTTTAGTGCTGTATTTAGTTTGGTTTATTGTATTTACTTTAATTTTGAGTAAACTCCCTAATTTTATTTTTATGCTTTGCATAATATTGCATTTTGTATTCTGTCAACATACTATTTTTATTCTATTCCATCTTGTTCTAGTTTATTTTTCCATTTTGTTTTCATAGTTATTTCTACAATTTTTTTATGCTTTTTGCTAGTAAATCATAGTGAAAGATAATATCAATAGGATCACAGAGATATGACAAATGCACAATTGCACATAAATTCTATGAGTTTCATCACTTATTTACTTAGTATTTTATGCAAATTGATTAAAAAAGATACTTAGATGCTCGATATTTTATTTTCAGGCTTTGAAAGGACACATATGAGCATTAGAAAAGGATCCGGAGGCAAAAATATGTGAATTGTGGAGAATCGAAGTAAATTTGCTCACCTGGCAAAGAACACGGGGTATGGGAACCTCGTGTTGAAGGCTGTGTATCATTCTGGAATGCTTCGAGGCTTCACTGAACTGCTCAGAGAAGAACACGGGGGTAAGCACAGGCCGTGTCATACACCGTGTATCATACTGCCCTTCGCTTCTGAGGTAAACACGGGGGGTGTCACACCTCGTGTAGCATGCTGATCAGCCTTCGTCGAAGAACACGGGGTACAACATGGGCCGTGTCATACCCCGCGTACATTACTGCTTGACACTTCGGAGAAGAACACAGGACGTGTCGCACAACGTGTATCGTGCTGCTCAACTTTCGCTGAGAAACACGGGGTACAGCACGGGCCGTGTTGGACCCCGTGTACATCACCAATATAAGTTTTGTGCGAAATTTTGAAAGGGGAGGAGGAGAAACCGAGAATTAACAAAGAGAGCTGCTAGGAGAGACCCTAGGAGAGACCCAAACTCACTAAGGGCAACTTCTAACGTGGATTCAAGCGAAGGATTGAAGATTCAAGCAAGGAATTCGTAGAGCTTCATGAATCGTTGGAATTCCCTCTCTATTTTCTAATTTTCTTCTGATTTTCTAATGTTTTCACACTAAACCCTTGTGCTTAGCTTGGGTGAACTTGTTCATGGATTTATGGATTTGATTTTTATATAATCTAACTTGATTTACTGTTGATTTATGATTTGATTATGCTGTTTATGCTGGAACAAACTAATATATCCGGAATATTGGATTTGTGTTATGGATTAATTGATTCTAGGTTGAAATGACCAATTAATTAATCGGACTTTGCATGATCATTGGGAATATCAATTAGACTTAGGGATTAAGTTAATTGGATTCTTTTGCACAGAATGAAATGTCTGAAAATGGATTCTAAAGCAAGTTAATGCAACCTAGATGAGTGATTACTAGAGTAATTCTGGGCACTTAATCTTTTGGTTAGTAGCTAGTAGCCTTGCAATGAGGTATAGTTTAATTTAGGTAATCCAGCAGTCTAAATTAACAGTAAACCAAGTTAGAGGATTACATTCATTCCATAATGAAATGTACAAGGGAACCTTAAGCTGAGTACGCTTTCATTTCATTGAATTAAACCTTTTCTTGATAACTAAGCTTTGTTTTACATTTTATCCTTAATTCACACTATCAATTGATACGCCTAGATAATTTTACTTGAAATTCAATTAGTATTCAACGTGCAATCCCTGTGGAGACGATAATCTTTTATACTATAACTCGACTTAACCCGTGCACTTGTGGGATTGCGGTCAAGTTTTTAGCGCCGTTGCTGGGGATTGTATCCAGTTGATATTAACAGTAAGTTTTGAGTGAATTAGACTAGGCAATTCATTTTCTTTTAGTTCTTAATTCATCTTGTTCTGATATTTCTTATTTTTATAGCATTTCTTTCTTACTTTGTTCTGTTCGAGTATTACCTACTCTTTTTGCAGAAAATCTTTGTATATGCGAAGGAAAAGTCTTGAAGGAATTCTTGACTTTGACCCAGAAATTGAAAGAACTTTGCTTAGGAGAAGGAGAAAGCAAAAATTAGTTCATATCCAAGAAGCAATTGACCTTGAACCAGAGATTCAAGACATGGATAACTGATCTCTTCGAGAATTTGCAGCACCCAACGCCATTAGTCTTCAATCTAGTATAAGAAGGCCTGCTGTTGAGGCTAATAACTTTGAATTGAAGCCAGCTCTTCTGTCTATGGTGTAGCAAAACTAGTTTGGTGGACTACCAATGGAGGATCCCAACCTCCATATTCAGATTTTCTTAGAATACTGTGATACAATCAAGATCAATGGTGTAGCACCGAATGCTATCAAGCTTCGACTCTTCCCATTCTCCTTGAGGGATAGAGCAAAGGGTTGGCTACATTCTTTACCAGCAAGATCTATCACAACATGGGAAAAGCTACTGAGGGCTTTTCTATTAAGATATTTTCCTCCAAGCAAGCTGCTCAATTAAGGAATGAAATCACTACATTTTCTCAGAGAGAAGGGGAATCTTTATTTGATGCTTGGGATAGATACAAGGAACTGTTGAGGCTGTGTCCAAATCATGGGTTAGAAAAATGGCTAGTTCTTCATACTTTTTACAATGGTTTGAACTACAATACTAAGCTCACTGTGGATGCTGCTGCTGGAGGTGCTTTGATGAACAAAAGATTGGATGAAGCATATGAATTGATTGAAGATATGGCTTTGAACCATTACCAATGGTCAAATGAGAGGGGCTCTTCAAGAAAAGCTTCAAGTAAGTATGAATTAGATGCTTTTAATCATTTGTCAGCTAAGGTAGATGCACTAGGAAGTCTAGGTAGCAAAGTAGATGCACTTATGGCTAAGTTTGATAAATTTCAAGTTAGCAGTGTAAATGCAACAGGTACTACTGACATTCCTTGTGAGATTTGTGGTATTACAGGTCATATGGCAACTGAGTGTACATTGGGGCAAGATTTCACTGAACAAGTGAACTATGTGCATAACAGTGGGTTTGGACAAAAAAATTCAAATGAACAATTTGAAAATACCTATAATCCATCATGGAGGAACCACCCAAATTTTTTCTACAAGCCCACCCAGCCATACAACACACAAACCACTCCTAATAGACCACCACCACCCGGTTTCCAAAATCAAAGACCCTATAACCCACCAGCTCAAACCTCTTCCACTGCTAAATTAGAAGGCCTCTTGGAGAAATTTCTCATTTCCCAAGAGAAAACTAATGAAGAGTTTAGATAGCATGGTAGAGCCATGGAAGATTCCATTAGGCAACTGTCCTCCAAGGTTGATTCATTGGCCATACATGGAAAGATGTTGGAAACTCAAATAGCTCAACAAGCTTCTGCATCTTCTTCTAGAGCTTTTGGTCAACTCCCTGCTCAACCTGAATCAAATCCTAGGGAGCATTGCAAGGTAATAACTCTTAGGAGTGGAAGGCTATTGAAGGATCCAATTGCCACTCAAGAAGATGAAGAAGATATAAGTGTGGGGGAAGTGCAGAAAGAAGGCAACAAGGCCTCAATTCCTAATGAAGCTGAAGTGAATGAAGGGGAATTGCTTGAAAAATCAAAATATGTCCTTCCGGAACCATACAAACCGCCTATCCCTTATCCTCAAAGATTAGCCAAGGCTAAACTTGATAAACAGTTTGGAAAGTTCTTGGAAGTTTTGAAAAAATTGTACATCAATATCCCCTTCATTGATGCTCTGTCACAAATGCCATCATATGCAAAATTCTTAAAGGACATTCTCTTAAACAAAAGGAAGCTAGAGGAGCATGAAACTGTAGCCCTAACTGAGGAGTGTAGTGCCATTATCCAAAATAAACTACCTCCCAAGCTAAAGGACCCAGGTGGCTTCTCCATTCCTTGTGTGATAGGAAATGTTCCTATTGACCGAGCATTGTGTGACTTGGGAGCAAGTGTGAGCCTTATGCCACTGTCGGTTGCAAAGAGACTGAATATAGAAGAGATGAAGCCCACCACAGTTTCTCGTCAACTTGCCAACTGTTCAGTGAAATATCCAGTAGGTATTCTTGAGGATATACCTATCAAGGTTAGTAAGTTCTTTATTCCTATTGATTTTATTGTGCTTGAAATGGAAGAGGATTCACAAATTCCTATCATTTTGGGTAGACCATTTTTAGCCACTGCGGGTGCTTTAATTGATGTAAAAAATGGAAGACTTTCATTATCTGTTGGGGATGAAAAAGTTAAATTTAATTTAAATGAATCAATTAAATTACCTGTTTGTGAAGACTCAATATGTAGGGTAGATGTGCTAGACAAAGCTGTGAAAGAAAACCTTCTAAAGGGATACCTCCAAGATCCACTTGAAGCATGTCTAGTCACAAATGGAGTGATTGAAAGTGAGGAAACTGCTGCATATGCACAGTTTTTGGAAGCAAGCCCACCACTTCCCCTCCCTGAAGTAGTAATTGAATAATTGGAAGTGGAGTCCAGCAATACCACCACTGAGGAAGCCACACCACCTAAGGTAGAATTGAAACCTCTCCCATCTACCCTCAGGTATGAGTTTCTAGGACCCCACTCCACTTATCCTGTGATAGTTAATGCAAATCTAACTACTCTTGAAACAGAAAAATTACTTAGGCAGCTTAGATCTCATAGAAAAGCTTTGGGGTATACAATTTCTGATTTGAAAGGGATTAGTCCTTCAATATGCATGCATAGGATATTGATGGAGGAAGATAGTAAGCCCTCCATTGAACATCAAAGAAGGTTGAACCCCAATATGAAAGAAGTTGTGAAAAAGGAAATAGTGAAATTGCTAGATGCTGGGGTAATTTACCTAATTTCAGATAGTCAGTGGGTTAGCCCGGTTCATGTTGTGCCTAAGAAAGGGGGTTAACTGTGGTAAAAAATGAAAACAATGAGCTAATTCCCACTAGGACTGTCACGGGTCGGAGAATGTGTATTGATTATAGGAAATTAAACAAGGCAACCCGAAAAGACCATTTCCCTCTTCCCTTCATTGGTCAAACTTTGGAAAGGTTAGCTAAGCATTCACATTTTTGTTATTTGGATGGTTATTCTGGTTTCTTCCAAATTCCTATACATCCAAATGATCAGGAAAAGACCACATTTACATGTCCTTATGGTACTTTTGCATATAGAAGAATGCCTTTTGGTCTGTGTAATGCTCCAGCTACATTTCAGCGTTGTATGATGGCCATCTTCTCTGATTTTATTGAAAACATCATAGAAGTTTTTATAGATGATTTTTCTGTATATGGTACTTCCTTTGATAACTGTTTGACTAATTTATCTCAAGTGTTACAGAGATGTGAGGAGGTACATTTAGTTCTCAACTGGGAGAAATGCCATTTTATGGTAAGAGAAGGGATTGTCCTTGGCCATCAAGTATCTGAGCATGGGATTGAGGTAGACAAGGTTAAGGTGGACATCATAGAGAAATTGCCTCCCCTAACTTCTGTAAAGGGAGTGAGGAGTTTTTTAGGATACGCCAGTTTCTACCGACGTTTTATCAAGGATTTCTCTAAAATTGCCAAACCTTTAACTACCCTGCTAGCTAAAGATATTCCTTTTGATTTTAATCAAGATTGTTTGGATGCATTTTGTAGGTTGAAGAAAGCATTGATTTCCGCCCCAATTATGCAAGCATCGGATTGGAATCTACCATTTGAGGTGATGTGCGATGCTAGTGACTATGCAATAAGAGTGGTACTTGGCCAAAGGAAGGATAGGAAGGTTCATGCCATATACTATGCCAGCAAAACTCTGGATGAAGCTCAACTAAATTATGCCACAACCGAAAAGGAACTTCTTGCGGTAGTTTATGCAGTTGACAAGTTCCGATCCTATTTAGTGGATTCCAAGGTGATAGTCTTCACGGATCATGCAGCTATCCGGTACCTTTTAAGCAAGAAGGAAGCTAAACCTCGTCTAATCAGATGGATTCTTTTGTTACAAGAATTCGATCTAGAAATTCGAGATAAGAAGGGTACGGAGAATGTTGTAACTGATCATCTTTCCAGATTGAAGCAAGAGTTAGGAGATGAGGAAGATAAGGAGATGCCAATAAACGATTCCCTTCTTGATGACTATCTATTGGCTGTCTTTTCTTTAGCCATCCCATGATTTGCAGACTATGTGAATTACATTGTGAGTGGTGTTTTACCTCCGAATGCGGGGTATCAACAGAAAAAGAAGTTCTTAGCAGAAGTGAAACACTACTTTTAGGATGAGCCTCTCCTCTACAGAAGATGTGCAGATAGCCTGTTTAGAAGGTGTGTGCCTGAGGAAGAAATTCCAAGCATCTTGTTCCATTGTCACTCCTCTCCATATGGAGGACACTTTGGCACTTCACGAACAGCTGCGAAAATTGACCAGGCGGGTTTTTATTGGCCGACTCTTTTCAAGGATGTTCACCATTATGTCACTTCTTGTGACCAGTGCCAAAGAGTTGGTAATATATCAAAAAGACATGAGATACCTTTGAACAACATTCTGGAAGTTGAAATCTTTGATGTCTGGGGAATTAATTTCATGGGACCATTCCCACATTCTTGCAACAACAGATATATACTTGTGGCGGTTGACTATGTCTCCAAATGGGTGGAAGTAATTGCCACTCAGACTTGTGATGCCAAGGCTGTGGTTCGATTTTTCAAGAAGGTGTTATTTCCTAGGTTTAGGATACCCAAGGCTGTCATTAGTGATAGAGGGTCTCATTTCATTGCCCATAAATTCCAATCACTTTTGAAGGGGTATGGAGTAACCCATAAGATCTCTACTCCATATCACCCTTAAACCAGTGGGCAAGTTGAGCTTTCCAATAGAGAAATCAAGTCCATATTGGAGAAGACTGTGTCTAGATCAAGGAGAAATTGGTTTCTCAAGTTGGATGATGCTTTATGGGCCTACCGAACTACTTTTAAAACTCCCATTGGTATGGCACCATTTAGACTCATTTATGGAAAGCACTGTCATCTACCAGTAGAGATTAAACACAAAGCGTATTGGGCAATCAAGTTGCTTAACTTTGATTTGCAATCTTCTGGGGAGAAGAGAAAGCTTCAGCTCCTTGAGCTTAAAGAACTCAGAAATGAAGCCTACGATAATGCCAAGATATATAAGGAAAGAACAAAGGCTTGGCATGACAAGCGTATCCTCCGACGGGAATTCCATGAAGGAGATCTAGTGTTGCTGTTTAGCTCAAGGTTTAAGCTCTTCCCTAGAAAGTTGAAGACAAGGTGGACTGGACCATATCTTGTGAGGAAGGTGTACCCATTCAGAACCGTGGACATTTGGAGTGACAACACCGGCAATTTCAAAGTTAATGGCTAAAGATTGAAGCATTATGTTGTCGAGCCACCACTAATGGAAGCTCCAGACTGATAAAAACAGGGGTCGAGCTTATGACCATAAACAAGCACTTCTTGGGAGGCAACCCAAGCTTATTTCTCTGTTTTCTTGTTTTTAATTCTTAGTTTTTCTTCCTTTTCAATCTGAGTTTCTGAGTAGTTGAGGCATATAAGTCATGAGTTGTTGATTTAGGATGTTCATTTTTGCACTTGGTCTCTATCTCTGAGGTAACTTAGGCATGAATGCATGATTGTTGTTTGTTTTCTTGCACAAAAGGCTCAAAATGCAGTCCAGTGAGATACACGATGTACAACACGGGTCATGTCATACCCCGTGTACCTCACTGTCTGGCCAGTATAAAAGGACTTATGATTTTCATCGCAGTCCAGTGAGAAACACGGTGTTAAACACAGGCCGTGTCATACCCCGTGTTCCTCACAGTCTTGTTCGCATAAAAGTTTTGTGATTTTCATGGAAGTCTAGAGAGATACACAGTGTGGAACACGTACCGTGTCCTACCCCGTGTACCTCACTGGTTGAACCAATGATAAGGATTTTTGAACATGAGCCTTCTAGAGAGAAACACGGGGTACAACACGGGTAGTGTTTAACCCCGTGTACTATTGCGAAGACTGTTAGTATCTTTCAGAGAGAAATACGGGGAAGAACACGGGGTATGTCAGAACCCGTGTAAGTTTGCGAAACTCAGAACACTCATCCGCAGAGAAACACGGGGTACCACACGGGCCGTGTTGGACCCCGTGTTCCTGGGCAGACGAGCTTTTAATGGTCAGAAACCCAAATTTTCACTCATTTTCCCCCATTTTCTTCTTCTTCCTCGCTACCCTAACCTCTCTCTCTGCATTTTTTGTCATCATTTTGCCAAAACCCACCGATTAAAGTGCTTTATTTGGCTATTTAAAGTTATTTTGCTACTTAATTTTCCATTCAATCGGTTTGATTTCACGATTTGGATTCCTTTTCTGATTTCAACAAGAACCTAGGGTTTTCATCTGCAATTCACAAGGTAAGTGCATTTTCTTAGAAATTTTTGAAGTAATTTGCAATTACTTATGTTTATTGAACCTTAATGCATGTTAGAATTCATAGGAATGTTCATATCCTTTGAGGTTTAATGTTTGATTGATTGATTGAATTTGCATAGGAATGTTCATAGGAATTCACAAGTTTGATTGATTGAATTTACATCTTTGATTAATGGATTGAGTTTGAATCTTTGCTTTATAGGAATTGAAATGTTTGATTGGTTGACTTTGATGTTTATTGAACTCCAATGCACTTGCTTATGTTTATTGAATCTTTGACTGATTGAACTTGAACTCTTTGGTTGCTTGACCTGAAATCTTTTGAAGTTTACTGATTGATTGACTAATTGCCTGCTTTACCTCATTGATATGACCACTTATTTGCATTCATGGCATTGAATTTTGAATTGTGCTTCATTTTGATTGATTGGATATTGAAAGTGCTTGCTGAATTTTTGTTTTTGGAATCTGCTGACTGATACACTGTTAATACTCTCTCTCACTTTGTCATTTCTTTTTGCTGATCATGTCTAAGAGGCAAAAGACCACTGCCAGGAAAACTACCAAAGGTAGTACTTCTAGAGGGACCTCCTCTAGAGGACCAATACACTCTTTCTTGGATTTCACAGAAGAGGATCACATTCAAGCCTTTGATAGACATAAGGACCGGTCATTTGTGGAGGGCAGATACCTCGACTGGGCAGTGTTAAGAGAGTTCGGCCTGGAGGATGAGATTCGTGAGCTCATTAGTGTAGGAGCTTGGGAGGCCTTCTTTCAGATTAGAGAGCCTACCTACAGGGAGCTCACTTTGGAGTTTCTTAGCACATTCTACTTGGAGCGATATTTTGGGACAGTCAATTCAGCTGACACTGTGCAGTTCCGTCTAGGAGGAGTTGCATATTCTATGAGTGTGACCCAGCTTTCCGTCCGCTTGGGACTTTATTATGTGGAGTTTGTGACTACTCCAGAGTATCATGACATGCTAGTAAGACTACCCCACGGGACCCAGGAGTGGCGAGTATGGACTGATATAGCTACTGGGAACACTTATGATCCCACCAAGAGCAAGGCGTCTAGCCTTAGGAGGGTTTCCTGGCGAGTGCTCCACTCTATCTTCAGTCACACTTTGAGTGGATGGGGGCACAGTCATAGGGTTGTGAGCACTACTGATATACTCTTCTTATACAGCATGATTCAGAAAGTGCCTATTCACATTGGAGGTGCCTTTGCTCACTTCTTCTCGACTTAGGCATCAGATAGGAAAGCTGCGAGCATAGCTGCTGGTCCATATATCACTAGACTAGCCAGGCGGTTAGGAGTTTTTGATCGACCATATGGATCCCTCACTATAGTCTTTCACATGGCACCCCTCCGAAGGGGCATTTTTCTGGCTATGGGGATCCGGCCTGTGTAGCAGCAGCCCCGTGAGGAGGAGCAGGATATTCCAGGAGATGATGGCGATCGTGATCCAGCTCCTGATATAGGTCCATCATCTTCTGCGGGGAGCAGAGTTCCATCAGAGGCCTACTTCTGGGACATACTATCCGGTCAACAGCAGATTCTGGCTGAGCTCCGGCTTATATCCGAGCGTCAGATGAGGATCGAGGGACTTTATAACGACTTGGACAGGCGATCTCGACATATTGAGAGCATGGTTGAGCCCCTATTTCAGCTTTTCCACCCCTCTTCCCCAGCTGACCTGGACCCTCCTGCTCAGTAGCTCGCACCGTTTATTTTTCCTTTTTACTTAGCTATTCTGTTTTCTTTTTACTTATTTCTACTTTCTACTTCCATTTATCTGGTCTGTACTTATATTGACTATGCACTTTCATTTACTCTTTATTATATTTACGATTTCTCTTTTATTTTCTTGCACTTTCATTTACTCTGTAATAACTAATAGCCTATTTTTCAAGTATTGTATCTTCTTTCTTCTAGATTACCAGCCTCCTCTCTCTCTCCTACTCTGTCTCTACTTTTGGATCTCCCTGCAATCATGATCTATACTGGGCCACCATGCTCCACTTGTCAGGGAAGTTTCAGTCCCCCATCTATTCTCTGTCTCTTTTCCCATTTACCTTATTTGTATATTGAGGACAATGTCCAATTTTAAGTGTGGGGGAGTAGTGTTTAGAATGCTTTGCAATATTTTGCACTTGAACTTGCTTGATTGATTTAGGGTACTGAAATTTGCTCCAATTTAAATGATTTAAAAAAAAAAAAATTTTAAGGTAATCTTTTGAATAAAGTGATTGATTCATACCTTGCTCCTTTAATGATTATCTGGTAACTTAATAAGGAAAATCTAAAGCTTCAAGCTAAGAGAAATAAGCATAATTGATCCTTGTGAGATTTGATCCTTTTGAGCAATTTTCACATTAGAAATTAAAGCTCATTTTCATATTCTTGAGGGATTATATCATCACTCTTGACTTTTTGCTCTAGAACTTGCATTTGCTCTTTTTGAGGCTACATTTTATGTATTTTGCATGTCAAAAATGATGAGGCCATGTTTCTTCACCTTTTTTATTTGTTTTGCTTATTTGAATCATTTTCTTTGTTATACCCTAAAACTATTTTCAGTTTTTCCCCTAATTAGCCACTTTGAGCCTTGGACCCTCATTTCTAGCCTAGTCATACTATGTACATCTGAAGCCACTGCCCAAGTAAACTTGAACCTTAGAGTTTAAGGGAACTTAGACACATTATATGAGTTTGGCTATCACTTAGAGGTCCTTACTTAGTGTTGCTAGTTAGATAAGTTGATTTATAGCTTTGATTATTTATAAAAAAAATAAAATAAAATAAAAAAATAAAAAAAATAAAACACCATAAATACAAAAAAATGGTGTTAAATAAATAATTTTGAGAAGAAGAAAAGGAAGAAAAGCTTGTTGGGAATAAATAAATAAAATAATAATAATAATGTTGTGTTTGCTGATTAATATGTATATAAAAGAAAATGATGATGAAAATAAAAAAGAGAAGAATGGAGGTTGAAGCAAGGGTTGAAGCAGGGTAATATGTTCAGTTGAGTAATGGAACTCGACAATGTTAAACTCATGACCAATGTGTCTTTTTCCTTCAAACTCATGACTCTATCACTTTTCACCCCTTGATTTTCCTTTCCCCCTATCCTCACCATTTTCCTTAATAAAGTCCTCTGATTTGCATGTATTTTACAATATAGTAGTGGAGATTAGAGTTTTTGCAAGCATATGGTAGCATTAAGTCATGAGCTGATTGACTTGAGAGTGCCTTATCTTGAGAGTGAGAGTAAACACTTTACCTGTGAGGCTATTCTCTTTTGCTTTTATGCTGAGGATTGACTTGTTTAGTTGCTTGGCATGACTTGATCCTAATCTTTGATTTGTTGAATGATTGCCTGATTATATATATATATATATATATAAAGAGAGAAGAAGAAAAAGGAAAGAATAAAAATTAGAGTAGATTTTCTATTCTCTTACTTCCTTACTCGAGGACGAGCAAGATTCAAGTATGGGGGAATCGACAAATGCACAATTGCACATAAATTCTATAAGTTTCATCACTTATTTACTTAGTATTTTGTGCAAATTGATTGAAAAAGATACTTAGATGCTCGATATTTTGTTTTCAGGCTTTGAAAGGACACATATGAACATTAGAAAAGGATCCGGAGGCAAAACTATGTGAATTGTGGAGAATCGAAGTAAATTTGCTCACCTGGCAAAGAACACGAGGTATGGGAACCCCGTGTTGAAGGCCGTGTATCATTCTAGAATGCTTTGAGGCTTCATTGAACTGCTCAGAGAAGAACACGGTGTTAAACACAGGCCGTGTCATACACTGTGTATCATACTGCCCTTTGTTTCTGAGGTAAACACGGGGGGTGTCACAACCTGTGTACCCTGCTGACCAGCTTTCGCAGAAGAACACGGGGTACAACATGGGCCGTGTCATACCCCGTGTACCATACTACTTGACACTTCGGAGAAGAACACAGGACGTGTCGCACAACGTGTATCGTGCTACTTAACTTTCGCTGAGAAACACGAGGTACAACACGAGCCGTATTGGACCCCATGTACATCACCAATATAAGTTTTGTGCGAAATTTTGAAGGGGGAGGAGGAGAAACCGAGAATTAACAAGGAGAGCTGCTAGGAGAAACCCTAGGAGAGACCCAAACTCACCAAAGGCAACTTCTAACGTGGATTCAAGCAAAAGATTGAAAATTCAAGCAAGGAATTTGTAGAGCTTCATGAATTGTTTGAATTCCCTCTCTGTTTTCTGGTTTTCTTCTAATTTTGTAATGTTTTCACACTAAACCCTTGTGCTCAGCTTGGGTGAACTTGTTCATGGATTTATGGATTTGAATTTTATATAATCTAGCTTGATTTACTGTTAATTTATGATTTGATTATACTGTTTATGTTGGAACAAACCAATATATCTGGAATATTGGATTTGTGTTATGGATTAATTAATTCTAGGTTGAAATGACCAATTAATTAATCGGACCTTGCATGATCATTAGGAATATCAATTAGACTTAGGGATTAAGCTAATTGAATTCTTTTGCACAAGATGAAATGTCTGAAAATAGATTCTAAAGCAAGTTAATGCAACCTAGATGAGTGATTACTAGAGTAATTCTGAGCACTTAATCTTTTGGTTAGTAGCTAGTAGTCTTACAATGAGGTATAGCTTAATTTAGGTAATCCAATAGTCTAAATTAACAGTAAACCAAGTTAGAGGATTACATTCATTCCATAATGAAATGTACAAGGGAACCTTAAGCTGAGTACGCTTTCATTTCATTGAATTAAACCTTTTCTTGATAACTAAGCTCTGTTTTACATTTTATCCTTAATTCACACTATCAATTGATACGCCTAGATAATTTTACTTGAAATTCAGTTAGTATTCAACGTGCAATCCCTGTGGAGACGATAATCTTTTATACTATAACTCGACTTAACCCGTGCACTTGCGGGATTGCGGTCAAGATACAACTTAAATTGTCTCAATATATTATATTATTTTTAGTAAACAGGTAATAATCATAGTGTGTAGTGACATGCATGTCAACCTTTATAGTCCTGGTTGATCACACACTTTCTCAAGTCCCTATTAATTATGGTCAACTATTACTTATCAAATGATGGCAACTAACTCGTTAACTTTTGCTTCATACCTGTCTCCTAAAATCACCATGCTACACCCCTTTATTTACTTAAGTATATTTGTTTGATACATCCTTTATATGCTTTAATTTAAAAAGCATAATTTCTATTTCCTCTATGTCAACTAGTCCATTAGCAACATCATAATTTAGAGCATTCTAAAATTTATTTAACATACCTACACTAATCTCTCATGGCTCTTAATAACTGTACCACATGCTATAATTAAGTCTTATTTACAACTTTTTCCCAAGTGTAGTATTTTTTCACTTTATAAAAACACTAGTCCTTTTATTTCACAAATTTAATATATGTTTTTAATTAAGTTCTTGTTCCTATAACTATGCATTACCTAACTCCTTCATCCTATTATTACTAACTTGTACAACATTCACATTGTACACTTAACACCCAACCTATGTTTTTTTCATTATACTAAGAGATTATTCTACTCTCTAATAATTACACCTTAAGGGTCTTAACTAGTCATCCTTCTTGACTTGGCCTAAAAGAACTTGAATCCCCTTTTTATTTCTTAATTCTTTAAAGCCAAATCTAGCATCCATAACACATGAAACTTTAGACCATACTACTGGAGTTAAATTAAGTAGCTAACATCTCAATTCATGCCTTATTGTTCATGCTTAGCCTTTATCCTCCAAATTCTTTTTAATTAATGTTACACTTGTGTATTCACCTATTTACTTCTTTTTAATCCTAGTCCCTTTAATGTCCTTTGGTTCACTTTAAACCTAAATTGCAACTTTAAACATTTTCTTTTGTACCCATGTACTCTTTCAAATATCCATACATGCAATTATAACTAACATTGCTCACTTGAGAGCTAGAATAAATGCACATCCATTTAGAAAATTGTAGTTAGCTTGAATTTTTTGTAATACCTCAATGAAGTAAGAAAAATTTAAGAAGAATTTTGAATAGAAACGACCCTAATAAGAACTTGGTAACATAATAATTGAGTAAAGTTAAGGTAAATCATAAAGGTAGAATAAAGGTTTATCTAGCTAGAATTTTTGTAGTATTTATATTAGGTACTAGTATGGGTCAAAATATAATTAAAAGCTTGACACTAAGCTTAGAAAAATTATATAAAGGCCTAATAGGAATTTAGGGGCGTGAGTAGCCTAAAATCAGCTCGAGTAATCTAAAAACCTAAAAATTAGGCTCGAAATTGAAATAAATCATTTTAGTTTGTTAGGGTTGACATAGCCCAATATTTTTTTACCCAAATATGATTTTTAGAACTAGAAAATTTGGGCCTAAAATAAGGCCCAATCTTGTGAAAGAAGCTTATGGCATTTTGGCAAAAAAGTAGAAAATTAGGGGTATTTGTTAGCAAGCATTTCTAAGCATTTCATGTGGTTAATTTTTAGTAGATTTAAGAAAAAAATATTTTAATTTGAGGATATCAAAACCATGCCTCATATGTTGAAAATTATTAACCAAATTTTTGTAAAAATAAAAATTAGGAAGCTTATGTTGGAAGCTTTAGAAATTTGGGTTTATATAAAGCTTTTTAGGTCATTTCTTTTGTACATTTTTTTTCTCATTTCTCAACTCATTCCTGGCCAAATCCATGACTTTCCAAGTGAGTTTCATTAGATTTTTCCATTTTCTTGCTTTTCCAATAGATTTTATCAAAATTTAGCATAGTAACTTAGGTTTTTTTTTTTTTTTTATCTCTTTTAGGTTTTCATGATCATCTCCTCTCAAAAATTTTTAAAATTTGATTTATTTTAATAGAGATAATTTTTTGATATTATAAAAGGTATTTGAAGGGTTAAAGACTTAAAAAGTTAAGGTGAATGGAAATTACTTCTTGTTCTATTGAGTTTTTCATGAAAGATGAAGAAATCTTATGACAATTGCCATTGGGATGTAAACTAACTTGTGATGTTGAAGGGTTTGAATTTGATATCATATGAAAGTTAATATGAGAATATGATATTAGTAATATAGTGTTAATATGAGTAGGATATGATTTGTTAAGCTTTTTCTTTAGAAATGACTATAGGAAAAATTATAGAAACAAGATTTTGCTAAGTTTAATGGTATATTTCTGTTTCACTTTGGAATTTAGAGTTAGAAATTTTTTAAATTTAAATTTTTAGTATAATCATATTGTAAATAATGTTAGAATAGGTATAAAAAAATTTAAATTTTTTTTGGAAAAGTTTAGAATTATAAAAAGTACAATTGAATGGACTTTGGTTATAATAGCCTAAAATAGAATATTAGATTCTATATGCTACTGTCCGGTACTATTCGTGTCATAATTTGATTAACAAAAATTAAATCAATTGATGTTCTTTAACCATTAATATGTTAGTAACTTATAAAAATTTGGTAGCAATTGGATTTGATTTAGATACTTAGAAGGCCTTTTTTCTCACAATAACTTCAAAATTTCTTAGGATTGGCAATTCTAAGTTCTTGGTTTTGTATAGATAGTGACCACATGAAATTTTTATGAAATAATTAATGCTTTTCATCATTTAACATGTTAAGAATGGTGTATTAAAATTTGGTGATAATTGGAAGTAGTTTAAATATTATAAAAGGGCTTTGTTAAAATTACTCACATGTTATTCTATTTTGCAACTCCCTATTTTGCTACTAAGTGAATAGTACTTGAGAGTTATAAAATAGCAAAAAAATTATGTTTGATGCTTATTAATGTATTGAAAGAATTAGATAAAATTTTGGTAATAGTGTAAATTGATATAAGAGCCCTAAAAAGCACCAAACCATGGAAAATCTTTACCACCTAGCATGTACAATGTTTGCTATTTTTTATAGATAAATGTTGCAAATGATTAAAAATTGTAATACATTATAATACATGAGCTATGAATTTCTAGGCTTTTAAAAAAATTAAGTATTGTCATTATCTTAAATGGAAAGGTTGTGCATCAACCTTAGATATAATGCTATGTGATGATGGGAATTGGATATATGTGAAAATAGCAAAATTTTATAGCATAGTAAGAATTGGTATGCTTAAGTGGTAGTATTTCTACAAACTTCTTCAATTTATTATTATAAAACCCTTCCTTAAAAATTGTTAATTTTCTTGATAATTTTTGAAAAAATTCTTAAAGGAATTGTTTTTCATAATCATGACTCCACTCTTAAAAAGCAATATCCAATTTCAAAGAAGCCTATTTAAATTTCTTAATTTTTAATAACCTAGTATTATTCTATTGCACTTTTTTACAATAAGATTTACTTTCCAAAAGCTAGAGAAGTTAATAATTTTTCTTCCTCTTGAGTTTTATCATAAATCTATATTTCATCTATTTTATCAAAACTACTTGTTTGAAGATTTCAAAAAAATAGTAATAATTTCCTTCAAGTGATCCATACTCATAGTTTTTATTCAAAGAGGAAGCAGAAACTTCATTGCACTAATTTTCATTTAATATCAAAATAAATTTCTCACCTATTTTTGAAAAAGATTTTTTCTATTCTTTATATCACACTTCTCAAGGAAAAAGATTTTTCACCTTTAACTTTATAAATATTTTCATTGTCAAGTTAATCTCTTTTAAAAACATAAAAACTCAAAAGTTTACTATGAAACAATACTCTTGTAAAGTTTTCCCCCCCACAATGTCTTCTAGAAATCATTTCTAAAAATTATCTATATGGTTTTTAAATATATTTTTAGAATTTCAATAGTATGTTTCCATATTTCTTTCTAGTCATTTATAAGATACTATTGTTTTCATAAGTAATATTTGTAAATTACTGGTCAAAAGTCATCTAGAGTTCTATGTTCTATAAAATTAACAAGACTTAAAAAAAAAAGAAAAGAAAAGAGGAAGGGTAGTGAGGATGTTTGTAAGATGTCTTCATGCTAATCATGATGGAGCAAAAAATAGGTGATGACATGTCCTATGGTTCTGTAACTCCCTTACTTATTAACACCTTAATCCTCATTTAATAGATAATTATTGCATACTAATTTGCCTTCTACTCTAGACTAACTCACAATACCACGAATATTCTACATCTCAAATAATATAGGCAAGGGTTATGTAATTATACAACAAGTTCAACTTTACATCCATCACTTACAAAATTAACAACTATACAATCATTCTTAATACATCTTCAAAATCTCTATTCTCCCTTGTCAAGAGGGCCTTTAGAAGCATCACCTGGAATGGTTAGTAATAATACGAAAACATAAGAAACAAAGTTTCCTAGTAGCTAGCTATCACTGTAAAAACATATCAAGCCATTCCAGATCCTTAAGCAAATAAAACGTACATTTCGAAATCAATCAATCATTTATCATCTCATTCCATACCATTGTAGGAAATGTGCATCACACATAGTAATCCACAAGCCCATTCAAGGACTCATATAGATATCTAGATGGCCACCACAGATAATCGTACCTAGGCCTCATACAATAATTCACTGTCTTCCCGGGGATAACTCGGGCCATAGGCCTTACTCACACAGTATCACACTGTCTTCCCGAGGTGTCTGGCCATAGGTACCACACACAGCAATTTTCATTACCATCCCGGGGATAACTCGGGCCATAGGCCTTACACACACAATATTTGACTGTCTTCCCGGGGTGTGCACACAGCTATTTCATACACATTCCATATAATGGCAAAATATACCGAAAATCATGTAAATAGAAAACAGAGCTTAAGGATAAAGTTAGCTACCTTTTATAAGCTTCCAATGGTGATGTCTCTTTTGCCCTCACTTAAAACTTCTTTACAATTTCCCCTTGCCTTTTCAACTTGTCACTTTTTAGTCTATACAAATACACATCATAGTTCTTATTAGAACATCATCACTTTCCTTAAACCTCATGTATTCTTTACTTCCTCCACTTAAATAAATGCATACTTAGATGCTCTATATCTTGCTTTCAAGCCTTGAAATGACACATATGAACATTAGAAAAGGATCCGGAAGTAAAACCATGCAAAACGTGAAGAATTAAAGCCAAAATGTTCACTTGACAAAGAACACGGGGGTGAACATGGGCCGTGTTCTACCCCGTGTTCAGAACATGGGGTACAACATGGGCCGTGTTCTACCCCATGTACATTACTGATCTGCCTTCGTTGAAGAACACGGGGGTGAACATGGGCCGTGTTCTACCCCGTGTTCAGAACATGGGGTACAACATGGGCCGTGTTCTACCCCATGTACATTACTGATCTGCCTTCGTTGAAGAACACGGGGGTGAACATGGGCCGTGTTCTACCCCGTGTACATTACTGATCTTCCAAAAACACAATTTACATGGCTAAACCTCCTTCTCCCCTTGACTTCTCAAAAGGGAAGTTTCATACACACTTTCATAACTCAAAATTTCATCTTCCTTAGGCTTCATAACTCATAAGAATCATCCTAATTTTATCAATTTAACCAAATTCCAAACAAATCATGCCAAATCCACACATGCACCATTATGCCTTTAAAACCCAAGTGTGTACATCATGGTTTCTTGTTGTTTTTACACCAAACCAAAGCCATAAATCAACATAACAACATCTAAAACACCATTAGACATGTTCAAATAATCCTAAACTCCATGTTCAATCACTCTTGACCACTCCAACATCAAAATCTCAAGAAACTAAAAAGAGTACTTTAAAGAACTTTTGGAGGAGAACAATTTTACCTCTTGCTACAACTTGAAAATCCTCACTTAGAGCTCACCAAACTTGATCAAACTTGAGCTTTTCTTCAATCTAAACACACCAATGGATAGAGCTTGATGAGAAGAGCGACTTTCCCTTCTACCCCCAAGCCTAAATCTCACTATTTTTGGGTGAAAAACTCAAAAGAAGATTTCTCTCTCTTCCTTCTCTCTCTTGCACGTTTTTGCAGCTTTCATGGAGTCTTCCATAGCTTTTGAGAAGAAAGGAGAAGGAAGAAGACTTTTCATGAAGCTTCAAGGGCATTCTTGCCATTTTTGACAATTCTAAGGGTAATTTAGTCCTTTTTCACTAATAGTAAGGCTATTCTTGCCCTTTCTTCAAATAAGGACACTTGTCCATTTTCTTTTAACAAGGACACTTGTCATGTGTCTATTGGCCACACTAAATAAAATCACATATTACACCCCAAAATCTTAGTTATTCATATTAGATCCCAAATTCTTGGTTATTTCACTTTAACCACACCCGATTACGCACTTTTACAATTTAGTTCATAGGGTCTCTGTCTGTTTAAAATTTCTTACACTGTCAGACTTAGACAACTTTCCCTTTTAGGGTTTTCTAACCTCCTCTGATCATTTATACTGCTTATGAAAATAAATTCTTTTCCTTGCTATCCTTTTTCCTTCAGAATTTCGTTTACACTTACACTTAATTCCTTTCAACTTAAAATTCACCCACCAAGCTAACTCAAACGTGCTCTTCGTTTCTACGACCTTAGAATTTAGAGATTCAAATAATAGAATTGAAAATTCGGGACATTACAGGTTCACCCTTTTCAAAGTAAGAAACATTCGCAATACCTTTCAATGTTGATTAAGCCCAACATTGATGTGTTAACTTTTCATATTTCCTAGAGAGATGGTTTGAATGTCTTTGGCATAATAATTGATAAGAACACTAACGTCCTATGTTTTCATGTGAAACATTAGATGCCAAATTTTTTTTAAGTCTAACATAGTAAGTCTTCCACTAATTTCAAAAATATCACTACATCAATATAAACATTGATTATAAATGATATTCATAATATTAAGGTTTTATATAATTTAAAAAATGCCACTATTTCAAAATAAATATAAGTGATAATGGTAATCGACATCTGTTCACTGATGTTAATCAATTAATATGTAGTAGTTATGAATGTATAAATAAAAGTTACTAAGTTAGTCCTTAAGAATCTTTACAATGTGCATGAAGATGCTAGAAAGTGGCAAGATATAAGTGATTCTATAGTCTTAAAGATTGTACCCCCTAAGATTTGATGTGATAAATGACTAAGTGGGAAAACCTTATCAGTACAAGACTTGTAAGCATATGGCACCATAGGAGTAAGATAAGCCTATTAGGGAGGATAACAAGTATGCATGTGAGGGCAAAATGTCACGACCTGACTTTTGGATAACATGACTGGCGTAAAAATTCCTAACTTGTATTAATTTACTAGCTAACTATTTTTACACATTTTTAAAACATTCCTAACTTTTTACTACTTAATTTTGTTAGAGATAAAAATAGGCATTTATAGAAAGTAAAATTAGCTAAATGTGTAATTGAAAATTTAAAATATAATTTACATATATAGAAAGATTTATACAAGAGTATTGAATTTTTTCAAAAATAAATATTTACATAAAATGTTGTAAGTAGAGAAACTCCTAATTCAACCCATCCTATTTCCATTTAAGGTTTTTCTTAAGATCAGATCCAATGGATGAGGAAGATGGAAAATCTAGCTTATTAATAGAACTAAAATTACTAAATATATCCTCATGAGAATTGTTAGGTAATATAGGATTAATGATAAAATAATTTTACTTAAGATTTAGTTTTTTAAGTCCTACAAAATAATCAATGCAAAGCCCTATTGCTATCATTTGGAATCTATATTGAAATATAACTTGGAAAGTTCCCTAGGGTTTTAAGAAGGTTCTTCTATAGATATCAGTTATTCCTTAATATTCCATGTTTTGAATCTATAAATAAAAGAAACAATAGAGAGTGTGAGTATTAAAATACTTAGTGAGTAGTTACTTTTCTACTTTTTCTAGGGAGTATTTACCATTATAGATCAAGGACATAAATATAATAGAATAGAATAATGAATGATTAAAATTCTTGTGTAAATAATTTATAAAGTTTGTTAGAAAGAATAGCAATAGTTTCTTCCCTACCCCTCTAAGTACACGGCCACCAACCTTATTCCTTTAACCTTTATCACTCATTTTCTTTTTTATGAAGGATATATATCTCCCTTTACAAATCAAATTTAAGGTGAGCAATATCAAGATACTAGTTATAGTATCAATTACTCATTTTATTCATTTCATAAGTTATGGTCAAAGTACCAAAACATTTAGAGATAAAATATGCAAATGAATAAGTTCAAGTTTGATAATAAAGTACTTGCATAATATCACTTTATGGCACATCATAAACCAAGTTCATAAAATATTAGGCTTGATTATGAGTCTTTAATAATTATACATAAGTTCTAATTAAATATTATAAATAACCATAAGAGGAAAATGCCACACTAATTATTTAACTAGAAATTCAATGGATTATTAGTGGGTGGGTCTAAACTTTCTAGATTTGTTGTTCTTAGATTAAAGTTGAAGGAAAGCTAGCTTATAGGTTCCACCCTGGTATTTGATATATGTTATGGCCTATATTAGTTCACCATTAAAGTAAAATAAACTTCTACATGATAGAAACCAAATTGGGTGTAATATATTTTCAACCAATAGTCAGATAAGAGCACTAGGGACTACATTAATTAGGGAAGCATTTGCAAAAAAAAAAAAAGCAAGTGAAGACTCAATAAGATATTGCTAGACCCTTATTCAAGTGGCTTCTAGCTACCAAGCATTTGCAAAAATTAGTATTTACAAGACTACAAAAAATAAACCTCTTATTAAAATTTTATAAATTAACAAAAAATACTTATTTTGAAAATGAATGGCAAAGGGTATATGGGTTACATTTTGTGCTTCCCTATTAACCTCATCCTATGTAATCCTAATCTTATGCCTTCCACTACAAACCAAGCCTCATTTAGTAGGCCACAAAGCCATAACAATATCTTCCCCATAAGTACCATGCCTTCACGACATCATAGTGAATACAGTTGCATAGGAGTTCTAATATCATTTATTTCTCATATCATATTCCTCATTGGCAAATTTAGGATATGATTAAAATAACATTTATGCCATGTGTATATATATATATATATTTCATATTCAAAACAAGCTTAAATTTAAAGCGTCTAAAATTTAAAATGGTCCATGGTCTAAGTAAAGGTCCAAAGTCCACATGGTTTGTAATTCAAAATTTAAGACTATATAAATTTAAGGCTTCAAGGGTTGTTGCTATCTAGTTTTTTTTTTTTTTAATTTCTAACTTTTCTATTGGAAACTATGAACCCTTACATGTTTGAAAGAGCTTATTTTGATAAAGAAAGTATATAGGTACAACAATGTACCCTAAATTCCTATCTAAAATTTCTCTTGACATTTTTCTAATTATTATGATTTATTTTTTTTGCATCTCTTTATTAATATTAATTATTATTTTAATACTATTCATCCTTTAATGACCTAATAATAGATATTCCAATAGAAAGCTAAATAGCTGACTTCCTTAAGCCTTAGCTAATTTTCTAAAATTCAATGGTGGCAACATCTATGAATAAGTTTCCTATAACATTTCTAAAACATATATATATATATATATATATATATATATATATATATATATATATATATATATATATTAATTTGATCATGGTCTAGCATTTTTTTAAATTTATTTGATTAACCTATTCATAAAATTTTTCTTGATAAAAATGCAAAAGAAAAATAGTTTGAGGTAACTAACTAGTAGTGTATCTTCTTGGATGAAAAATACTTAAGAAACTCAAGGCAAGCTTTTCTTTAAAAAAATAACAAAATGAGCGGAAATTCTTTTTACCTTTCATAATTTTTTTTTCTTAACTATTGAGTAAAAATGAACAAAGAATATGGAAGAACATACCTCAAGTTTTGTTGAAGAGAGAAAAAAAAATACTCATGGGTATTCAAAAAGAGAAAAGAAAAGAAGTAGAATGTAGTCATGGTATTTGTATAAATTGATTTATTGCTAATAGTGATAGAAAGGTGTTCTGTCATTTGAAAAAAAAAAGTAAGGCACAAGAGAGTTTTTTTTTTAATTTTTGAAATGTTATTTGTGTGAAAAATTTTAGGTATAAAAAGGATACAATATTTGAATAAGTCAATATATGTATTTATGGTGAGGCTAATGTGCATTGTCTAGATAGGAGAAAGAAGAAAATCTTGAAAGAGAATTAGGAATGGTAGGGACGACTTCTTTATAGTGCATGACAAGAGAAAAATTCTTCTTCTTTTTTTTAACACATTGTAAACAAGCACATGTATTAAAGCATGGTGCTACCTCTTGTCCTTGTATATGGAAAATTGGTAAAAAAATTTACACAAAGTTGATGCATGGCCATATGCCATTGAATTTTTTCTTTGTAAAGTAAAATTTATCTAAAACATGTAAGAAATTATATTGGCTTTTTCAAAGATAGTATAAATTCATAATCCAAAAATTAGAAAAAAACTAGTTTTAATAGAATAAGAAAAATTGCATGATTCTAAAGCTACTTTCAAAACTAAGAATTTTGCTAAAATTGCATAAAATCTTATACCAAGTTGCAAACAAAAATGATTTTTCTATGTAAGACTTTCTTACGAATTAAAACAAGTAAAATTTGATGATCTTAAAACCATTTTTAGTTTTATGAGATTCATGTAACTCTATATCTTACTTTTGAGTATTGTATAGGAAATGAAGTCAGAAAATTATTATTTTAATTTTAAAATTTTCTTCTTGAATTCTACATTCCAAAACAAATTTTTCTTAAAATTTTGTATGCTTTTGTGATTTTATAAAAATTAAAGAGTCTTAAAACTCATTATATTTAAAATTAGTAAATGAAAGATTTTTCTTCTTCTATTTTTTATTTTCCTATTAAGTCTTTCTAACATATAAAATCCTAAGAGATCCTATATGGATACACATTAGCTTTCTATTAAATGTGTGTCTTTTTCCATTTTTATCCTTAACTTTAATGAGAAATTACTCACCATATCATGAGAGCATTTTTTTTCCTATCATGAGCTTGTGCCATTTTTAGAAAATGTGACACAATTTCCTAATAGACTTAAGAAATAATAACTTTTGTGTTTATTTTTAATGAACTTTCCTTCTAATTAATTAATAATTATAACTCTAACTACTTCTAATAATTTTAATCCAAAGACTTTTATGACAAATATTACAAATTCTATATTTTTTAAAAAATTCATCCTCAGATTTTTAAAAAATAAGATAATGGAGCATAGAATTATTAACATCCTATCAAGGCTTGAGGAATCTTACTAAATAATTATGGGCACTTTTCTTTCTTTTTTTCTTCCATTTGCTAAGTCACTTCCTACTCTCCTTATTTTTCCCATATCATCTTTAATATAGGTACCTGCATGGATTTTTATTTTTTTTATCTATTATTTTTATTAGTCACTCTTCATAATTCAACTCCTAACCTAATTATATTGATTCTTCCTACAGTATATGTGATTTATAAGAAACATATTTTTTGCAATATGATACATGGAAAACAAGATGTATTACTTTCATGCTATCTAGTAATTCCAATTGATGTCACTTTTCTAATTCTTTTTGTTATTAAAAATGGCTTGACATATCATAGTGCTAGCTTTCCTTTCTTTCCAAAAAGCATCACTCCTTTCATTAGTGAAACTTTCAAAAACATGTGTTTTCTTTCTTGAAATTTTAATTCTCATCAATGTTATCTGCATAAGACTTTTGTCTATTATAGGTTGCCTATAATTTTTTTTAATGTCTCAAACTTTTTTAATTGCATCCTTTACCAAATTAAGACCAATCATCTTTGTTTTACCAAGTTTAGACCATTCTATTGGCGATATGTACTTTCTTCCATATAACACCTTAATTAGAATCATCAATATACTTGTTTGATAGCTATTATTGTATGTAAATTCTATTAGAGGTAGATACTTATTCTAACTTCCTTCATATTCTATCTTGCATGCCTTAAGCATGTTTTCCAATGTCTAGATGGTTTTTTTTTCATATTGCTTATTTGTATTTGGATGAAATGTTATGCTGAAATGTAACTACATATATTGCTAAAAAATGAAATATGAATCATGTCCCTTGATTTAATACTATCATGGTTGGCATGCCATGGATAAGTATAATTTTGTCCAAGAAGATTTGAGCACACTATGATGCCGAATATATCATCTTAACTAGTAAGAAATATGTTATCTTTGTAAAGCGATCCATTACTACGCATATAGAATTATAACCTTTATTAGTTTTTGGTAATACAATAATGAAATCCATGGTGATACTTTCCTATTTCCACTTTGAAATGTATATGTTCTAATGAAGTCCAGCTTATCATTGATGCTTTACCTTGAATTGTTAACAAGTTAAACACTTGACCACATACTCAATTACATCTTTTTTCATTCTTTCCCATTGATAAATGTTCTTTATATCCTAGTATATCTTTATCACTCCTAAATGCATCGTGTACAATAATTCATGAGTTCTCCTTAGAATTTTCTTCCTTATTGTGTTAGGAATCCATAATCCTTTCTTTCTTTTTATTATCTCTTTATCATTTATACTTAGGTGGGTTTGCTTTTTTGCTTTTGCTTTTCTCTTCATTTGATCATACTTGGAATCATACTGTTGTTCCTATTTAATTTGCTTTATCATGGTGAAGTGTATCCTTATGGTGGCTAACTTTCCACCTATTTTTTTCTCTTTATGTACTTCCTCTCTTTCTTAGAACTTTTCAACTTAAGGCATTTTCTATCACATTTACTTTTCATGGATGGTAATGAATAGAATAGTCATAGTCCTTCACCAATTCCGCCTATCTTTGTTGTAGCTTATTTAGATCCCTTTGATAGAAAATGTACTTCAAACTTTTGTTATTAAAGTAGCAGGTTGCTCTATAAGATAATGCTTCTAGATCTTTAAGGTAAACACTGTTGTTACTATTTCCAAGTAATACATTAGATAATTTATTTCATGCTTTTTCCATTGCCTTAATGCATAGGCTACACTTACTCATATTGCATTAATACACATCTTAATCCAATTCTTTATGCATCATAGTATACCATATATTCTCTATTCCATTAGGTAAGGGTAGCTTGGTTAATATAAACATTAGACACTCTATTAACTTTTAAAAGTTCTTTTTGCATTAGTCATTCTATATAAACTTAGCTCATTTACACTTTAGCTTGGTTAATGATGATGCAATTCTCGAGAAATCTCTTAAGAACTATCTATAGTATCCTCCTTGTCTAAGAAAACCATGTATTTTTATCATTATAGATGGTCATAGCCATTTAGTTGTTATTTCCACCTTCTAAAGGTCTACTTGAATTCCTTCCTGAGATACTACATATCCAAAAAAATGAACACTTGTCACTAAAAATTCATAATTTTAGAATTTAGCATGTAGAAGATGCTTTTTTAGTGTTCACAATATAATCCACAAATGTTGCACATACTCTTCTTCACTTTTAAAGTTCATCAATGAACACAATGATGAATTTACCTAATAAAGGCTTGAAAATTCAGTTCATCAAGTCTATAAATGCTCCTGGTGCATTTGTTAAACTAAAATACATTACCAAAAATTTGTAATGCTATAGCGAGTGTGAAATATCATTTTCAAAATGTCTTCCTTCCAAATCTTCAATCGATAGTATTCAAATCGTAAATCAATCTTTAAGAAGTGTCATGATCCTTGTAATTTATCAAATAAAACATCTATTCATGGTAATAAGCATTTAAACTTGATAGTAACCTGATTTAGTTATTAGTAATTGAGACACAATTATAATGATCCATTCTTCTTCTCAAAAAATAAAATTAAAGCTTCCTAGGGCGAGGTATTCAGTTGTATGAAACCTTTGTCCACTAAATCCTATAATTTTCCCTTTAACTTCTTTAATTCTACTAGCACTATGCAATATAGAAGAATTGGTATTGGTTTAGTGCCCTAAACTACATTGATTATGAACTCAATTTCATGGCTAGGTAATAGACTTGGTAATTCTTCTAGAAAAACATATTGGAATTCATTTGCCATAGTATCTTTATTGATTTTCAATTCTTCTTTTTCTACTTCACTCAATATTGCTACCCACGCCATATAATGTTTTCTTTTAAGTTTTCTAATTGCTATACGAGAGACAAAAGTAGGCATCTTTGCTTTCTTAACATCTTGCTCCTTTTGACTGGTAGGTTATTATTTTATTATAACAATCTACATAGGCATAATATTTAGATAGCTAATCTATCCTTTGGAAAGCTATAATCTATCATTTTTTAAAACTATTGAATTAATTATTATTAAGTAATTATCTATCTAGATTTCATATTTCTTAACCCATTAAATAGTCATTATGGCCTTTCCTATAGGGGTAACGATTACTAGTACTTCTTCCAATTCTTCTTTAGGTTATGAAATTTTGATAGCTAAATTCCTAAATAAAAAATGAGGGGTTAGATATAGGATTAAACAATTTGCTAGAAGATTTTCAACTAATAAGGTACTTATCTCCACCATATTTGAAGTTTGAGCTTCTTGACATGTTGTGGCATAAACTTGGGGTTGAGATTCTACTATCTCTTTCCTTCCATTCCTTTTTATCCTTTGGTTAGGTATTGTTTGTCATCTAATAGAAGTGACATTTTTAGTAGTTTGCATGCTTTGTGCTATAGCATTGTTTCTATATTGAGTTTTTATACAATCTCAAACTCCATAGCTTAAATTTTTGTATATAAAGTTAGCTTTAGGTTCAAGTTTGTAAGGTCTTAAGTGATTGAATTTGCATTGATTGCAATAGGGTAGTTTACTGGGTTGATTGGTGCTGAATAAACCTAACTAGAAGTTTTAATAATGGATTATAATCTAAATTTTGAACTGGTATATTGAAAAGTTTTATGTGCTTAAAACTTCTATCTACTAGGTTGTTCACTTACTTCTATCATTGGTATATTTTTCATAGTAGTAGCTTTTCCCATCTTCCTACTACTTCTTCTTTCAAACTACATTTGCTTCAATCTAAGGCTTTCCTTTCTTTCTTGCCTTTCCTTTGAACATGATTTTGATTGCATGGCTTAGTTCAAAGCTTATTGTAAGTAGTATTATAAAAAACAATGACCCAATAAAAGAAATAATCATGTGGCCTTGTCACAAATTTCTCAACTTTCACTTTCTTATCTTCTAGTAGCATGTCTTACACATTTTAGTAAGATTGATTGAATAGCCTTTGATAGTACTTGTTATATTAAAGCTTGATAATCGTGGGACTTTAAACTAATTAATTTCATATGTTTCATTGAAACAAGGTTTTTAATGTTTAAGGATAGTCTTGTGGTACCTTTACACCATATAGACACTTATTAAAACTTATCTTCTCCTTTCTAGATGGAGAATAACAAGTTAGACGTAAATACATACATTAATAATTTTTTTTCTAGTGTTAGGTCCCATAATATATGTCATGACCCATCCTAAGGTGTGTGGTTGGAATAGGAGGTTGTTATGGACAAACACATACAAGCATAACCTACCTGTGAATAATGTTAAGTGCTATATACAATGCTATTTAAACTTCAAAGAAATATGATTCTTAAAATCAAATATTGACTTATGTCAATCTTCATGCATTATATATGTGTGCATGTGTTTACTTTAATTGTTTTAAAACTCACCTTAGTGCTAAAATGCTTTATAAGGCTTATTTATTTTGAGCCTACTAAATAGTAGTTAAATACCAAAAAGGAAAATTTTCATAGAGAGGAAAAAAGAAAGTAAAGAAGAGTGAGCTTTAATGAAACCTAATAAGTAAGTGATAATTATTAGGAAAAATTATCAGAACCCATTTTTTATTATGACCAATGTGGATCCCGATACTTACTTTCCACTAGCCTAATCAATAGAGTTACTATCTTGCTCTAGTAAATCATTAAAAATTTTAGGGTTATTTAACAAAATTACTATATCACTTAAGTAAATTAATAAAATTTTACAGTAAAGAGAAGAACTACGATTATTGCAACATTAAGGGAACAAAAGATCTTTCCTATGTTAACTTAACCTTAGTTTATCTACACGATAACCTCCTTCATTACATGATATGACCCTTGTATCTTTACTCGACACCAGCTATAATTGGCTATACTATACCATTTGTCTCTTTTAAATCAAACCCTGAGTAGTAGTGATCCTTTATTTGCAATTCTTGTAAAAGACATCATATAAAGGAGTAAGTCTTAACACTTGGTGAATGAATATACTAGCATAATTTAAGTTATCAATTTTACAACACATTTTATCGATTGAAGTTATACTCCCTTTACTTTACTATATGAAGATTTAAGTTATCACCTCAAACAAGTACTAGTTAAACCACCATTAATGATTACAACTGTTGGACTTTTCCATCCTTTAAAGGTTTCATGCCATTATAAAAAAATTACGCATAGTCATACTGTATAATAACATAAATTTGTAAATAGTATATCATAATACACTATCATTTTCAAAATTAACATTATCAATAAGAAAGTAATAAACCTCATTATGACTCTTGATCAACCTTATGCCTTCTATAAGTTCCATCTTTATTCCTCCCGCTAAGCTTTATACATTTCATAAGCCATTTTCCCTAAATTTAGTTTTTAAACAATCAACATTTCCTATCACATAATTCCATAAACTCACCAATCTCAATTAGAAAAACCCTCAAACTTTATTTGTATGGTCACGTTACAATTCATAGAATAATTACATATTAATCAATTGGAATCACATTTATGCCATATTTCAATTTCTACATGCTTTTAGGGTGATTCTAGACATAATAATTTTATCTAATCTATATATTATTACACTATTTTGTGTAATAAGACCAAGTGAATGAGAATTGTGCAATAATTTATTTTCATTTTTTATAGGTTTTTATGATGGCTCTTATTCTTTAAGGATTAGGTTCATCCTTACTTTGACTACATATTATTTAGACAACAATGCTATCTAACTATGGGAAGTATAAGATTAATGATAAACTATTTTATCTATAATAATTAGCCATTTACTATTAGATAGGGATCATGATGAAGGCCTAATAGAATGGTCAACTATTTCATGAATAATGGGTAGCCTTCTTGCTGGGTTTTTGCAAAATTCTAATAAAAAACTATTATTCACGAAGGACTCTTATCCTTTTCAAACTTATCCATTCCTTTTTTTAGCTTATTGAATCATCAATATCTTCTATAAAAACCTAGTTTAAGTTATTCACATTGTTAAATCCTATTCAAAACATCACTAACTTAAGATATCCTTGAGACATCAACATTTGTTAATTTTTCTACTAATACCTAAAATCATAGAAAATCAAGGATTAAGCTAGAATATTCACTCTTCTTGCTTGAAGGAAGGTTAAAAGGGTTAAATGCATTGTTCTTCCAACCTAATCATCTAGAATTTCAAGAATTCTAGGTTAAGGTTCCATTTCTTTTTCCAATCTTAAAATGAGCTTCATCCAATGCTAAAGGAAAAGAAATAATGTAAGATTAACAATATGTTACAAGTTCTTACTTTGATTGTATGATAAACTTATCCTAATTTTTAGATTTTCCTCTATGTTTGATAAGGATCTTCAAAGTTATGGAGAGGGAGGAAAGGAAAAAGAGGAAAGGAAGCAGTTTCCAAGAAAAAAAGGGGAAAAAAAAGGAACTTGGGGCTATTTTGAACCTTATATAAACACAGGGTTATTTTTATCTATGGCTTGTATTTCGTCTAACACTCGCTTATACATTTTCACTCACTTACAATTGATGTCCCTTTAGCATTACCTAATCATTATATTTCCTATATTTCTTTAAATCCCTTTCTTTTCTTTCAAAATATAGATAAAATAGAATAAAATAAGTAAGTATTTAAAATAAATAAAAAATCACAAAGGTGTAATTATACTTTCCTTTTTTAAGAATTCATCCTTAATTTCTAAAGGTTAGCATGGATTTATTGCATTTTATGATTGGGCTTACGTTAAGTTAATTCCTTTTTAACATACTCCTTCTTTGAAATTTAAGTTATATCTTATTTAATTATACTAAAACCTACTCCTATTTTAGTAAATATCATTATAATTTTCTATCCTAGTCAATTTTAAATTAGGTTACCTAATTAGGTTAGCATATTATGAGAATGAATCACACATTGTGCCCACAAATTGTATATTCTTTCGTCATCAAATTTCTCAAGGTTTAAGCCTATTTTTTAATATTATATGGGTCTATTCCAATTTCAAGTTTTCACTTGCCATCTTTTATAACCTAAACTCATATCTAAGCATATTAGCTATCTTGAAATTTCTAAGTTTATTTGGTCTAATTTACCAAGTTTTAGTAAGTAACAACCAACCGTTTGTTATACTATGTTCGACCATTCTACTAGAAACATTATGTTTCTATAAAACAAAATCCTACTCTTACTAGATAATTCCTAATTCCTTCTAGGTTAAATACCACATATTATTCATGTGCTACTTGTTTACATTCAAACTTACCAGACTTCGAGTAGATTTCAATTTGTCTAGTCATGATAAATTAACACTAAAACTTATTTATAAAGTTCAAGAAACTCATATATCTAAATATCATAGAGTTACGTTTCAATGTGTTTTTGTCACAATTTTTCATTAATTCATATCATAAAATTAATTTGCATCAAGCTATAAGACTACACATTTATAAACTATACCTTAACTTTAAAGATTCAAAATTACATTCATCATATTATACGATATCATGAAATTGTAATAAAATATCATTCAAAATTGAACTACCATGGGTTTTAGAACCCTTAATTTTAAAATAATAAGGTACTAACACCAATTAAAAGGCCAACCATGGCCAAAATCCAAAAGGGTCTATAAGAACCCTCTATAATAATGCGTTAACAAAACATAACTATAAAGCAATAAAACATAAGGCAAAATAAAAAGAATTACAAGGGCCTTAAACTTAATCATCACCATCACGGTTGCCATCACTTGGGGCATATCCTAAAAGGTCATAAGTGTATTAGTCGTATCCTTTACTAGGTTAAGGCAATTTCTAAATCACTTTTACTCTACCTTAAGCCCATATAATCTACCTTTTACTTGCTTTTCCAGTATATGCATTTGGTTTCCTTAAGTTTACATTTGGTTGTTGAAGGTAGTCTACATGTTCTGGAGCTTAGAGAGCACTTAATTCTCAAATTTTGCAGTATGGCCACTAAAAGGAGCACTTGCCTACTCTAGTGCTTGGAATGATCTAGCTCCCTCTTTTGCTACTATTGTAGTGCTCCTCCTTGCTTCCCTCTATTCTTTAACCTTTTTTAGGCCATTGTCTTTAACTTTTTTTACCATTCTCTCTCTTTTTTTCCATATCTTGTTTAGTTAATGTGTGTAAACTAGCTTTATATCCCTATGACATTAATTTATTGCCTTTCTATTTGCGAGCTATAAAATGACCATAGGGAAAGGTGATTGCTTAAAGTGGGCCATATTCCTCATTTTATGTATGATTTCAAAAAACATTAATGAGGTGCTTCTTTTTTATTGCCCATATTAGATACAATTTTACATCACTAATATTGTCTTGATTCCCACTCTTGTTCAATATTACATCACCCACTATATAAAGAAGCATTCATAGAGATGCATCAAAATCATTTACGATAATTTTAGCATAAAAGGTTCTTACTGAGTGAGAAAAATTACAACCATCTATTCTTTTTTACCATAATCATTGTTTATTTTTATTAACTCTCTAGGTACATCAATCACTTAAATGTAATCCTTACCTTTTAGTCTTAATAAATATATTATGGTATTAGTAGTAATACAGATTCTTTATCTATAAACTTTTGATTCAAGCATTGAGGCATTATCATGCACCTTCATATTAGCACAAAAGGTTCAAGTGACAGTATCAGAATATTTAGTATCCAAAGTAACAAATCTCTTTAATACTTAGGCATTTAAATTCAAAAACTACAAAAAAAATTTCAATCTTAAATACCTTAAAGCCAATGTACTTACATCTAAGCATTATTTTCTTCTAAGAGTTCTTTTGATAATATCTCAAATACTCCATTATGGAAAATTGAGCATCCATATCCTAATTAGTTTTAATTTCATCTTTAATGTCTTCAGGTGAGTTCAAAGGTGAGCATTTTGCACCCTTCTATCAAGAAGAACTAGCCACATGTGACTCAAATTCTTAAGAAAGAAAAGGTTTTAATATTTTTAGTTTCCTAAGGTTTAAGCTTATTTTTATTATTACGTAGGGTAATTCCAATTTCAAGTTCCCATTTACTACCTTATATAAACCTAAACTCACATTTATAAAATTTCTAAGTTTAATCGACTATTTGTTATGCTACAACCGATCATTCTATTGGAAATACTAGGTTCTTGTAAAATAATATCCTACACTCTTGCTAGCTGATTCTTACTTTCTTCTAGGTTAAATACCACAATTACTTATATGCCACTTATTCACATTCAAACTTACTTGATTTGGGGTAAATTCCAATTCATCTAATCATAATAAATTTGCACTTAAAATTATTATTTATAAAATTTAAGAAACTCACAAATATAAATATCATACAATTACATTTCAATGTGTTCTTGTCACAAAATTTCATAAATTTTATTATAAAATCGATTTTCACTAAGCCACAAGACTATACATTCATAAACTGTACCTCATCTTTAAAGATTCAAGATTGCATTCATTATACTAAACATTATTTGTAATTAAAGTACCATGGGTTCTTAAAATCCTTAATTCAAAATAATGAGGTACCAACACCATTAAAAGGCCAACCATGGCTAAAATCTACACTAGGCCTATAAGATCGCTCCATAATAGTGTGTTAACAAAACATAACTAAAAACTAATAAAACATAAGGCATAATAAGAACGACCATAAGGGCCTTGAACTCAAACATGGCCATATGATTGCTATCACTTGGGGATAAATCCCAAAAAGTCATAAATGTGTTGCTCATATCCTTAATTTAATTAAAGTTATCTCTAAATCACTTTAACTCTACTTTAAAACTATATAACTGACCCATTACCTGATCTCTTAAGGTTTGCACTCAATTTCCTCAAATTTACATTTGGTTAATCAAGATAGTTTACATGTTCTAGAGCATAGACAACATTTGATTCTTAAACTCAATAGAATGGCCACTAGAAGGAGCACTTGGTTACTTTAGTGCTTAGAATGATCTAGCTCCTTCTTCTACCATTATTGCAGTTATCCTTTTTACTTCCCTCTACTCTTTAGCCTTTTTCCATGCCACTGTCTTTAACTTCCTTTGCTATTCTCCTTTTTTCTTCCCATATCTTGATTGGTTTAAGGTGTGCAAACTAGCTTTATATAGACCTCAGTACTTAGTAACTATCCCATGACATTAATTTCTTGCTTTTCCATTATATGGGCTATAAGAAAGGGTGATAACCTACAATAGGCCATATTCCTCATTTTATGCATGATTAAAAAAGGAATATTGATAAGATGCTTCTTTATGATTGTCCATATTAGATACAATTATAGATTACTCATATTATCTTGATTCCTACTCTTGTTTGACATTATACCACCCATAATATATAGAAGCATTCATAGAAATGCATCAAAATCATTTAGGGTAATTTTAGCGTAGAGGTTCTTATGAAGAAAAATTACAACCGTCCATTCTTTTATACTATATTCATTATTTATTTTTATTAACTCCCTAGGTATATTAGTCACTTGAATACAATCCTTACCCTTTAATCTTAGCAATTATATTATGGCATTAGTAGTGATAGAGATTCTTTATTTACAAACTTCTAATTCAAGCATTGGGAGATTATCATGCATCTTCATATTAGCATAAAAGGCTCGAGTAATCGCATCAAAATTTTTAATATGCAAAGTAATGAATCTTTCAATCCTAAGGCATTTAAATTCCTAAACCATGGAAAATTTTCATTCTTAAATACCTCAAAATTAATGTACATACATTTGAGAACTATTTTCTTTTGAAAGTTCTTCTCACAATATCTCCATTAATTTGCTATGACAGATTAAGCATTCTTCTCCTTATTAACTTCAAATTCATTTTTGAAGTCTTCAAGTGAGTTCAAGGGTGAGCATTTTACATGCTTTGATTAAGAAAAACTAGCCATAAGTGACTTAAATTCTTGAGAAAGGGTTTTAACATTTAAAGAGAGAAAACCCCTAATCAATGTTTAAAAACCTTGAATCTCCTAGATTTTAGGAAAATCTAAGATCTTAGTAGGTGAAAATTGAAAGGTCAATATTAGAAAGTGATAGGTTAAGGTCTAGTTAGGGTGTTTTGGTGTTTAAAAGGTGAAAGATGAAGATTTGGAAGGGTTTTGTGGGAAAGAAAACAATGTAAAAGCCTTATACCTTTCGTAGAAGGTGTTTGGTAATCATAACAATAGTACTTACTCTAAGCCTATGATGGCTAACCATTTTGTCCCAATCGTTAATGATTAGCTTTTGGGTCTAGACTCTACTAGTTAGTACACAATGGTTACTACAGGGAAAAAAAAGTCACACAGATGACAAAAGTTGTTTGAATAAGGTTGCTTGATCATCTACAAAGTTTTTCTATATGACATTGTCATTTGTAATGAGTCATCTGTATAGACTTATATGTGTTGTCACCTACATAGATAACTTTTGATATCATCTAAATAGGTGGCACCTATATAGATGACAATGTTGTTTATGTATGGAGCAAAATTGGTCAATGTCAACACCTCTATACAAATAAAATTATTGTCTATATAAGTCCCTACCTATTAAGATAACTTTGTCATTTGTATTATGGTGATTTAATATTTTTGAACAAAAATTAAAAAAAAATTACACTTTATTAAGATGACTTTGTCATCTATATTGACTTTTTTTAAATTATTAGACATTTTATTATTTCTTATTACTTTTTTTAATGTTTTAAATGATTATTTAAATTATTAAATATTTCACATCATCAAAAATTTTATATTTTCATTACTGTAATTATCAAAATTATATGTTACCAATTTTTAATTACTTTCATTTTCATATAATCCAATAATCAAATGAAACCATATGACTTACTTCTAATATTACATTATTATGCATTTTATTCTCCATTGTTATTTAATGTTACACATTTATTAAGTTTGAATATTTGTCATTAATTAATTTTAGAAATATTGAAATTATTTTTTAGTGTTTTAAATGATTACTTAAATTTTTAAATATTTCACATCATAAAAAATTTTATATTTTCATTTTAGTAATTGTAAAAATTTATGTGTAACGATATTTTAATTACTTTCATTTTTAATATAATTTAATAATTTAATAAAAAATTTTAAATTACTTCTAACATTAAATTATTATGAATTTTATTCTTCTATGTTATATCAAACTCACCATATGTTTAAAATAATAAACATACCAACTATAAAATAATAATTTTACTAACTAACACAATAAAGTATTAAAATAAATTTACATTCAAATACTATATCGATATCATCGAATGTTTAAAGCAATAAACATACTAAACTATACAAAATAATAATTTATGTTCAAATATTATATTAATATCATTAGATGTTTAAAGCAATAAACATGTCAAACTATGCAAAATAAAAATTTTATCAAATTGAATAATAAAGTAAAAATTTATCTTTGTATACTATATCAATATCATTAAAAGAAAAGGCTATATGAGTATTTTTAACCCACCTCAATGGAATAATAAAGTAATAATCTAGAATATCAATTAACAATGAAGCAATATAAATAGATCATTCAATAAAATAATTGTAAGAATAAATAAAAAAGCATAATAATGTAGTAAAAAGAAAAGAGAGAAATGAGAGAAACTTACTTGGAGAGCTCGTAAGAGAAGAAGCAGTACATGAAAGAATGGTGGAAAAGGGCACCCATCAGTAACTTAAAGGACATGGACTATATAGACAATAAAAACTTAATCATTTGTGTAGCCTTTTTTCTATTGTCAATATTTATAGAAGGAGGGGCACATGCATCATTTTAAAATTAGGCTATTTATCTAAACAATTTTATTATTTATTTATCATTTTAATTTTTAAAAATTAAAATGCTACATAGAAAACACATCATTTCTATAGAGTGCCAGGTTCTAGATGCAAAAGTGAAGGCTAGACAACTTCTTGCCAATATAGCTTTTCAAAATTTTCTTAAAAAAATAAAAAGTTATACAAATGACAATGTTGCTTTGATAGCTCACCATCAAAATTTCTTGTCAGCTTTTGTCAAAAACCTATACCCTATGCTACATAGATGACAATGTCATCTATATAGTATTTTTTAATTTTTTTCAAAATTTTTTAATTTTTTTTAAAAATAACTATGGAGATGATAATGTCATCTTTATAGCCCATCTCCAAAATTTCCTACCATTTTTTGTTAGATCTCTATAACACTATGCTATCTAGACAACAACGTCATTTGTATAATATTTTTTTATTTTTTTACAAGAAATTGTTAAAAAACCTATACAAGTATCAAGATTTTGTCTTCTTAATAGGTATCGTCTCAATAGGGTGTAATTGTTGTAGTAGGTTAATCATTTTGGACATAGTGGTCAACCATTGGTCCTTTAATGGCCTAAAAACTACATGACCCTTAAGGAAGGCCAATGATCACTCTTTTGCACCATATTTTCCTTAAGTTGTGTGAAATTTAAGGGAGGAGAAATATATTAGCTATCATAGTTTTCATAAAAAGGGATAAAGTAATTGGTTTATATCTATACACAAGTAATTGGGTAAGCATACAAAATAAAACTTTTATTTTTTGCTAATCAAGCTACCAAATAAATCCCCAAAATTCAAGACCCTATTTCTTCTCTTTTTTATATGTACTATTTTATTTTATTCTCATTCCTTTGATGGCTCTTAAGTGAACCTCCAACAATACATTAGCAATGCCAATCTTACCATTCCTTCTTCATTAGCCCTAATATCCTAAATTCTTATAATTCTTGTGTCAACTTTAAGGTGAAGATAACTGACTCATTCTATCACTTCTTCACTCTTCTCTTACTATTCTTTGTGCACTTTTGGGACATTATGCTAACGACTGTAATAAGCATTTAGCAATCCTTTAACTTCTAGGTGGAATCTTACTTTACCACTACTTTAAAACATATATAACTCATCTACTTTCATAACTCTAATAAAAATATAGATAACCACTTATAGAAAATAATTTTTACTTATGTATACATAAAAAGTTTGAAACATAATTTACATAAATCAAATGATATTTGTACAAGAGTGTAAATTTTTTTTGAAAACATAATCTTGTACATAATTACTATTAGAAGATAAAGCTTTTCACTAAGATATTATGGAAATATTATAAAGAAGGTTCAAAAAAGTGAAAGGAAGATTGTTGCATAGGTGTCAATTATCTTTATTGGATCCATGCTCCATATTTATAAATAAAAATTTAATAGAAAGAGTGTGAGTGTCAAATACTCTATGAATGACTACTTTCTCCTCTCCTAGAGAGTTTTCATCATAATTAATGAGGCATCAATATAATAGAGTAATATAATAAATAATTAAGATTCTTATATAAATTGTTTACAAAATATGTCAAGAGAATGACAATAATTAGTATATAGTTTTTCCTTATATCTTTAATCTAACATTATCTCCTATTACCTTAAACATGAGGTTTCTAACCTTATGCCTCTAACCCCTACCACTCATTTCCTTCTTTGTAAAGGATGCATATCTCTCCCCATAAATTAGATTCAAGGTAAGTAACAATAGATGCCAGCTATAGCATTAATTACTTATTTCAAGTTCATTGGGTATGGTAAGAATACCATTTATGCTATAAAATTCTACCATTCTTATATGCATTCATATTTCATCATTTCATGATAATATATCTAAGGATGACAAATAACATTTCCATTCAAGGCAATGATAATAGTTAACTTTACTAAAAAGCTATCAATTATAGTCTAAACATCATCATTTACTTCACTCATTTCAATGTCTTATAAAACTTCTCAACAAGAAAAATAAAAATTCCACTTGTCGTGTAACATGGAAAATTTCCATGCTTTGGTGCCTTTATAAGCTGCTATATCAATTTAAATTAATATACATTAATATATATCAAATATAAATTTCTTACAATTTATTCATTCTCAAGTACTATTCACTCAATACTAAAACCATAAAAATTAAAATAGGATAGCATAAGAGCAATTATAATACAAGCCTCTTTTTAATATCTTAACCATTTCTAATCATCACCAAATTTTAATACAAAATCCCTAACATGTTAAATGTTGAAAAAAATTAATTATTTCACAAAAATTTCATGTGGTCATTGTCTATACAGAACCAAAAACTTAGAATTGCTAATTCTGAATAGTTTTAGAGTTACAATGGAAAAGGAGCCTTTTTAACATCCAAATCAAATCTAATTACTACTAAATTTCTATACAAGGCTAGTAACATATTAATAATTAAAGAAGACCAATTAGTTTAATTTTTTCAATCAAATTATGGCACAAATAGCATCAAATAGCAACATAAAAAATCCATAATTCTATTTTAAGTTATTGTAACTAAAGTTCATTCAATTACACTTTTCATAACTCTAAAATTTCCTAAAATTTTTCAAATTTCTCTACATCTATCTTAATATTATTTATAATATGATTTTACCAAGAATTAAAATTTAAACAATTTCTAATCTTAAATTTCAAATAGAAACAAAAAAATATAATTAAACTTTCTTGACAAAATTTTATTGCTATATTTTTCCTATGATCATCTCTTAAGAAAAAACTTAAGGAATCATCTCTTACTCATCTTAATATCAAATACTAAAATCATATCCTCATATTGACATTTATACAATTTTAAAATTAAACCATATAGCATCATAACTCAGTTTATATTTATAATAGCAAATATCATAAACTCTTTTCATTTTTCATGGGAAAAACTCAATAGAATAAGAGGTAGTTATCATTCACTTTAACTTCTTAACTCTTTAGCTTTCAAAAATCTCTGAGAATAACAAAAGAACAACCTTACTAAAATAAACAAAATTTAAGAAATTTTGGAGAGAAGATTATCATGAAAACTTGAAAAAGATAGAGGAAAACCTAAGTTACCTTTCAAGAATTTCGTAAAACTAGTTGGGGAACCTTTTGAGATTTATTTGAAAGTTAAAATTTCTAATAGAGGAGCTTTAGAATGTCATGGCTTTGGCTAGAGAGAACTAGAAGAATTGTAAAAATATATAGGCCAAAATCTTTTATATAAAATCCTAATTCTAAAACTTCTTTCATATGCTTCTTTTTATTTTTTTTTGCAAAAATTTTATTGATGGATTAGCACATGCTTGCATGATTTTGGGGCTTATTTTTTAGAATATTTTTATTTTTAAATTTGGTAAAATTTAGCTAAGCAAATGCCCAAAAATACTTGCTAACAAGTACCTTTAATTTCTTATTTTTTCACTAATTTATCGTTAGCTTCTCCTGCAAGATTAGGCCTTATTTAGGCTTCATCATTTTTTTTAGTTTTAGGGTCAAATTTGGGCCAAAAATATTAAAACATAATGGTTTATTTTAATTTTAGGCCTAATTTCTAGGTTTTCAAGTTATTTAGGCTATTTTTGGGTTTTTCAAGCCCTAAATTTCCTACCCAGTCTTTATATAAATTTCTCAAACTTATTGTTGGGCTTTTAATTATATTTTAACCTATACTAATGCCTAATTTAATTTATACAAAAGGAATTCTAGATAAACATGCCTTTAAGCTACCTTAACAATATAGCCGAAATTTACCTACTTATCTTACTAGGTTTCTATAAGGATGGTTTTTATTTTAATTTCCTTCTTGGAAATTTTAGCTTTATTGGGGCATTATATAAAGGGGACTAATGTGAGGAAGGGGATGATGTTAGGGATAAAATTGAAAAGGTTTCCTAAGTTTCCTTTAATCTTAATATTCATCTTTATTCATATTTAGCCTTTAACATTTTAAGTTATTTCTTTCTCAACTATTTCACTTAAAAATATTTTATTCTAAATTTTATAATAATAATTAATCATTTTCCACATAAGAATTTTTGAATTTTTTAAGGGGCATAACAGTATGGCTATATTAACCAAGTCCAATAGAGCTTTGACTTTATCCTTTATTATCCCTGGTATGTTAAAAAGCATTCATATAAGACTATCATATACATTTTTCTCCATATGCATGGCGTTAATATTATGTCTCACAAATAGCTTTTTCTAGCATGGATGATTGAAGAAAATAAATTAGGTGTATAGGTTTTCAAAAATTAATATTTGCATTTCTCACTTATTTATTAACATGATCATGACTTAAAGGCATTAGAGTCACTATATCCTTTTATGACCTATTGAAAGCCTTTCTTAGCCTATGATAGTGGTGAGAAGGGGGCATAAATCTTTGGTGATCAAGATATAGCTTCCTTTTCCATGTTTTAGTAGAGAAGAATATGTAAGGCTTTCACTAATAAAGCATGCTCTATGCCTTTTGATGTTGTAGCTAGACAAGTTATTGTATGTTGGGAACTTATTGATTATGCAAAAGAGTACGTTATATAACATGAAAGACTTATGATGATATGTGTTAAACATTGTGACACCTTTATCAATATCATCTTCAAGTCTTTAACAATAAGTGCCATAAAGATATATATGTCATTTCTTGGTTGTTTGAATCTTGAAATTAACAAGGACAATAAGATGTACTTATGTTTTAGGCATAACCAAGAAGGTGGATTATAGATTACTAGCATAATGGGCCATACACTATGTTTATTGTATGCTTAAGGTTTCTTATCTTATGGTTAAACATAGGGAACAATGAATCAATTGTATGCCACTAAGAAGAGTTAATTGGATGCCTAAGCTTGCCATAATAAATCTTCCAATTAGCTTGCCAAATTAAGTTCTTTCTATCTTTTACATTGGCAAACATTTGTTGAAACCTTGGTATTATTGAAAAATGCTATAATAACTTAGTTAGAGACCCTTTATTGTTGATGCTATCATTTTTATTTAATTTGTAACATGGTGCTGCATGTTATGTAAACTTAATATGCAATTATTAAAGAAAGCATATGTCCTCTTATACTCTATAGCTAGTGGTCACATGACATTCTTAACCTCATAAGTATGACCTAAAAACTCACTTCCTTTAGAAAGAATATCTTTTAACAATTACATTTAACGATGCCATGAAACTCTTGTCACTTCACTTATTCCCTACTTTCAAGTTGAACAATATTGATATAGCATATAATCATGTAAATTTGGTGCAACCTAGATAAAAAGACTTTTTAATATCACTCAATAAACTAATAAAGACTTATGGATGCTTGATAAAATTATTTGCAATATCATACACCATGTCCTCTAATCAATCATCTAATCTAACATTCATGTTATCATCTTTATGGCCTTACTTGTCTCTATAATTATAAGATGAGTTAGAAAAATTACCTTGATTATGCATATTTATTACATACACCTTTGGTTACTACTATGAACAAATAAATGATCTCTTATCTCTTATACTTTTGGTCCTTTAATATAACAACATCCTACATAAGGAAACTTAATCAACTTATTACCAAACTTTTTTTCTTAGTCAACAGTAAATCTAATAAACTCTTTAACCTCTTTGATATATTCGATACTCATCTGATCAGCAAACATTCATCTATAGTCCATAACTACCCAATCTGAATATAAATAAATACATAATAACATGAACTTATTAATATATGCACTAATATGGAACCTATAAAAATGCATGAAATAAATTTGTTGCTTTTTATACCAATGGTCAATTCATCCTAAATATTAAATGTACATTAACACCTAAACAACCATAAACCTAAAAAATTGTGATTAGAAACATGAAAGCCAAAGATATCTACATACTCACTTGCATAATATCAAGACATAAACCATGGTTTAGTAGAAGAATAAGGTACAAAAACATAATTTAATAGTGACAAGAAGATTTCAATGAGTTAACACCAAACTAGAGGTTAAACTTGAGCTTCAATGAATTTTTTAGGAATTTCTCTTTGGGGTGCAATGAACTTTATTGAGGAAGATGATCTCAAACCACAGTTTAGCATTGGTACTAAGGTTGTCTTCTATTTTATCTCTTGCCTTTATTTGTGTAAGTTTAATGATGCATCATAATACATTAAAATTAATTAATTTTAGTTTGATAAAAATTATGCGATATAGAGTGACAAACCTTATCATGCCTTAGTGATTCATTTGATATATCTTTTCTTAATTATTTACTAACAATGATTACATAATTGTTTAAACTTCTTATGCACTAAAAATAAAAGAAAGAAAAGTAAATAGAAGTGAAATAGAAATTCAAATAGAATGCATATAGAATTTAAATAGTATGCAAAATAAAATAAACATAAAATTAAATTAAGGCCTTTGATTCAAAATTATAATAAATGCACTAAATAAAGAAAATTATAAAAGTAAAATAAAAAGAAAGAAAATCAATATAGCAAAATAGTTTATTTAAGGGACTCAGAGCGCTTGGTGTGAATTAGTCATAGATCACAAAATATTTGATCATTCTAATTAATTTTTTAACTTTAAATTATCTGGAACCCCTGTAATAATTTATAAAATTAAGATTAGCATAATTAAGCAACTGCTATAATTCATAAAATTAGATCAAAATTACTTTAAAAATAGAATTCAAATAAATTGAGGGATTAAATCAGAAACTTCTAATTTAGTCTCTTAACCCTTTATCTCTTTGTGAAAAAAATCATAATTCAACATAAAAATAGATAAAGATTAGAAATCCCAAGGTTGAATATAAATTATATTAAATTAATATTTAACACTTGCAAGTTCAAGTAACTAGCATAAAGAATAAAGGAAAGAGAAAAATTAATTAAAAAAAGTTAACATTACAAATTGGGATCTCATAATTCAAATAGAGATGAGCTTCAAAATCCTTAAATTAACTAAAAATTTTAGCTTTCTATAGTTGAAGAAAAAGAAGCTTGAAAAAAAAAAAAGAAAAGCTATCTTTGTTGTATTATGTAAAAATGTAGAAGTTCCAAGTTCTCTTGCCTTTTGGAGGCATAAAACCTTGTATTTGACTTGCTAACATCTAAAAACATAATGGACCTACATCATATGCTTCCTTAGGTTATAAAGAATAGGGCTTTTCTAATTTTAGAAGCTAATAACCTATTTTACAAAATAATGTACTACAAATGTTACAATAGCAAAATTTCATAAGTTTAACTTCTATCTAATGTAAGACCACTAAAACTATATAATTTTATTGAACTTTAACATAAAAGTTGTAAGGCAAGTTTTAAGAAAATTTAGCCATTGGTTTTACCTTGATTAGACGTCTGAAACTCTAAATACAGCCTACAAACTAAAATTGGCTTAGTTAGAATAAAAATAGGGCTTCAACTTCTTGGCTAAATTAGACCTTCTAAATATTCGAACTAGACTTTAACCAAAACATAAAAGTTGTAAAGCTTTCTTCAAGCTTTTTAATGATATAAAGATCAACTAAATCCAATATCCAAATCTGAAGATATAGTTAAAAACCTAAAACAATATAAAAATTTAGCATTAACTGAATAATTTCAAAACATTATAAAGTCAACCCTAAATTTCATAGCTAGGCTAATTCTTTGAAATTAAGCATATGTAATAGACCAAAAGGCATAAAATAAGAGAAAATAATATAGTAAATATTTTTGATATAAAAGTTTAATCAAAAAATGGAAGAAAATGTCATCATCTCATTTTAGATGTTGTTTATAGACTAAAATTAATGTTTAAAATGTGATGTTTTATGTTTAAAACATTTAGTTAGTGATTATAATACATCAGTTTTGTAAAAATTAATGACTAAATTTATAAAGTTCCATGTCAAGATGTTAATACCTTTTAAAAAAGCAATGTCTTAACAAGTTATCATGTTAATTAAGCATAAAAAGTAGATGTGGTTTCTCTTTTGAGTATATGAAAACTAAAAATCAGTAACTAAGACATGTGAAATAAATAGCAAGGTAGAAACACTTGTTTATTTAGAATAACATTCCCAAATTATTATAATTTTCCTAATTAAGCTTTACGAACAATAAAGTATATAAAATTTTGTTTAAAATTTAACAATTATTTACAAATGAACTTATTAACATTTATAAACAAGAAATACATCTACAATTAGGATCCTCTTTAGGCTAATGTACATCTCTTATCAATGATAAATGATCCATTCATTTTACAACTTTTTGACTTTTGCATAATATTAGGGGCTCATGTTACCTCTAAAAAACTACATTTTACATAAAAAGTTGGAATGTTGGCATGCAAAATTGCAAGTTTTGCATAATCATATGCCTAACTATAATTTAAATGAATTTCCTTTTCTAATTTTCATCTGCCTTCATATGCTTGATCATTTTAACAATCCATCTTGTCATAAAATATCTACAATCTATATTTCCATCTTACTTAAGGCATTACAACAAATCAATTACATGCTTAAAAGAGTGAGAAGTTCAAGAAATGTGATGGAATACTGTACTAGGTAGCCAAATTTACATTATAAACCTACCTTCACTTTGATCCATGTCACAACACTTGTCTTTTTAGCATTGCTTAGCATGTAATGTATCCTTAAAGCATCGCTAAGTACTTACTTAAAACCTAAGCATAGGGTATTCCCTAGTAGGTTATACTCGTGTACAACCTTCCTTCTTAGATATATTATAGATAGAACCAGTGGTGCTTACAATATTATTTAATAACCAAGTAAGAAAGCTTTTAGATAATTTCATTAACAATGAAGTGCTCAAACCATAAGCCTACATACCCTTTGTTGTATGGTGCTAAGAAGTATTATTTCCTTTTATCAAGTGACATGGTTTCATCTATGTACTTTTAGTTCTTTGAAATCATGTTGTTAGTTATTAAATGAATTATAGATCTAGGAATAAAAAAAATTACTATATTTTAATTTTACAGAAACATAATGTAAGCACCTATCATTTTCATAACATATAAACTTAACTTCATAATGTATAATATGTAGCAATAAAGAAAATACTTGAGGGCTATAAATAAGCTCACCTAATCCAAAGCGTAATTAAATTTACCTCTTTTATGTTAAAAAATTACTAGATGAGAAACCTACCTTAAAGTAAGCTATATTCTTATGATAAGATCTTTAATGTTATATAAAGTGGTATCAAGTTTACTTTTTATTGCCTTTGCAATGGATTGGAGCTGTTGGCGAGGATGGGATTTATCCTTTTAATGGGATTCTTATGGACAAGCTCCCATAATGTTGGATTCTTTAAACTTGCTATTTTCATCCTTGGTTTCCTTTAACATCTATATATTGGTTTTTGCTTGAGATACCTAACAAGGATTGATTATGAAAAAGTATGAGAATTAAACGAGCAAATATGCATTTAACTGTAAACAAGAAGCTTGAATTAATAGAAAACCTCACCTTTATGCATAATGTAATCAAAGCCATTAACCATGCTAAGAAAATCCCAACCACTTTGCCTATTATGGTAATTGTATTGGTCAACACCAGCATGTTACTCGTGCCTTCCTTGACAAGGTTGACCTTAACCTTACATTGATCCTTCAATAATCATTAAGTAAAAAGCAAATGATTTGGCAAAGCTATCCCTCTTGCCACCTACTTAATAGAAGTCCTACTACCATTGATAAACTTTTACATCCACCCTAGAAAGATAAGAAAATCAATTGATCAATGTCAATGTAGAAGTACATACATATTAAAAGTACATAATAGTAAGCAATTAAGTGATAAGTATTTATCTATTATTGAAAGATGAAAGGGGAAGGAACAATAAGCCAGTTTCTATGCCATAACATAAATTCTTCAATCATACCTTATCCTTATCCTGCTTGGTTATAGGTGATTTCATGCTTTCTGACTATAGAATAGCCCTCACTTTCTTCTATTAAATCTTTTTTTTCACTTTATGTGTCACTCCAACAATATTTTAGGCCTTTAAATCCTTTATATTAGGTTTTACTCCACTACAATGACATTTTGTAGTGGATCCAAAGTAAAATTTAATGCCTCCCCCTCCTTCAATGCCTTTAAATCACTTAAGATGCTTCTAAGATCCTAAAGTAGTTACCAATATGTCCATCTTTCCAAATTCCTAAAAATTTCCTCAAGAAACTTGGTGCATTAACTCATTCTATGTTAATGAAATCAAACTTCATTTATCAATGCTTTAATCTTAATAAGACTTCTTAATTAATAAATAAAATAAATTAACACTTACTATTAGGTTTGTAACCTTCTAACTCTCTTCAATTGTATACTCACCTTATAGGTTGACTTCAGCTCTTTTTCACAACTTTGTTTAGGATGTGCTAGGATAGATGCATTAGATCTAGGAGCCTCAGTGTTTACTCGAGTGATTTCTTATATTAGGTCTTGCTTGAGCTTTTTGTATCCACTTTAAGATAACATATGCTTATGGCTGTTTTTAGCTTGATTTTCCTTATTCTTTGCACTTTTTTCTTGTTGCCAAAATTAATAATAATAATAAAATAAAGGATAAGATGATGGACTCAATGTTGATGAAGGAAAAAGTGCTTAGTAAGATAACCACATTTACTTGAAACTCCTCAAACTTGTATATTTCCATAAAGGTGGCTCATGTCTTCAGATTGATCTAATAGTATTTGTCAAAAGGGTTTTCATGATCTTTCTTCTTAAAGTGACATAGTCTTTTATCAACCTTGTCTTAAAGTCTCACCACTTTTAGAATGTGGTCCTTCAATCCTTTTATCAATAAAAAAAGGTAGTTTGTAAGGCAATACACACACACACACACACACACACATATATATATAACACTTATGCATAATAAATCCAATATAACCATATACACTTCTAAAAAGGAATTTTATATAAGTATAACTATTTTACCAATACATCTTGCTATATATTATCTTTAATGTCTTTTAGTACTATGTGCCAATGCTTGGTGTTGAATAGCATATTTATGTGTGCCAACATCCTATTGTAATTGCTAAATTTTGTGCTACCAAGCCTAACTACTAGCCTTTTTCATTAAACTTTATCTGGACTTCGTTTTCTTTACAATATGAGAGGGTCATGTCCTTTATGACTATAGAACCTCTAGTGCCCTTCTTATTGTGGCAACTTGATTACTTGAATCTATGTCATTGCTATTTATATATTTTTAACCTTTGTAACATAACATATAACTTAAGTATCAAGCAAGAATTGATAATTTTCAAAGAACATTAATGCCATAACTTAATTAATAAGCAATGATTAGAAATTATTAAAGGTTTCTAAAACCAACATCACCTATAAAATTGAAATTGGTATTTAACAAATCCTTACCAATAGAGGATGTAATTGAAAAAATTTAGCATCTAAGGAAAATTAACTTAATAAAAAATAGAGCATAGAATAGAACATGTATTCTACAACAAAGCTCTCCATATAGCATAATGATCTTAAAATATATATTGATAACCATTGAAATGGAATTTTAAACATCGAAGTGAAATTAAATAAGAATAATAGATGATGTAATTACCTTAAACTTGATGTCTAACCTTAACTTAAAATGCTCATAAAACTTTTGAAAATTGGAGAATATACATATCTCAAATGTTGTAAAGAAGAACCTCAAAGCTCAGGCAAACTTTGTAACACAATTACTAAAAAAATGTAGGAGGAAAAATCTTAAAATAGCATTTACAAAAAAAAATCTAAAAATTGTTGAAGAAATGAAATGTGTGTGATAATGAGAAATAAGGATGAAATTATTCTATTTAGGACTTTTAGCATTAGTTATTAATTGAAAAACTAACTTTTGAACTTTCTATATTGGTTTCAACTTAAATTAACACCTATTGTTTCTACATAATTATAAAAATACCAATTGTGCATGGGTTTCAACACTGGTTATATATAAGAACCATAATCTTTTATTTTGAATATTTTCAAATCTAATTGTTAGCATACCTTTTGGAATCGATTTTTAAATAACTAACATAGTAATTCATCTGTGACTAACCACATTGGTTTTAGTTAATGACCGATGTGGTTCATTTTGTGCAAATAATTTTTCACAAGTTTCTATAGTCCAATAGTCAAATTTACAAACAATAATCACCATTTTACATAATGTTACTAACAATTATATTTGTTTGTTGTGTTTATTAATTTAGAATTAGTGAAGAAATTTAAGAAAAAAATTATAAGGATATTAAATTGTGAAAGTACAAACTAATGATGAAGATCACAAGCATATAATCGGAGGCTTATTACTTTAATTGATAGAATGAAAAAAATCATTTCATCTTCTAGTTAGAACTTTAGGTGGTTCCAAGAAAAAAGATAATAAAAAAAATTATTTTGAAAGTCGAGACTTAAATAAACATTATGCATTAAAATTATAATAAACTACACTAATAATGAGACAAATTATACATTAAATGCATCTTTGACCATGAAGAATTGGAATTCAGTCTTATTATTAATGTAAATTATCATTTGTTGCCTAATTATTCTTTTTTTAATCAAAAAAGTTTATAAGGAAGAATTAAAAGTACATCAATTCAATTCCATATAAATTTTAATGATGAAAGTGGGAGATGTATCATTGGAGACTTTGACTTTCAAATAATGAGTTAGAGCTAAATTTAAAGGGAATTGCCAAATACTTAAGATGTTTGTTCTTTAATTATAACCAATATAATAGGTTATTAAGTCAGGTATTTATTAAAGTTTGGTGTTTGAGGCTCTATTAACTTCCAAGGTCTTGGTAGTTAACATTACATTATAATTAATTGTCTAAAAAATTAACTTGTTAACTATATCCCAATTTTTTGATCTAACCCTTCCTTTCCCTTTTGATGTTGTCCTTTATTTACCAATGTATAATTTTTTATGTTAAAATATTAGTTTTTTTATTTTGATTCGAGGTGATAAATTGATCATATTTTTTAAAATATCATTGTGCCATTATATACATTGGTCATCACTTAAATCAACTTATATTCACTAATGTTGTTTTGTATTTCTTTAGTAATGAATTAAGCATCAATGAATAGGGCATTTCAACTTAAATACCTAAGAAGGAATTTTTGGTAAACTATACTAGTAGTGGGCTAGAAGAAAAGATGATTAGTTGGTGAAAAACCCTAAATGAATAATTAAATTTGCACCAATTATTTAGGCTAACACTTTAATCCTTTACTTGATATATAGAGCATATTAACACTAGTCAATGACATTGAGTATTACTACTAGGTGGCAATAAAGGTTATGCAAAATTGGTTTTTATAACATTTATCTCTTCTTTTAAAAAAATTACAAATCACCTTTTGAAAAAAATTTACTTATTTTTGAAGAAACAATGCAATAAATAAAGCAAAGTAAAAAGGAAGAGCATATCATGAGAAGATTATTGATAAGTGGGATTCTAGACTTGTATGTGAAGCAATATCTATTTTTGTTATTTACAACTCACATGTTAATACCATTAGGTAATATATATAATATGATATACTTTGTTTTTATTATAAAAATATTTTAAATAAATTAAAACTTTTATATAGAGAATATTAATTGAATCAATTAATTACATATTTTATTATTAGTAGAAAGTATTTTTATATTTCCTAATTAGATCTTTACAAAAATAACCATTTTAAGATTAAATAATTCTTCTATTAAATGTAATTTAGGTGGTTTAAAATTATGGTAATATTTTATCATTTATAATGTTTTTTATAGATTAGGAATTGATTAAAAGTATATATATATATACATGCATACATACATACATACATACATATATATATATATATACATATATATATATATATATATATATATATATATATATATATATATATAAATATATATAAATATATATATTATATTTTTTGACTTTTTATGTACATTAGAAGAAACATCTTTAAATCATTATTCTTTTAGTATGATTCATAAACAATAGATGAGAAATAAGATGAGTTATGGGAGTTTCCATTTGTTTAGTTTCTATTTCGTCTTTGCTATACTTCTTTTAGGTTGAAGATTTTCATTTAACTATGAATCCAAATTATGGATAATCTATAAAGAGAAATACAATTGATGACAAGACTTTGTTGATTTTAAGTATTTTTATTTAGTAAAAAGTAATATATATGTTAGATATTCATTATTTACCAAATGTGTGATTGTAAAGTAAACATAATAAATTAAATTCTATCATTTTTTATATTTTTTTAATATGAAACTCATTTAAAATTTATTTATATAAATAAGTTTTTAATTTAAATGAAAGAACTTAGTGGTAAAGCACATCTTGTTGATAATTGCATTGTTATAATTAAGCTATGCAAACTTTTAATTACATGGATAGTTTCACTCCTTATTGATGCTTGACCTAAGATGTGGATCATCCAAGGCACTCTATCTAGCATGATATACATCTCTTGTTAGAAAAAAAATTAAATTTGCAATCCATATATTATACAAAGTTATAATCTAGTTTATTGTAATAAGCGATCTACATATTGTTACAACCCTCCCATTATTGTGACCAACATGAAACCTATCTTATAGGTTTCCACTAACTTTTCCTAATCTTATGCAATTCATACTCATCCAAAAAAATATACCTTTAGTTAATAATGTAAAATGATGATGATAACTTAATGGCAATAATACTTGTTAAGTAATGTTTATAAAAAAGGGAAGTTAGGTTTTCTTATAAAGCTTTAATAGGTTTTTGATAAGTTACCTTAACTCAACCCTATAGTTAAGAATTTCTATTCGGCTACCCAATCCTTCGAACTAATACCTGAGCTACCATTCTATTTATAAACAAAATATCTAGCTGTTACCTTAAGGTTTTTTTTGTGTGTAGAATTTACCTTTATTGAGGAAGTGGTGAAGGCATGTCAACTTGAGTATCCCTAAACCCTAAACACAAAAAAGTAAGTTAAGAGCTTAATGAGTGAACACTCTAGTGTAAATTAATCATGAGAAAATATTAAAACTCTTATTGATTGAATTTTCTTTTCTTTAGTCACAACATGGATCTTATACAATCTTATAACTTAATTATTAATAATCATAATGGTATCATATGACTAAAGAAAAACTCATAAGTGTACTTAATTCTAAATCCATAATTCTATATAAAATAATGAATGAATATAATAAAAAAGTAAGGAAATCTCTTTATGACTTTTGGTCATCCTTATCCCTTACTAAACCCAACTTTGTTTTTTCAAAGTTTGCTTTATCCCTTCATAAATATTTACTGGATGTAATTTTTCTATCATATCAATAATTAATTCACTTCTATCATAATTCTTATATTCAATATCATATTTCAACTCAATCTTTACTAAATAAGTCAAATTTTCAACACGTCACTTATCACATCATTGTTATACCTTTTTGCATGGCCACATATGACATCTACTAAAAATTCAATTGAATAAATCACTAATAAGCATAACCAAGACCAATATAGCCTTACTAAATATGAAAATAGAGTGAGAACTTTGAATTCAAAAAATTTCTAAAAATGGAACCTTGGCAAGTGGTTTCTGTTTGTAAGTACAAATGGACTAAAAAGACCAAGTAATGAGCCAAAACCTAATTCAAATTGGACCTTAAATTGGTTAGCCCATCAAGAGAAAACCCCAAACCATGACCCAAGGCCCAAAAAAGGCATATTTGTAATTCTAACTCAACTTAGAGGTAAAAAGGTCTAAATTGATCGAAAAGGCTTAAAAACTCGGTGATTAGTAATTTTTATAGTAAATAAAAATTAATTAAGATTTACTAAATGGTGATTCCATATTATAGTGTAGAAAAATAGATTATTCAAATAAAGAACTTAAACTGCAAATTAAGCATTAGATTCTAGTCATTAGAAAACCCTAAAATTTATAAGAAGAAGAAGAAAGGGGGGTGCTAAAAGTAAATTTTAATTTGAAAAAATTTATAATTAAAGTTTCTAGATCATTATTATGTTTTTAAAGCTTATAAAAATATAAAAGAGTAGAGAAAATCTTGAACAAACTTTTATGCAAATCATGCTAATTGCCCAATTTTAGGGTGTTTCCAAAATTACTAGAATTTTCATATTTTTCCATAAATGAGTTTTAAGTTTCACAAAAAAATTTGATTAATTAATGTCTTGAAATATCTTAAATTATTATTATTCCATAAAATTATGAATTCTCCCCTTTTTTTGAAAAATAATGATTTAGCCTTTACAAAAGCCCATTTTTATGCTTAATCGAGTGATTACAATCAAATACATGTCTTAAAATTTATTATGCAACCAAGCATTTGGCACCTCTTATGACCTCAAGGTTGTGCACCCTCATTGGAGTGCAGAAATTTTGCACGAAATGTCAAAAATAGGTACAAACTCTAACTAATATCATAAGCTATTTTTCTCTTCACATACTATATCTATTGCATGCACATGCTTTAAAAAATCTAGAAAGAGACAAAGAATAGCTAATTGTCCTTGAGTATTTAGCCATATTATCTCTTAAACAAAATACTTTTAAAGTCTGTTCATAAACAAGCAAGAATTAAAGTATTTTTCCTCCTTAAACATTTCACCTATCATTTAACAAAGGAACCAAAGTCCAAAAGTAAAATTCAATTTCAAATTTTCATCTTTTCCCACACACTTAAGAAGGAAAAAAGGTTTGTTTCCACACTTAGCCATTCTTCCATCATCAAATATTATAATAGATTTAGAAAATCCTCAAAAGAGCATTTTTTAATTTCCAGCAAGCTTAAGATTTTCACCAACTAACTACTAAAGTAAAATTTCCTATGTATTTTCATTTCATTTTATCTTTATAATTCTAAAAAAACAACGTTTTAATATTCTTACTTGAAAATCATGATTTCACTAAGAAAGGGTTATTTCATAAATTTTTAGTTAGGTTTCTTGCCATTATCAAGCAATCCCTTGAATAAGTTATTACTTAGCCTTCTTATCTTGAGTTGTTATTAAAGAAAAATACGATTAGAAATATGTGATTACATGATTATGGCTTAATTAGAATTTATGAAACCATTAGTGTAAATAGCACTTTTAAACATGCTAGAATGTATATATGCTTTTAGAATTTTCTCTAATGTGCTTTATGTGATTTTAATAATTATTTTAGGAATCTTGTATTCTTATTATTAACATGAAAATAGGCATGTATGATCCTTACAAATCAAGTGTAAATATTAAGATTTATGAAGCATTAATGTAGGAAAAATAAAAATTTTGATACTTTGACAAGTATATGTGCTTACATGAATTTCTAGCATGTTTATTGGCATAAAATTTGTGATTTTGATTCTATAAAATTTAGATATCCTAACAAGGAAAATAAAGAAATTAAGTTAAATAAAATTTTTGAAGAAAGGCCATAGATAGGGACCTTACCTATGAGCTTTCTTCAAGAAAAACCTAAGCTCTATTCTTGAAAGTAAGCTCAGAGGTTCCTTATGTGTATTAAGGGAAATGTATTGTAAAAATTTTAATAATTAAGGGTAAATATGTACAATTAAGTTACATTAATATTTTAAAAAAATTTGGAATAATTAAGGCTTAAATGAATTTTATACGCAAAAATTGAACTTATGACACTATAGATATGAAAAGTGAGACTTATATGGACTTGAACCTATGGATTTTGCACTAAGGCCTAACATACATGAACATCGAATTCTGATTGGAACTAATAAAAATTAGCTTGTTTTGGATATGAAACAAAATGGTAGAGCAATAATGGTATTTTGACCATACTGGAATCTTATGTTATGATAAATCCTTGGATGAATATGTTATATGAAAAATTTATGAATATACTTTGATATAAGATTGTAGGGAAGTTGGCCCGATGCCTATCATTTTTGCACTGAGGAAAAAGAGACATGGTAAGTAGTGGGAGGCATAAGGTTAGAAGAAAGAAGGATAAGGTTAAAGGGGATGACAAGAAGGTAATTTGTATACCATTTGCCATTTATTTTGTAAAAATTTAATCGTCATTAGTAAAAATTACAATCTATGTTCATGATTATGCAAGTACTTATTTCTATAGATGTTTTACTATTAAAAACCTATTAGAATACGGGTTTAGTAACTACTTATCAAGTTTTTATATATTCTATATTATATATGGTTATTTTATTAATGGTCCTACAATATAACCTACCCATTGTCATTGCTAACTATATCATCAAATATTATAGAACTCCCATTAAGTATGAGCGATATTGATAATGGATGGACATGACTTATAGTACACCACTACTATAAGGTTAACTTTATTAGACTGGCTTCCAAACTTACCAATTTTGGATAATAATCTTATAGAGTTTTCAAAATAGTAAGGTGGGAATTCACAATACCATTCGCTATTGATCAATATGCCCTACTTATCCAATAAGCTAAAGTATCTATTTTTAGTAATTTAGGTATGTAATATTAAGTGCATATAGCCTTGTATTTATTATCTATCGCATAGGGCCATAAGGCTAAAACCATATTTACATTCCTTACAATAGGAGCTATTTTTCCTATATTCATATAATTATATATTATGACTAACATGCTTAATTATATTCATATATAGTGTATTTTAGCAATCTATATGCTTACAACTATCAATTATTTTAAAAGCAACTCTAATTATAAACTAAATTATTATATATATAATATGCCTAGTACACAAAATGAATAAAAGAACAAAAAAAGTTTCATATGAGTTACCAAATTCTTTTAGTGTTATAATTCTTTCAGTGAAATCCTTTAATTTGTTGTTATGAAATATGAAATTGAGAACGTTTATTTCCTTGAAGTATCTTTCATAGGAAAACCTTGGAGGAGTCATTTTTCGATATATAGCTACTTAACTTTTTAAACAATTATTAGGAAAATCCTTGAGTTTTACTAGCCTAATCTTATTCTTTTATGTTTGTTTATGCTTAAACTTACTATTGTGAAATGAAAAAATCAGTTACCTTTGAAATCCCTAAGGATCATGATTTTGCTAGTGAAAAACCAAGGAAAAATTATAAATTATATTTTTAACTATTTTAATATCTATTTTCAAAAATTTAAAAAAATAGACATACTTTTTCTAAGTAATGAAAGTGCATAATTTTCAATAAGGAAGAAGCAAAAATTTCATAGAACTAGTTTTTATTCAGTATCAAGAAGAAGTTTTATCACAAATTTCTAAAAGTTTCTTTGATGTTATTGTTCTCACACTCTTTAAGAAAAAGATATCTCACTTTTAATTTCATTTTTTTGTCATTTGATTCTTTTTTAGAAAGTTATAGGTTTTCTTGCATAATAAATATCATCATATTTATAAATTTATCATCCATGACAATGTCTTATAGAGAAATTTCAAAAAATAATTGCTTATATGGTTTTTAAATCATCTTAGAATCTTTAGTAGCTTTTCTACTAAGTGTTCACTAATTTTTAAAGTTTTCAAAGTAGGTTTCTAAATCAAAATTGCAGTATTAATATCATTACTTTAAGAAAATTACTAATAAAAATCTGCTTAATTTTTTTGTCTATGTAAAAATAGTAAAAGAAGGTTAAGAAGGGTTTATGAAGGTGTCTTCTTGATGTCTTCATGTTGATCATGATAGATTAGAAAATAGGTCATGACACCATGCACCATTTATTTAACATTATTTGATTTATAATAATTATTCTCAATACCTAGAATCTTTAGTATGTTCTAACCTCTTGTATAAACTTATAATTGACTACACAATCCATAAAAGCAACTTTACAAGGGCATGTTTAACTATATAATCAACTAAAACTATCCAAATAGAGATTTACTTATAATAATAGTTACCAAGCAAGTATTTAGATGGCTCCTTTTAAAGCTTTGTATAGAAAACATTATAGATTTTCAATTGATTGGTTCAAGTTAGTACAACCAAACTTTTAAGCCCATAATTGATACAAGACACTACAGATTAAACTTGCTTGATAAGGAAAAAAAGTTATTAGCATCACAAAGTAAATAAAAAGCATATGTCAACCATTAACATCAATATCTAAAATTTACTATTGATGATCATGTATTTCTTAGATTAAAGGGTGTAATGAGATTCAAAATGAAAGGAAAGCTCAACTTGACGTACATTGAACCTTTTGAGATTCTTAAGTGAGTTGGTGCAGTAACGTACTAGTTAGCACTTTCACTAAAGCTTGCTAGTGAACATCTTGTGTTTCATATGTCCATGTTTAAAAAATACTTGCCTAACCCTTCATAGGTGTTGTAGTTGAAATCTGTCTAGTTGGATAAAGATCTATCCTATGAAAGAATCTAATTGCCATTGTAAATAGGCAAGTTAAGAAACTTCATAATGAGGAGATAGCTTTGATAAAGATGATATGGTAGAACTATACCGCTAGGAAGTAACATAGGAATTTGAAATGTAATACTTGCTAAACATCCTCATTTTTTAGTAATTAATGTTAGTATATTATTTTAAGAAATTTGAGGATGAATTTCCTTAGAAGGGAAGAATTTTATGGCTTTATTATTAATAGGTAGCCTATATATGCTATAGTATAGTATAATGGTAGATAGAATTATTATGAACTTGAGATTACCTTGATTAGCCTTGAATCATTGTCATTTTTTAGCCTAATTTAAAGCCTTGACATGTTTTATATTTTTTTTAACTTGTTGAGGGCTTTAATTATAGTTTTGTTTCTATCTAGCTCATTTTGTTAAAAAGATAGGTCCATTTGTTGGCCTTTGGAGTAATGTTTATCTTGGCCTAGCCTAATTGTAGATAAGCTAGGTGCATCTAGACAAATGTTCTTGTTTGGTTTGCTCATTATTTAGATAAGTTAGGTTGTCCAAGATTTTTTGAAATTTTTTCTAAGTCTGGAGCACTTTAATAAGGGGTTTCTATAAAATATATATTACTTGAAAAGGAAAAATTTAGGTTTTAGTTAATTTGATATTTCTTAATCTAAACATAATTTTTAATGAATTTCGGGAAACCTTTAAATTGCTTTTAAATAAGGTGGAAATTGACAATATTTTGAAAATTTATCATTTTAAATTAGAATCCAAAAACTATATTTTGATTCTTTAGAGTTTTCAATTTTTTTATATATTGTTTGAATCCAAATGGGGGTATTTCCTTGTTTACATTTATGTATGCCTTATGTATCAAGATTAAAATATAAATTAAAGATAAATGAGGACATTTACTTAAATGACATAAATGGAAATGGAAATAATGTTCTTATTTATCTTTAGTTTATATTGTAATCACCATTCATTACAAGAAATTTGATCTATTGCAATGATACCTATACTGATAACATTTTCTCGGTGACTAGTATGTGTAAAAGTTGTATGATTAGAGACTTGTGCCAAAAAAAGGTCTTGCAACCATATTGCAATGACAATCATCATTATAGAAATAATAAAAAATTATTTTAAAATTTTTTTTTTGGAAAAAATAACTTTAGCAATGATAATGTCATTGGTATATGTTAGACATATAGACATGGAATAAATTAATCTTTTATGGAAAATTAAGTAGCTAATGATGGAACTAATTACAAAGATAAGGTTGTCATTTTATGTTGCTAAAAAAAATGTGGCTGGCACCAATCTTCATCGATCTTATATTGAGTTGCATTTAAAATAGAGAAAATGTTTGCTTAGATAGACTTTGATAGACTATATAGCAATGATCAAATTTATTATTTAATGGTGATAGTGTCATCACAAAAAAATTACATGTTGTCATCATAAAAAAATTGCATGTGGAATAAGGATGACATAGTTAGATTTAGATTTTAAAAGACCATGTAACAATGACTAAATTTTTTATTTAGTAAGAACATGGTCATTGCAATAAGGTTTCATAGGGAAATGAAGATGACATAGTTAGATTTAGATTTTTAGACAACATATTCTAAAAATCAAACTTTTTGTGTAACAATAACATTGTCATTGCAATATCTCTTAGGAATGCATTATAAAAACTAGGATGTAGTCATTTCTATTGTTAGCAATGCTTAGAAGCCAAAAGAGTTCCACCATTTTTGCCATTTCTAAGGTATATCAATATATATTCTATGTTTCAGTATTATTCTTTTATTATTCTATCTCAAGTTTCTTCTTTACTTTTGTAAAATGTAGAGATTGTGCTACATTACTTATTAGCCATTATCTTTTCTTCATTTTCAGCATTATTCTTTCATGAGGTAAGTTCAGATTTAATCATATTATTCTCGTTATTTTTTTGCTTTATATATATTTGGTTGATTTGTTTTTAATATTTTGTTGGTGTGAGATATTTTATTTGTTCTGTTGTTGCAATATTTTTTGACATATACATTTGTTTTGGAAATTTTATAACTTTTTAATAAAATGGTTATGAAATATACATTTTTAATGTAATTTATCTTAGGGAAAATTATGACATATACATTTGTTTTGAAAATTTTATTACAAGTAAAATTATTACAAAATTTTAACATTTTATAAATAATAATTAAATCATAATTTTGAAGTTCATGTTATATTTGTTGTAAGTATTTTTTTTTTGCATTATGGAAACTTTTTTTTTGGTTTCTATCAATGTTTCCATTTCAATTATAATTTTTATATTATGGTTATATATTTAAAGTTTATGTATATATTTGTTCAAAGTATTTTTTTATGAATTATGGAATTTTTTTTATGATTTCTACTAATATTTCCTTCTCAATTGTAGTTTTTATATTATGGTTGTAATTTGCTAAAAGTAAACATGGTAATTTTTTTAAAATTTATTTGTAATCAATGCATGATATTGTAAATTTTTTATGTACTTAGGAAATATAAATAATTATCTTTAAAATAAAAAATTGGAAGAAATCATGAAAATTATTTGTGATTAATGTATGATTTGTTTATATAAGTAGGGGAATTAGCCATGTATTAGGGACACTTACTAAAACAAGGAATATTATCAATAGAGATAATATTATGAAGAAATATTATCAAAAGAGACAATATATGAGCACTCTTACATGCTTATAACACAAGCAATAAAGAAGCTTAATTTATATGTTTCACACTTTTGAAAAAAGGGTGTAAAGAACTGGGTATTTAGAAGACACATAATGGAGGAAAGAAACAATGATGGTGTTATCTTTGTTATGATAGCCTAAAAGTAGTTGCCAACTTTCATGTTCATTGTAATCAATTATATTGTTAAGGTTGTTATCAACGAACACTTATAGAAATACCTATTTTTTTTATTACTACTAGTTCTTTTAGTGTAATAAAGAGTTTGCCTACCTTAATAATATGTACTTATTTTCCGATTTGACATAGGAATCCTTTCCAAGAGCTTAGGATTGTATACAAATTTTTTAATAAAATAATGACTTTTATTAGTTTACAACTTATTATTTATCTTCCTTTTATTTATTTAATTACATGTTTTATATCTATTGGAGCAATATTTTAAATATGTCATAATTTTAACATAAAGATTATTAATTGAGTTAATCAATTAAATATTATATTTTTTAATGAAATATGAGGAATTAAACTTAAATTTATTTACTTTTATATCACTTTTCAAGTTTATATTTTAAATTAAATTTATACCAATAGAAATTTGATCATGCTTTTAAATTTTTATCTAACTATAACAATAGATTTAATTAATAATAACTCATTATTTACATTTATTCTTTGTATAATATTATATATAATAGTTAATGGTCAAAATATTTAATAAAGTGACCAAATTACCCTTTTGCTAAAGTTATAAACTAATAATGTAATCTAATTCTAACTCTAATAGCTTAAATAGATAAAAACTGCAATAATCCTAAATTAAAGGTTAATATTATTATTATTATTAATATAATTAATCATTTATCTTTTATTATTATATTTAAAGAGGTGTTGCGCCATGCAAATGACAATGTAAACTTCTTTCATCACCATTTCTACTTTTAACTTTGCCAATGACACAATATAGTTAACTATCAAGATTATTTAACTTATCAACTGTAATATCTTATTTTTCGTTACATATGATACATCTCTATTGGAAACTTCATCATCTTTGTAGGGGAAAATGACAATGATTCTTCCAATGAAATTACATTAAGCACTCATTCCACACACCTACCAATAATGCATTTTCAAAACCAGGAAGATTGTTATCAAACATATATCATTCACTTATGGTAAGGATAATATTTAAGATGCATAACTAAAACTAGGAAGCTCATGACCTATCTTCACCATATTTTCCTTAAACTTCGAATCACCATATTTCAATGATGAACCCATGTTAACTTGCTTTCCCAATGTTTCAACCAAAGCTATTATACCCAAAAGCTTAAAAGGGTTTTGTTATTCTTACTAATTGATTTTTGTTATTCTCATATCCTTAAGCATTACAAAAAGTTTGTGCTCTTGGCCAATCTATCTAACCAAGTAAAGTTGTCTTCCCTATTCTATCTAGCATGGCTTAATCTAGGTGACCAAGTTTGTTTTCCCTATTTTATCTACCATTGCCCAATCTATTTAACCAAGTTTGTCTTCCTTATTATGTCTAGCATTGCCTAATCTATTTGACTAAGTTTGTTTTCCTTAAGTTGTCCAGCATTACCCCATTTATTTGATGAATTTTATCTTCACTATTCTATCCATTGTTTCCTATTCTATCTAACCATGTTTCCTATATTCTAAACTTATGCTTCCTTAAAAAATGATAGTGTTGTCATTTCTAAATTAGGAATTTGATCAAACCTTCCTTGTAAATGGCAACTCAAAAGGGAATGATAGGATAATTTACTCTAATATTGAATCAGGATAATTTTACCTTCATTTTTTTCCACTTTTTCTAAAATAAAGACTAAATGTATATAACATGTGTAAATGTCGAGGATAAAAATAGCAATAATAATTGTAGTAGTAAATTGCAAGTATAAATTTAAAACTTACACTTAAAATAAATAATAAAATAGTACATCATATATATGGCTTATAATAGTTATAACTAACATCTTTTGTATGTCCAAATAAAAATTTGAACTTAATGTAATTTATTTTAACATAGTTGTTTTAAAATAGTTATTCTTTTTTATTTTATTTTAAATAATGTTTTGAAAATCAAACTTGACTGGTCGATTTAACCAGGAAATGAGTGAACTAGCCTTGTAATGATCCAATTAAGCTTTAAAACTAGCCTTCAAAAAACCAATTAGAAAACTGGTGAACCAGTTAAGCCATGTGAATCGGTCATGCTTTTTCTTGATTCAACCAATTGATTTTTTTCCTTAAAAAATTAATACTATTTACAAAATTAACATTGTTTTTGCTTCATATTAGAAACCCATATGGAAGGTTCAAAGTCCCAAGTAGTAAAAAATTACCTTATCTCTATAAATAAAAGCCACAAAATGAGAAAATTAAGTTTAATATTTATTTTTTATGATAATTTAAATTATAAAATTATGAAATATTTACCAATATTTGAATATATTTTCATATTTTATATAAATAATTTTAATATTATGACAATTTAATTACTTTAATTGTTATATATCATAATTTAATTTATAATAATATTATTGCAAAGAAATAAAAAAGAAATTAATAAATTACTTTTTAATAAAGGAAAAGTATATAGCGATGACATTGTCATTGTTCAATGTTTGGCAAATATTGATGAGAAATTAAATTTCTTGGATAGCAAAGTCATGATGGCCAAGCCATATATTGATGATATTGTTATTGGTATATATGCCCTGGAAAATGTATTTGGTGTAAAGAAACATAAACCCATTTATTGATAATGATGCATCGTAAAATGTTTTTGAAAATTTTGAATTTTAAGTTTCAAATTTCATGTACCTTTTTATAATGACATGTTGTCATAATATGGCTACTGAAAGGTAAATAAGTGTGGGCTAGTGCTAATATTTTTAGTCATCTTATTGTGACAACTAAGAATTTTAATTAGGGATAATCGAATTAAATGTCATTGTTGAATGTTCTAAACATGAAAGCCACAAAGTGCCATTTTCATTCATTTGCCTAACAATCCAAGGAGGAAGAAGATTTTAGAAATTTTGAGGTTAGTTCTTTATATTTTCTTTGTTATTTCATTCATTTTTTAACTCTTTATCTTATTTTGTAACATTAGTTTTGTATATTTACCAATTTGTACTGTTGTTCATCCTTTCTTTTTGTTACTTATTTTTCTAAGTTAAGCTAAAATATTTTCATGTAGTTTTATTTGATGCTGAATGATGAATTATGGTATGTTGATAAAAAAAATGGTTCTATAATTTTTTGTTAATAAATTTTTTGTTCATCTATTCTATAATTTTTTGTTGATAAAAAAATGCATCTAATATATTTATCGTGACATTATGGTTGCATACATTGTATGATCATGATATTTAGTGGTCATGTTATGTTTAAATTTAGCATAACTTTTATACTTGATATGAGTATGGGAATTTTAGGGTGATATATTGATATTTATGTTATATTTACACTTAGGGTAAGATTTTTGAATTTTTGATCGAGTGTTGAAAGTCATAATATATAAAATATGAAAGAATCTTCATGAAATAATAATTTGAATAATGAATTCATGAAATTAATTATAAATCAATCATAAATTAAGAAGTTGAAACATTTAATTTAATGAATAAGGGAGTTTGTTTTAAATAAAGCACTATACAATGATAATATTAAGTAATAAAATGAAATAAAATTTAATACATTATACAAATTATGTTCACTTAATTACTGAACAAGACATTAAGTAATGGAAATAAATAAATTTTAATGTATTCTAATTTAACAAAGGTTTCAATATATTACATCTTATATAGGGAAAAATTTAACATAGTAAAAATATTACTATAAAGAATGTTTACAAATAGGCAATATTCGATAATTAAAACTTAAATAAAAATTGGGGAGATAAATTATTTATTTAAGTAGGATAAGAATCTATTCTAAATAGAACGGTGAATAAGCTCCTATTATTATTATGCATAATAGTAAATGAGTCTGAAAAGTAGGGTTAACCATTGTAAACAAATTAACTAATGGAAAGTTATAAATTTTAAGGTATTACAATTTAAAAATGGTATAAATTAAATAACAAGAATATTATATAGAATATTATATAAAATTTATTTACCAAGAAATAATATTCAACAATTAAAACATGAATATAAATTGCGAAAATAAAATATTTAATCAAGTAGGATGAGAATCCATTCTAAGTAGAGTGGTGATAAGATTGAACAATATTTAATTAATTAGGAAAGATAATTGAATAAAAAATATTAATGTGAAAATCTTTTGACAATCATATTTTTCATTAATTAAAATATGAATGTACTTTGTCTAAATAAATTATTCATTTATTAAAGGAATTGGGAATAATTTTGAAATAAAATATTGAATACACTATAAATCTAATGCACCTTCACTTTAAGCTTAGACCTATTTAATTGTTGATTAACCTTTATAGACTAACCAATCCTTGAATTATCTTATACACTTAGATAGTTTAGGATAAGTCTTTTAGTTTTTAACTTCTCTACTCATTATTTGATGATGTATAGATTTCATGTGCTTTCTTTGTTCTCCAACTGTGTACTATATTGGTGTTTAGTTTGCACACTAAGAGAACTACAATGAGATGTTAGCATAATTTAACCATTTAAGAAATAATAAAGCATGGATAAGTAGACATGATAACTATAGGAGTATCTCAAATAGAATAAGGTCTTACCCATTAGAGTTGGAGTGATAACATGGATTTAGAACACACAATAAACATGCATAAAGATTGAGTCATTTAATAACTCCTCATGTTGGTGACCAATGACAACATGTTCATTAATAAGAGTTGGATAACTTTATGTGATCACCTATCTAATGAGTATTGGAATGTGTAACATTATTTGTTGAGAAGGCTAGCAACTTCATTGATTAAAATGGGCTAAAAGCATATATGTGCAACAATTGTACATATGAGTTACTTAAGATGTGGATACCATGTTTGTGTATATAGTAAACCACATATTTGATCTATTTTACAAAAATTGGATTCATCATAGTGAAGTGACCATTCTAATTACACATGCTATGCAAGGGATGGAGGAGCCTAATGATGCTAATGAGATGGTTGAAATAATAAATGAGTTTTTTAGCCTTTATTTAGTTAATCAAACAATTAAGAATTATGGAGATGGAGATAAAGATGAATTAAGGGGGAATGTATCTTATGGCTAAAGCTTTAATGAATTATTCACTAAAGTTGAGATGGAATTACACCCCAATTGCATAAACATTTCATCCTTGAACTTTTTAGTGAAACTTATGCATTTAAAAAGTTCTACATAAATGGATAAATAAGTTATTTGACTCTTTATTGAAGTTATTGAAGGAAGTACCTCCTACGAAGAATAAATTGTTTGGTTCACACTACAATGAAAAGAAATGGCTGAATAAATTAAGGTTAAGATATAAGTCAATCTATATTTACAAATGTGACTGCCCACTTTTCTAGAATGAGAATGCTAAAAGAAAGAACTATCCAATAAGTAGGGAGAGTTATTAAGCCAACAAAAACGCAAAAAGAGCAAAAGTATCCCATAAAAGTGCTAAGGTAATTTTCATTAACCCCAAATTGAAATGATTATACAAATCAAGGCATACAATGGAAGATATGAAATAACATCATCTAAGATAGTTAATGCAGGATAGGGTCATATAACATTCTATTGATGGAGATGTCTAGTAGGATTTTGACAAAAGGTACCCAAATTTTACCAAGGAATAAAGGAATGCTCGATTAGGTGTGAGTGTAAATAGGTTCAATACTTTTGGCAATATAAGTTTGTCTAATAGCATATGACTAGTAGTGATAATAACTTACAATTTGCGACCATGACTTTATATGAAAAAGTCCTTTTTTATTGACACTATTAATTTTTGGATTATAATATTTGGGAAAAGATATTAATATTTTCCTAAAATTGCTAATGGAAAAGTTGAAACAATTATAAGAGACGAGGGTTAAAGCTTGGGATGCTACTAACGATAGCATGTTTAAGATGTATATGACATTTATATGGATAGTTAATGATTTTTTTTTTACATGGAGTGATCTATCATAGTAGAGTAGACAAGGGTATAAAGCATGTTTAACTTATAATAAAGATACTTCATCACTGTGAGTTAGAGGAAAAATAATGTATATTGGTCATCATTGCTTCCTTTTGATAAGTCATAGGTTTTGAAACAACAAGCAAATTAATGGGAAGACTAAAAGGAGACATACTTGAGGTAGTTTACTAGTTTTATGATCATGGTCCAATTAAGTAGATTAAGTTAGAGACTTCTTGGAAAGCATATATAGTATGGTAAAGTGAAATAGAAGAGATGTGTTAGTGAACTTAATTAAAGTAAATAGAGTATTTTTTTTTCTAGCTTTCATTTTGGCACATAATGAAGTTGAGATATGACCTTGATGCCATGCAAGTTTAAAAGAATGTATGCAATAGTATTATAACCATATTGTTAGACCTAAAGCATAATTCAAAGGAAATAGACAATGCAAAATGTGATCTACTTGACATGAAAATATAACTAGAGCTATATTTATGAGAGAAAGGAACAATTAATGAAACTAAATGTTAACTGTAAGTTAAATGATGTTAACCAATAAAGGTTCTATTAATTTACTCAAAATGTTAGATATCGTAATAGGTTTGGTAGTAATTTAAGGAAGAATATGATTGATGATGGCACCAAAATCTAAAGGTTGAAATCTTATGATTGTTATGTCATCATGTAGCAATTATCAGCATCTACAATTTAGCAAAATAATGCTACAAGAATTATTTGTACTAATTATTGAGCTCTACAATTACCTCAATCTAGTGTGTGTAGGAACTTTGAAAAAAATGGATGTGGAAATAACTAAGGAAGACATTGTTCACATTCTTTGCAAGCTGGAAATGATATACCTTATAGCAATCTTTGATAAAATAATCCATTTAGTGATGCATTTTCTTGAAGGAGCATTAGTAAAGGGACCTGTTTATTTTTTATAAATGTATCCATACAAAAGATACATTAGGAAGTTGAAGGATAATATCAGGAATTGTGTTCAACTTGAGGGTTATATCCCTAAAGGATACATTATAGATGAGGAATTGACATTTTGTTTTATATGTTTACAAGTGGTGGAAACTTGGTTCAATTAACTTGAAAGAAACCAAATATCATATAAGGTGGCATAAAAAAATGATTGTCTATGTTTAAATCTCAATGTTAACCTATTAAAGCTAGAAAGGTTATTTTATTCATGAAGAGAGATCGGGATATTATAGTATGGTACGTCTCGAACAATTATACCAAAATCAAGAAGTATCTTAAGTAAGTCTCTCATATATGTCACTTATTTTTTCAATTCCCTCTTATTTCATTAATAACTTGTACTTTCTAGTGAATTTAAGAGGGAATTGCAAGTAGGAGGATGTCAAAAATCAAATAAACTATAGAAAATTGAGCTCCCTTTATAGTTTTACTCAAAGGTAATGTCTTCCACTATTCATTTCTATAATTTCTTCCCTTTTTGTTGTTCATTTTAACACTATTACTCGTAATATTTTTATAAATATATTATTTACTCATGAATGGATCCTTAGAGGCAATTAATGCACTATTCTTGTTAACTTCTAGACAAAGTTTCACGATCATGTTGTATTTAACACGTGTAATCAACAAAGTTCAATTTGTGACTTTTACTTGGGATTCTAGGTATAAGACACAAAATAGTGGGATTTTTATACTTGAGATGAATGGGAACACATTTTATAGTGTTTTAGAGGTATCATAGAGTTAATTTATATCCAAAATTACTTTATAACTTTATTAAAGTGTAAATAATTTGACAACAACAATAAAAAGAAGAAAATTATGACAAACAATAATATAACAAACATCTACATTAGTGCTCATTGGCACAAATATGAGCCATATAGCCATATATACTTGCCTCTTAAGGATAACAAATTTTTTACCTTGACGATCCTTTTAATGGACCTAATTAGAGAGTTATTACTCATGTGATGCATTGTGGTATATAGGATCTTCTTGATGCTAATATTAATTATCATAAGGCTCAATATTACAAGACATCAACTTTGTTAACTTCGCTTTCATAATTGACCTTGGAAATTAGGAAGGTCTAACCTTACTAGATATAAATAGTGATCCTTAATGTGATTCATATTTTACACATAATTATGTTGAGACACAACATGTCAACAACTTTATAAATGATAATGAAATATTAGAATATGAAATAATTGGTGATTACATAGAGGAGGTAGAGTTACAATAAGATGATCATGTTAAAACTAATAAAAAAGAAGATAAGTATTTTACTTCTAGTGATAGTGATTTAGACTAAGATTTAGAGGCTTTTATTTTTTATTATCTTAAGTTTGAAACCTTTTCCATGTGTTGTAATAAATATTATTTATATTTAATGGAAAATATTGATTCTCTTACAAGTTTCTAGCAATATGTTTGTTAAGGTTGGCATTACATTTACTTTGATATATTGAAATAAATATTTGTTCATATGCCATTATTATAGTCATTCATAACTATGGTTGCTATTATATCTCACCATTATGAAGGTGATAGAGGAGTTGACCTATCACAGGGCCCCACTCACATTCTCAACCATTGTGAATCAGGTAAAATCACTTATACTACATAACTCATGATTTTTTCCTATACATAAAGTTTATCTACTTGGTAAATATTTTGTAAAGCTCTAATGCCTATGAAAAAATGTGACAAAAATAAGAGCATTACCTTCAAAAAATCATTATAGAAAAATAACATACCACTATCCTTACAATTTGATCATACTACTTGGAACTCAATGGGTTTAAATCATTTGCTCTCACCACAATTGGTAAGGACACTAGTTAAGATGTATTGTGAGACATTCTATAAGTCTTGGTAGATAATACTTAAGAAGTAAAGGGCTTGTATCATTAAGTCACTTCATATAAATATCAACTCATTTTGTCCATTAATTTATGACTTGAAATTATCATCATTTTAATCCATTTTTTCTATGACATGTCTTTGATGTAGGAATATTTAAATGAGTAGGCATTCTAGAATGGACAATGCAACACATCTATGATGGCATCTTATGCAGTGCAACTAATATCTATAGAGTTTAGGAGTGACGAATGCATAATCATCACTTGGCATAAAGGGGATGAGATTGATTACAATCTTTAGAATGTGAAGTAGGTAGTATTAAGAAATATGTCTAACGATCATTAGATGCAAGCCTGCATGATGTTCAAGAGCTAGGAGTACCTTATAAGAATAAATTACATAGTATAGGTTATAATTTTTAAATTTTAGGTTTTTTGGTAACTCTTTTAATATCTTTTATGTTTTACTTTGAATTTGTAGGAGAGGTTCAAAGAAATGTGCAAAATAGGACACAAAGAAAGTATAATGATTGAAATGAATTGAATTTTATAGTAATGCATCGATACAATAAGGTATGCTCAATAAACATTTGTTACATTTAATGCAGTATAATTTAATTTTAAATAATTTTTTTTTAAAATTGGTATAAAGAAATAAGATGATAGATGCGTTGTAGTAAGTGATAGACAACTTCATTGATCATTACAGCAAATCATTAGGGGAATAGGTGTCTTTAAAGGCCTAGGCTAATTATGTATGTATTATTTTCTTGTTTGCTAATTTTTATTACTAATGAAAATTTACGTAATATTTTAACATTTTATCTTTAAAAAATATGTAGATCTAAATCTAAAAGTGGGCCACTTAACTACAAATACAATTTGGTTCTCAATCTACCTTATTAATGGTCCTTGTAACATATTTCAATGAGTCAGCCGTTGTCAAAGAGCTATTGGGCACTCATGTAAGGCACAGAAAGAGGATTGGTTGTGTACTTTGAGGGACATCTTATGGTGACACCCTTAGAAGTACCTTATTGATTGCATTTTATCCTTCTTAGCCCCAACATGATGCACCATTGCCAGATGTCGTACATTAATACATCATTCAAAGGTAGCAATGCATGCAATATTAGTAATACCTCTTTCTTTAGCATTAGTATACCTTCAACTAGCTGACATGACATATGATACCAAGCTTCTGGATTAATCCTTGTCCATTACCTTTTGTTGGCATTTAGCCTATTACTAACCTTACTAAGAATATTTGCTCCTCGCAGTCTACACCTGCACCCGAGCATTAGCAGGATGATGCTGAGTAGTAGAATGACCAACAATAGGATTATTTTCCAAATTTATATGGTCTTCCTTAATTTTTTTGTATTTTATCCCTTTATTTAGACATTACATTACACTTTTATATGTAGACATCATTTTCATTATTATATATCATACGAGATTTTATTATATATATATTTCTTTTTTGTTTATTTCAATATTATAATATAATTCTATTTTTAAATTTTAAATTATATTAATTATGATATAGAATTAATTGATAATATTTTACAAATTTTTATATCAAAAATAAAATTAAAATTTTTTTAAAATATATATAGTGATGACAATTATCACTAATATAGTACTTTTAATTTTTGAACTTTTAAAAATAAATTTTTATTCAATGATGATGAAAATCATCAATAGAAGGTATGTCATGTTAACAATATGTATAGTAACAACAACATGTAGTCACTATACATTTTGGTAACATGGCACATAAATAGTCATGATTATATACTACATTGACATTTGTCATTAGTATAAGGCTATATAACCTATGGGTATGACTTTAAATTGATGACAATATCATCGGTATAGGTATATAATGACAATGTGATGACTTATTGTAACAAAAAATGTTATTGTAATAGGATTTGTTCCCTATGGTGATTCATTTAAGATATAAATGTAAATAAGGTGTGCACAAGACCTAACAAGCCCAAAATTATCTTTTTCTCCTTCAGGTATAATAGAACTTTCGGGTAGCAAATAGAATAAAACCAAAACACATTTAAACCTTCACTATATGAGTTCTCTCCCTCCTTTCTCCACCTCCTAATGCCCAGGATCCATTAATTCTCTCCTAATTTTCTTGCATTTTCTTCCATTTCTCCATTATTCCTTTCAAAAACACTAGGGAATTCAAGATTTTTCTTATTTTAAGCTATTAAGGATAGATTGATAGCAAACCCACAATTGATCCACTTTGAAATCTTTGATTCTTTCTTATAAAAAGGTAATCCTAAGGTTCATTCTCTTAATTAAGAGTTAGATTAACTTAGTTTAGCTAATTGGTAGCTAAGATTAGATTTTTATCATGATAGAGCTTAGAGTTTGATTTGATAAGGTTTGATATGAAGATAAATATTAGAAGTTTAGTGTTTGTATGAGTGAATTGATTATTTGATTGTTATTGCAGAATGTTTGAAAGGCCCACTTACAAGTTCTAATCATTTGTGAAGGGTTGCAAGGTCAAACCAAAGAGAAGTGGCTATTATTGTGAGTAGATAATGTGTATTCTAACATGTTTTTTAACTACTTTTATGTTTTCAAATTATCATTTTTATAATTTATTGATTTATTATATTTTATCAATAATTTACTTCCTTGTTTATGCTAGATCTCTGGGGACTCTTAAGACAAGCATCTTGAAAACCTTCCCTTGAGCTATGGTTATAAGAACTGGTGCTAAAATAATGATGCAATGATCTAACTAGTTTATGTGAGATGCTTATTTGAACATGAAATTTTTATGGAACATGTTAAAAATATTGAAAAGTTATGATTAGCCAACAATGAAATTATTTTAGTTTTATGAATATGGAATGTTTGATATGTTTGAAAATGAATTTGAAATGAAATAATGATGGTAAGTTGGGAAACCTTGATAGGTTGTTTATGGATGGTCTATAGATGAAACCTATTTGGATTGTAAATGAAGGGAACTTGTGCAAATTGATATATGTTTTAACCATGACTATATTAATTGAAATTGTTCACTGAAAATATTTTTCTTTTGTATAATTATTTTCTATAAATATTACTACTATTGCTTGGGACTAGTTGGAAAACTATAGTTAGTAGTAATGATGATGTTAACCTTGATGTATCTTCGTTTGAACCCTAATTAGCAAGGGCATTACTAACCTCATTTGTCAACTAAGACATGTGGATTAGAACCTAGTAATCTGATAGGTTACAAAAAATTGAAAATGGATTTGTTGGAGCTAATAACTAGCTTCATATGTCACATTGTGAGATGTGGCGGGTTAGTTAGTTTATCCTAGAGTTATGTGCTTTATACATCACATTATGAGATGTGATGGGTAAGTTAACTTACCTTATGAGCTTTGTGCTAAATAGATTAGGAACCTTTCCTTTGATTATCATTTTAGTATAAATTTTTAAAGGTTATGTTTTCAATTCATATTTATGTTGAACTTTCATATTTATTTATATCATTATAATTTGAATACTTATATTCATCTTTATGTTATCTACTTCGAAACCCCTTAATTTATATTTTATTTTAAATTGATAAACATGATTTTTTTATTACAACTTACCTTCATTACATTTAATTTAAATTAAAATCTTGAACTTTCTATGAAAGGTTCATCCTTTAACTTGTCCCACTTTTGTTGGAATGCATATTATTTGCTCATTGAGTCAATTACTCACTATGGTATTTTCTATATTTTTCATATAGGAGTAAAGTTTTGAATCCATCATCCTTAGCACTATAAACAAAGAAGTGCCATGTAATGGTAAACTGTACACATTGTTTATATGGATAAAAGAGTCTTAGTTGTTATTTTTGTATTAATGTAAATGTTTTGAGTTCATAGATGAGTTCCAAAATCCACAAGGAGGATCTAACTACCATTGTGTCATAATTTGTCTAAATTTGCAAAATACTATGTTTATATAATTGTGATTTTTTGTGAAATGCTTAAATGGTGATTGAATAATGAAAATCCACTATGGGAACATTGAATATGCTAATGATTAAAACATAATATGGATGGTGAAAAGTTTGATGTCCATGCAAGAACTATCAAATATATATATATATATATATATATATATATATATATATATATATATATATATTTATTTATTTATTTATATATATAAGTAACATGTACAAAGCTACAGGTTTCCTAAGGTTATAGAATGCTTGCATGGTCTAGTTTCAGTATGTTTCCCTAAGGGTCATGCACTAGCCATGATTCATAGCTTTGGGTCATGATAAGTTTATTTTTTCTCTTTTGATCAATTACCCAAATTCCTTCAAATTTAAAGAAAACTATGAAGATTTTAGTCTCCATGAAGATCATATCTTGATTATAGGAAGGATTCAATGAAGATTTACTCCTTAGTTGCTTGGTTGAAGAAGAATTATGGAAAAAAAAAAGGATAAGAAGAAGAAGAAGAAGAATGTAAAGAAAAGGAAGTTAAGGTATAGAATGAGGTGAAAATGGGATTGAAATGAGGGTTTGGAGGTTTATTTTGGCTTTAAAGAGGGGGATAATTTTATCATTTTTCTTTAAAATTCTTCCATACTTACATTCTTACTTCGAATCACTTATAAACTTTAATTATTTTATTCAATGCACTTTTCTTCAACTAACCCCTTCAAGTTTCCCTTTTTCAAACACAACTTGAACAATTTTGTTTTCATTTACCCCAGGATTTTATTCAATACTCATTCTAATTAGTTCTCTTTCCTCAATATGCTATCCTCATTTTTCCAATCATAATTCATTTATTCCATGTAAAATTTTCATTTTGAATTTTCACCATAATTATTAGCTAATTTTAAAATGCAAGGAGAATATTACAAAAAATGTTTAAATTTTAAATTTTAGGAGTGTTTCATATTTTGTATTCATGTTTAAATCAAATGTTTTATTTGAGTTTAATTACAAATTTTGTTCAATACATAAACATATACAAGGATTTATTTTCGGTACAATTTCAAAAGAAGTAAAGAAGTTGTGTGATTTTATTAAAAAAAATTTATCTTTCATAAAATCACAAAGTGTTTAATATATGAAGTGCAACCTTTCCAAAAGATCATACAATTTTCTTTATAAAATTTGACAATAATAATCAGATTCATAATATGAAAATATTTAGAGAGCTTTATTAAAATTTGCAAAATCTTACAAAAAAAATTATAAAATTATATGGAAAACTTTCAACTCGCATTAATACTGAAAATATGGAAGCAATATATATATATATATATATATATATATATGTACATACATATATATATGTACATATATATATATATGTATATATATATATATATACATACATATATACATATATATATGTACATATATATATATATGTATATATGTACATATATATATGTATATATGTATGTATATATATATATATACATATATATATATATATATATATATATATATATATATATATATATATCCATTTATTTAACATATAAAATTTGTCCTTACTTATAGTTTTCACCTCACCAGTCAAAAATAGAAAAAATTATATTTTATCCACTTATAGTTTCAATAATTTTTACATAATCCATCTATATTTTTAACCATTGTAATTTACTTTCATATATTTTTTATAGTTAATATTTTGTCCACCTAAGCATTTTTTCCATCTAATTTTTAATGAAAAATTTCATAATAAGTGAGTTAAGTAAAATTGAGTCATATAAATAAAGTATAATTTTTTTATATTTATATGAATTGATTCAAGAATTTTTTATAGAAACTAGAATATACTAGTCTTATCTCCTTTTTTTCTTGATAACAAACCTTAAATGATGAGAGAAAAAATCTATTACGATATATGGCATAGATAAAAAAAAAAAAGCTAAAATTTTTTACAATTGTGGATAACAAAATTCGTGCATTCTATTACCAATAATTTTATAAAGTATATAATAATAATTTATAGATCAAATAAAAAACAATATTTAATGGATTGTGGAGGAGTTGTGCCATCAGGTTGCTCAATGTTAAGTTGAACGTTTAAACTCAATTGTTATTGGATCACCATGTATGAACTGAATAAGAGACAAGTTAAATTAATTGTAGATTGAACTGATCGAATTTAGACAATCGAGTATCTAGAGTTATATCAAAATGAATGAAATGCTTTCCAAATTCTAAAACTCGAACATTTTATATATCTAATTAAGGTGAATAAAAATTTTAACCCATATTTATTTTTTTGACACGGGATATTACAAACGCTTGTAGGAGATAAGTAAGACTTGAGCTAAGGTCAATGCATTGCAGCCAAAACAGCCTTGCTGATTTCCACCAAATAATACAAAACCACAGCAGATGAAGTTGGCACACTGAGTGCAACAAGAGCAACCATGCCAAGAGCCAAGCCTGGCCTTGTATTCATCAACTGCCGCTGGATGACTCCCATTGCTTCACATATCATTGAATCATAGTTTGCGTAACATCGCTTCTCCCAGTCCATCCAATACGAAGGCGGCTCGTAATTCATCTCTGCCACCTTCATCTCATGGATTCTCTTCCTCAGCACTATCATGTTCTCATCCACTAGTCCGCCGCCAAAATTCCAGTCGGCTGCTCCTCTCTGCGAGGCCATAATTCTCATAGACGAACTAGGTTTTCGGCCATTAGAGCTGGGATTTGAGGTCGAAAATGGCCGGAAAGGATGAGATGACGAAGAAATAAGAGAAGCAGATTGCAGTATTGTCATGACTTTGGAGTAATTGGAATGGACGAATTAACTTGCCTTTCTTTTCGGCTACACCTGGTCTGGAAGATGTGTGTTTGAGTGCAAATTGGGGACCCTTGTGTAGAAGGGAAGGATTGAATTTATAGAGATGCTGTTGAAATGTGAGAAATATTTTTGTACGCCGATAACATGTGTCCTTTTCTTCACTTAATTGGACGTAAAGAGCTGTTAATTTTTAATTCATATATTTATTTTGTGAAATTTATATATATTAAAAATTATAGTTTCAATTTTTAAAATATTAAAATTATTTTTTTATTGGATGAAAGTAAAATGATATTTTTTAACTAAAGTTTTAAATTACAGTCTATAATGATAACTTTTCATAATTTTGCAGTATACTTTATATTTTTTTTACTTGTACATAATTTTATTCTCAATTACAATGATAATTTAAAATTATGGAATAAGTATATAAATATTTTCATAATATTTTAATTTGGAGCCATGTGATTGGCCGAGGAATCTTCTTACAAAGAAAATTGGTCGGAAGGAAGCTAAAACGTGTCGTTAACGAACCGTTATTTTTGCCTCAAAACGCGGTTTTTCCAGAAGAAATTCGGCGAAGGTTCCGTCTCCCAACGTCGGAAAGCGACGTTTAATTCTCGATGTTGGAATTTCTTGTTCCCTATTGTCCTCACGGTAATTTTAGTCTTCACCTTCAACAACGTCAGGTTTGAATTAAACGATTATGGGAAGGTTGAAATTTATGGTCTCCGGAAAATGTTCAAAATTCTCTCTTGATTGACTTACGCCAAGTTTATAAGATTCCTTCCATAGTTCAGTAATATTCTTTCTAGATGTTTATTTTTTATTGAAAGAAAAATAAATCAGTAATTCATATTTAGTAATTTGTCATATTATTTTGTCTACTAAATTTAGTTAAGTAATATCCTTGAATTCCTATGAGTGAATGTGTTATATGTTGATGAATCCCGATTTGCCTGGACGGATCCCAATCTCCACTCCCTACAAAAACATGAAGAATCATTAAAGAATGGTAGACCTACGGAGGCTTGCCAGGTCAACAATCTCATACACAATAAAAAAATGAAAAAAAGTGCAAGGATCTCTTTTTATTAAAGTGGTTGGTTTAATAATATTGTGTCATTATTTCAATTTAAATATTATGAGTTCGATACAAGAGAATATTAATTTATAAACAATAAAAGAGTAATGAACTTTTGGGACCCATTATTACAATGTAGATGATTAATATTGGATGTTTAGAAGACTAAATGTCCAACGTTTAGTCGAACAATGTTATATATCAAATTTAACATTTATTGTAAAACCATAAAAAAATGATAATAACATTTGTTAATATATATATATATATATATATATATAATGTTGTATCATTTACTAGTATTATGGGAAATGACATTCAACATTAGATTTAATTAAAAAAAATCCAACATCTAATTTTAGATATACCACATCTATTTTTATAAATAACCAATGTGGCATGTTTTGCACCCTTCCTAACCCTAATACCCTCCCGCTTATTCCAAATCCTCCTTCCCAACCCTAATTTTCTCAACTAGTTCCTCCCTCCTGAATCCTCTTTATTCCTTCTATATTCCACCTTGCAAAACACTATACCTAGAAATAGAAAATAATATCTCTTATGATTCTATAGAATCTCAATGATAGCAATTATAAAAAATAATTTTTATGACAAAAGCTTGAAAATTTATGAGAATTTATATACAATACCCTAATCATAGATGGGTGTTGCACTGAATATTATCTTGATACCTATTACTGAAGATGTGAGATTAGCACTTTTTAAAGAAGCATATTTGAATCTAATCCCTATAAATATGACAAGCATTCATTAAATTTTTAGAAATGATGGTACACATTTTATATAAATATATAGTAAATAATAAAAATAAATGTCAAAGAAAATAAATGAATCAAATTTCTTACCTATTCAAACCTATAAAACCTACATCAAGATGTTGACCAACAATATATGGTAGATTATAAAACTAGAAACCAAATTGCAAGAACAAAAAGGAAAAATTAAACTAAACAAGTCATTACTTTTAAATCATGCATTTTTTTCAATGATTATGCAACCCCACAAATTTAGCAATAGGTGTACAAAACTCCATTCCCACAAAAAATATATGGTGACTAAAAATATAATATCGATGAGAATCATCTTCAGGTTGGAAAGAGCATACCTAGAGAATCATTTTAGGATTTAGGAGAGTTGTGTGATGAAATTTGCAATTGACATCATAACTATACTCGTTTTAAGAGTAGCAATATGAAATTTACAATTAGTGCTAATGCTTTACTTGTTTTGTTCTTAACTTGTTCAAAGTTTAAATATTGGATACAAATAAATAATCAATGTAAATGACAATAACTTCATCTTACTAATAAAAAGAATGATGTTGATTATTAACAAAACACTAATATTTATAGAATAATGATGTCATTCTACTAATAAATTTAAAAACATTGATTTTCTTATTAGTAATCGATGTTGTAACATTAAAGATAATGGTTTTAAGTTAAAAATTGATGCCTTTTCATGCATAAAATTTCTCATCAGAAACAACCGATTAACAACTCCAAAAATAAAATTAGAAATAAGTAATATACACTTGCAAAATGAGATAGAAATTGACAACAACAAAACCAATTGTAAGAGCTTTTATATAAACTTTTTGAACTCTTATTTATATATCAAAATACCACAAGTCACAGTACGTTGTTTACAACTAAACCAATTATCAACAACTTATTTACAACAAAGTTAATTATAATTATTAGTCATATTCAAGAACACCTAAAGCCATTTACTATGGTTAGGCTCTAGTCTTGAGGAAATATCCTACATAAATCTCTGTAATTTCAAGTTGTTCTTGAGTGTATGGTTTATGCGTATTCTTAAAGCATTGCAATTTATATGCAATTAACATGTTAGCATCAAGACTAGTTAATTAACCATATCATAAGCTATAAATAAGTAAGTAATTACTTAGTCAATTGTTTATTAGCAAGTACCAAATTGTACTTGAAACACATGATGTAATAGTCATACTTCATATTTTTGGGTTGTTTTGGGCATTGTAATAAAACAAGAGTTTGATCCTGTTAATGTACAAGTTTTCATTTGCAACATGCTATAATCTTGCTATTAATAACATATATACCTTCATTAGGACCTGTGTTACATTTTTGCTTTTCACATCTGATTGCACGCACTTCTTATATACATTTGTCAAAACTTCTTCTAAGTAATTCTTTAAAATGGATTACACATTTTTCAACAAAGGATCTAGCCAGCACATAACCTTTCTCCTTGAGAAAATCATAACTAGAATCCAATGACACTTATAATACAATGGCATAACAACTTGACAAAAACTATTTAAGGAAAAAAATCATAAATAATGTATAAGTGAGACTTCCTCTCATGCTACAATGCAAAATAATAGCTTTTTAGTCTCATAGAGTAAAGCATTGACAACATGTTCCTCCATTGTTATGTAGTCTCCTTCAATTGCCTCATTATGTTAATATGGATTTAGGAATTCATATATAGTATTCATTAATATTCACTAGTCATAGCAATACTTGTATAAGGATTGACATAAGTTAAACTTCTATTCAGGCAATAGTTTAATTAATTTATGTTTGTTTAAAGAAAACAACACATTTACATGATCTAAAATTGAATACAAGTGACATTAATTTCCTTAAGCCTTAAGAGCTCCTCGATAGCAAACTTATCAATGTACATTAAATTATATAATCCCATCATTTCTACCTTAATGTAGGGCATGGCCAAGGAATTTTTGCCCTAGGAGCTATTAAGATATATTTGCAATGCCTTCCAAGAATAATTAGGGGATCACTGAAACATAAATAATTTTATTTAGTAATCTCACTTGATAATACTAATATAACTTCAAAATATATAAAAAGATAGTGGTGATAGGGGTTGAATATAAGATGATACCTCCATTGAGAATTAAATAAGGGTCATTAACCATGCAATGAAAGTTTCTTGGGCTTCCTCCATTGTTTGAACTACAATATTTGCCATAACACCTCAACTATGTAAACTAAAAGCTTATCAATCACCACCTTAACTTAATTTTTTGGCAATGATCGATGTTGAAGCTCATAGTTGACTAAAATCCATCCATCCATGACCTTTGGTAAAGTTGGTCCCATTATCATTAAAGCACATTGTGCTTTGCCCTATGTAATGTAAACCCCCAACTATAGGAAACTTAATTCTTTCATGGACATATATGAAAATGTTTAGGGTTTAGGGTTTAGGGTTTAGGGTTTAGACAATGATCGATGTTGAAGCTTATAATTGACTAAAATCCATGCATCCATGACCTTTGGTAAAGTTGGTCCCATTATCATTAAAGCACATTGTGCTTTACCCTGTGTAATGTAAACCCCCAACTATAAGAAACTTAATTCTTTCATGGACATATATGAAAATGTGTAAAAGTTAAAGGTAACTTTTACCTTGGGTATGGTTTTTAGAATAGTTGTTATCATAGTTGTTGGTGTTATAAGTGTTACCATGTCTTCCAAGCTAGTCATAAGAAAGGTTGACACCCCTTCCTGATTAGGAGTCCACTAGGTTAGCTAAGTACTAATCATAGGAATTGGTTGTTCCAAGTGTGCAGTAGACCTAGTGGCTAATTGGATGGATGCTATGAAACTCAGATGTGTAGTCATGGGTGGACTATTTGCTCCATCAAAACATGAAATTGTTCTTGTAAGTGTTGCTCCTCCAATTGTTATAGTTTGATCTCTTAATTTGTATTAAGTCTTCATGCTACATTATTGATGATACTTGCTTTAAGGTGGTCCAAACTAACTTGTGCGAATGTCCTACTATATGGCACCTTGATGCATTGAAGAACCCCCTAAAGCCAACACCACATTCAATAGCCTAAACATAGCTAGGATGCTCCTTAATTACTAAATTAAGTTATGGTCAGGATGTCATTCTTCCTGTTTAGTTGAAACTCACCTTAGAAGGCTTACTATATGAGAGTGTCCTATAGTAATAAATAAAAAATAAATAATTAAATTCAAGTCGAGTGAAATAGAAGCTTTAAAATTAAATAAAATTTTTTTGTTTAATTCTTAACACTTACGATCCTATCTATAAAAGGCTAACTCTTTGAGGTCATATACTACCTTTACTTATTAACTCCGCCTTACTATCGTAACTTTGCATAAGAAATGAAAGGTTCTTTATTAATGTCTACACCTTTAGCTTTATTATACTTCTCAACTAATAACTCCTTCTCTAACTTATAGTAGCCTTCATAGGAAAGCTTGTGTGGATATATATTCTTTCTTCTCCTTTCTCAGTTAAACTTACCTAACTTTTATTGACCAAAAGACATATTAATTCATAAGTATAAATGATATACAAACAAGACAATCAGATAAATTAGACATTAGATTGTAAAAATTTTACCTTAAAACGTTGTATGCACATTATTTCTAGATTTTTTCCTATGATTCTTAGTCAATGTAGTTCTATTGCTAAGTTAGGTTTGTTTTTATCATTGTCTCAAGATTTATGTAGTCCTATCTTAACATTGTCTTGAAGTCCGTTCATAAGGTTGTTGCATATGATAGTACTTGTTTATTCATTTGTAGGATGTTTGGAATATCGAAGAAACTCTATAAAAAGACAAATATATGAAGGATTAAATTATATGCGAGTATATTACAAATATAGTTTTTCATATTGATAGCATAAAGCTTTCCAAATCTAATGTACATACCTAGATCTTATCCTAAATGTTATCTTTTAATCCAATGGGGATTTTCTTCCAATAAATGTAAGATATTGATACTTTGGACCATTCACCCACTCCAACATAACTAGTATGTGCTAATCCATTTTCTCTTTCTATTTGCCATTACTCATTGAAAATAATATGTAATTTCTCACCTCTAAATTATGTTATAGTAATGGCCTTTAAGGTTATAAGACCTCTTTTGCTTTTTTTGTGCAGGGATGGAGTAGCTACCTCTTTATAAAGATTAATATTTTGAATTTTGTAAAAAAAATTAGTGTTAATCATGTACAATAATATAACAAAAAGTTATAGGTTGATATTACTTAATGATAAATAAAGTAACAAGTATACGATTGGTCATTATAACAAATGTTGCACTAAATTATATGGCAAAATACATAACTTGCATAACTAGTAAGAAAACTAAGATTACATCAGTCATCATGCTTTACAAACTCCTCTGCTAATTTATACAACCATGGAACAAACTAGAATCACTGAAATATATGATAAATTTGACACCTTAAGAAGAAACAACAACATCCAATAGCAAAGGCAACAAGTAAAAATGATAAAGACATCACTATCGAACAAAGCATAACATAAACATATATATTCAGTGTGTCTAAACCTTAAAAGTATAACCAAACACAATGTATGATATAATCTTAAATTTAGCGATGAAGGATACTATTATAATGTCACTACACACACATATATGCATCTTAACTAGAAATAATACCAAATTTAATCACCTAATATTTAAAAACAAAACAAATTTTTTTTCAATGATTAGAATGAGCACGAAGTTAACTTTGAGTGCAAAAGAGAGCATGGTGAAAGTTTAGGACTTATCGAAGAAATTTTAATGGTAAAAGTGATTATTAAATAAATAGGTTTAAAAAAATTAGAATGATATAAAATAGAGGATAGAATGAAAGTTAAGTAGACAAAACGTTTACACATTAGTTTTTTTATTTGGCAACTAACATCTTAAATAAACAAGGTTGGATTAGTATGAAATAAATGTATAAATTTAAAAATGCATTCACAAAATTACCATAGAACTATCAATTTCAATGTCAAGTTTTAAACAAACTAATGTCTTAGGTTTTTTTTTCCTTTCAAAGTTAATGATTTGCATTTACTTTTTATGTCAGTTAAATGAAAAACCAACATTTTAAAGTATTTTCTAATTTCAAACAATATGACAAAGACTAGGCGATATTGGTTATTAAATTAGTTGTCTTCTTAATTTTACCATGAATCATAAAAATGCCACCATATCAGAATAGATATTAGTTGTTTAAATAAATGTCATTTTATTAGTCCTAATAATTTAAAAAATGTCATTGTGTTGATATCAATGTTAGTTTATCCTTTGACTAGCAACTTTTTACTAATATAAAATTGCAATTCTATAATGGTGATTGCTAGTACTTTGGTAAGGCTATAGCAATAAGCTCAATTTTTAGGTAGTAACTATAGCTCAAATTGAATATCTTACACTAAGAAAGTACTTCTATAATAATGCCTAAGGAAGGTAGTCAATATTAGTTGGCCTTGCTCTCTCTATCTTTCTAAAAAAAAAATGTAAAAATCTCTTTACAAAATGCATATTTGTTTTTATATAGAAAGGTAGTGCGTAGATTGATATGAGAAGGCATGACTTAATGATTTGTCATTATAGTGAATGTTCTGACTTGTATAAATTGATTGGTCATATACCTAAGTCCAATAGTTAGATCATCAGGATGCATTAGGCTTAAGCTAAAATATGTCAATTATGAACTAGTTTGATCAACTCTAGGCTGATTGAATATTTATAGAGTAAGAGATAAAATTAATTGAAAAAAATAAAATTTAAGATAATTAAAAATTTAAAGTACTATCATTTATTTATATTAATTTTTGGGATATTTACCACACTAAAAAAAAGGAACTTATTAACCCCATTGTTAGTTGTTCTTTATATTAATGTGTTTGGTAAATTAAACTTAATAAATTTAAAAGGTAAGATTTGATTTAATATTGTATAAGAATAAATTTAAAATAAATTCTTTTGATGTGTTTGTTAAACTTTATAAATTAAAGGGTAAGAACTAACTAATTTGATGTAAAAATTAATTTAAAAGATATTTTGTTGAAGGTATTCATTTGGTGAAAATATTTTCCTATTTTTCTTATTTTTCTCTCGTTCTAGTTTGTTTAAAATTTAGATTATTTTTCTCAATTTATATAATAAAAATTTAATTACAATTAATCCTTAATTATGATTTAAACAATTTAATTATAATGCAAAACTAAAATGCATTTATTTATGAGTTTAAATTTAATATATTATTAGTATAAAATGTTTTACATTATAAAAAAGACATATAATTAAAAAAGGTAATGATAAATAAAAAAAATTAACATTAATAAAAAGTTTAACAATTTTTATTGACTTGTTAATACGTAGTTGAATAATAGTATAAAACTGATTTACCTTAATCGTACTCAAATTGAAATCCTTTATTTAATTTAATTCTATATAATTGGTTTAAAATTATCTAATTTTGAATTAGTTCTATTAACAATGATATATTATTTTTATACATTCTAGCTTTGTAAATAAGTGTTACAAAATTTATTTAATACACTTTTGAAACATTTAAATGTAAAAGTAGCTCCTAGATTGATTCAACTAAATATTTTTTTCTTTAGTCATTTATATCTTAATTCAAATTTTTTATCCTCAATCTTAAGGTTAAAAGATTTGTAAGTATTACCATGAGTTTTTATTGAGGTTGTAACATGTCCTAGTCTTAAAATAAAGCAATTTATCATACTTCTATATTTTTTATTTTAATAAAAAAACATAAAATATTAAATAAGTTGACAACATAATGCTAATTCAAATGGTTGCAAGGTTTACTCATCTTTTTATTATTCTAACTTGAAGGCAATAAAAATATTAAAGAATTTTCTATATTAAATGTAAATAAAATTGTTTAGATGAATTTAAAGAAGAGATTACAAATAGAGTTATCCTTTATAAAATTAAAAAAGAAAAGGTTAAGAATTAAGATCAAGATAAAGAAAAATTATTAACACTGTTCAACAACTTTTTATGAAGTAAAAAAATGTAATCATTGAGTTAAAAATTTTAAATTATTTACATCTATATATTTTCTAAAAATGGGTACAATAGACTCATAGTATTATGAAGTTACAAATGATCATTGCCTTTGAAGAATTTCATTTTTAAAAAGTGAAGAACACAAAGATATGCAATGAAAAGAAAGTTCTTTATTATTTTAAAGCAATGGAAGAATGATGTGCTATTTGTAGCAGAAGGCCTTCATAATAGTATATGACAACAATATAAGCAAACATATTAAAATAGGCAAGCTTGGAAAACATATTACAACATTATATCTACAAAGAAATGCATAACCCAAAAGAAAGCAACAACATAAAAAAAACAATTTTACAACTTACATAATACAAAAAAAAATTAAAATGAAATGAAAACACCATACATAAACACACAAAGTTAAAAATAGCTAATTTCACATAAAAGCTTCAATGTCACGACTCATCTTGATCATAACTAGCATGGATCTTATTATTAGTTGTCATAAGTCTAAACAAATTTCTGTTCTTTCTATCCAATAGGAATTTTCAAATTTTAGGGGAACTCAATTTTTTTAAAAATTTTTGTAAAAAAATGGATAAAATCTACCCTCTTTTTTGACACTTTTTAAGGGCTACATGCCCTAAAATACAACACATGTTTTTATCCAAATACAACAGAATCAATATACATACAGAACAATATAGTTTCACACTTATATAATCAATTTATCACATCATATAATTCATCAAAACTCTATTTGATTGCTGATTTTAATCTCAACTGTCAAATTTTATAGCAAGGTGGTCTTGGATTTCCACAAATGTCATAAGACTAAAAACACTTATCTAACATGGAAACATTGAAATTAAACAGAGTGAGTTTTAGAAACTCGGTAAACGTATATATATCATTAACTTACTGAAGATTAATTTTATAATTAATATCCACAAGTTAAACAGGTACTACTATAAAGATATGAACAAACCTATATTTCCCAGTTTATTAGAACATGTGAATCCATGCTCCAAAATGAAGGTTCTCTTGTATATGGCTTAAACTCTATATTTTGTATCTTCAAACATAGAATCTTAACAATCTGTTAGTATGCAACATCAACATCTAATATTATATACTATCTATTCCGAGTAGACATTACCATCACATATAGCCATTAAGGCTTAAATATAAACAAATCATCTCAAGTATATTATTTCTTTACAAATATGTCAAACAATGATATCCAATCACAAATCATTTCCAATATCACAACTTATCATGCATCAAACTATAATAAGCACACATATTTTTTTTTTTTAAGCCAATACTATATTTTTTTTAATTACTCATTGGGAATTTCTCATCCGACTCTGTAATATCCCAAATTCAAATTAAAAAATTTATAAATTTTGAGATTTATAAATAAATTATTTATTTAGATAATATTAATTTTAAATTTGTTTTCTGATTAAAGGATTATTGAATACTGAAATAATATTGATGAAAGTAGGCCCATAATATTGCATTTTTTTCTGCATTTCCTCTCCCAATTTTATTAAATTTTCAGATAGCCTTTTTCTTGGATTCCGTGTATGTCCTTTTAATTTCATTTTTTTCCTTTTGGCTGCTGTCCCGTCGTAGTCTCCCTCTCATTTTCCAGACTTTCCCTTCTTTTTCCCTTACCTCCACGGCCCTTTTCTGTGTGTCCCTTCTCTCAACCGAACAAACTCCATGCCGTGCGCTTGCTACTTATCCCCGACATTGATGTTGTTGGCTTGGAAAATGGTTGTTGTTTTGGCGATTTACCAAGACACCGTTATGCAGAAGTAGCTCAAAAATGGCGGTGGAGCAGCGATTGACAGAGCAGCTGGTGGAGCTATCTTGCTACTACCAACCAATCGTCGTCCACCATGTTTCCTCCAGCAATAGCAGCTCAACGGCCTACGAGAAGGGGTGAGACTCGCTGCTGGTCATGGATAGCAGGGGAAACTTTCAGCTACTGTGCCTTGCAGGCATTCCGGCATGGGTTTCGTTGCTAGCCAGCTGCGGGGGTCTTTTGGACGGTGGTGAGACTTTTTACCCTTCAAACTTTTTTTTTATTCTCGCTTATTTGAATGATTTAAAGAAATATTAATATGGTGTTTGTGTGATATACAGGATGAAATATATCAACATATATATATAAGTTTTATAGTATAAAATATAAAATAGACTGACTAAACTATAAATAGAGTATTTTATGTTATTGTAACGCTAGATTTAGATATGATGCAAAAAGACTCATTTCCATTAATTTTGGAAATATGATTCGAGTTTAGAAAATTAATATTTTATGCTATAAAATCATAAGTTAGGTAACATTTTGAAATAATAGTTTACATAATTTTTTATGATTGGAAGCGATTTAGAAGATTTTATTTTGTAAAATTTGAAATACCAAGTAAAGTTTGCAAAAAATATAATTTTTTTAATAAGTTGTTAGAATCTTATGATTAAAGTAATTGTAAAGTATTATAATTTTATATTTTGACAGATTTAATCTTAATTCAGGAATTTTGTTTTATCCTATTATTTGAATACTTAATATAATAGTGATTAAATAAGAATATTGTATTCAAAATTATCAAAGTAGTACATTTAAAGTACATCCTTATCATCAAATTTTAATATTTTGATTATGATATAATAGATTTAAAAAGTAGCCAAATAAGAGAATTACCAATGTTTTCTAGTGATATTGAAAAATAAAGGAGAAGATAGCTAATACGTAAAATATTTACATATTTATTTCCCCTTGTATGATGCATTTTTTGGATGTTATCTTGTTTAATTTAATAAATTTAGTTGCATTTTGTAAATGGGTCTTAAATTTGAAATGAAATTAAATCTTTTAGATAATGCTGTATTTTGACCCTGTTTCAGGTTTTAGGCTATATCTGGAGTTCTAGATGTTGGATTGAGTTGTTCTTTATATGGTTAAAAATTTAAGAAAAATCCCTACAACTTTCATGTTTAAAGAAAACCCCAGTTCGGCATCTAAAGATCTCAAATTCTACTTGGAAAATGAAACAATAGTTTTGGCGGAATATGACTTTTGGCTACTAATCTGATCATAACTTGAGATAAAAATGTCAAAATCAGGAGTTCTTTGCGGCATTTGAAAGTTAAAATCTGGCTCTACAACTCCTATGTTGACAGGAAGATGTAAATCTGCTATTCTAGTGGTAAAAAATTACCAACAAATTAAAAAAATTGTTGTTGTGAAAATCAAGAAGGGTAGTTAAAGACCATGAATGGTAGCTAAAGTATGTGATTGGTAGCTAATGGTCAAGATTTATGACTTGTAGCTGATTCATTCACCTGTAAATAGGTAGAAGTAGAGATCATTTGCATCATTCAAGTATTGAAGCATTCATTCATGCATTCATCTTAGAAAGTAGTTTAGTGTTAGTGTATATATCCTAAAATCAATCATATTGGTGATTGTAATTTTGAATCATGTTATTTTAATGACAATTTCAATTATTATATTTATATATATTGTCTGCGTAATATATTCAATTATAATAATAACCTTAGAATAATTGTATTCTTAAATGTCTCTAGTCATATATCATTGTGGATTAGGTTGCTTTGATATGTTAAGACTAACATGTGTGAAGACTTATATTGGATATTAAGTTTACACATGAGTATAAGTTAGAGAACTTGTATACTGGACCGACTCATATTAAGAATACTACATGGATCGTTATATGAGTGTCATAAGTGGTTCTTAGTGATCATTATTAATATGGTCCTTTGACTTGAGATCACCAAGGTTCCCTACATGTGAGTTTCATATTTTGATATTATTCTATGTCACTAATGGTTAAGTGAATGCAAGGGTAGATATTGGATATGTCACATATCATGCAAAAGGGTTTGTGTGATCAAGATGGGATTTGTCCCTCCTATATAATAGGAGTAACATCTATGGGCCCATTGATTAAGTAAAGCTGAGAAAATGCATGGCCATGCTCAGATAAATTGACATGAGATGTCAATTACATTTGTTTCAGTCAGCTTACTTAGGAATCAAGAAACCTTAAGCTTAGGCCATACGGGAATGACACGGTCCATGTCTCGTGCTCAATCTAGATGTATAGGACAAAAGGACATAAGTGATGATCATGTGTAAAGGTTTAGTCAAATCACTGACTTTCTCATTACTTGGGTAACAATAATATGTTGCTAGACACCAATCATTGTTTATGATCATTAATATGATTAATGGTCATTGCCAACGTAATGAAAACCTGTAGGGTCACACACCTAGAGCCAAGTGAATTTGGAATTAATGGACCAAATTGTTTGGGCTTAATATTTGGGAATTTATGTTATAATTATAAGGCCCAATAATAAGCCTATAATTGTACACGGAATAAAGCCCAAATAGGTTAGGTTTTTCTATGCATTTATTTAAATAGGCTTGTTGGGTAATAATAGATTTACTATCACTATTCACGCACCAAAAAGGCATAAAAAATCCTAGCATCTCTCCTTGACCAAAAACCCCTGAAGAGGCGTAGCTAGCACTACGAGGTGTAAGGAGACCAATTCCAACCGATGTGTGTAGTGGACATTCATCGGTGATTCACTGGTTCATGTGGATACCACAGAGGTGTAGCCACATAAACGTTGTACTGGTGATCTGATCTTCGAGTTTCTATTCCGGTTTGTGATTGGAGAGCAGATTGGATTTGTTGTGCAGCGGACAAAAGATTTTGGCCAAAAGGTATAAACCCTAATCCCTAATCTATGGCGTTCTAAATTCGCATGGATCCTTGGTGGAAATCGTGCAATAATTTTATTCCGCTGTGCATGTATGATGCGCGATTTCCAGCATTTAGTTCATGCATTTTTAGTTCTTCTTGTATGCTTCCTACATGGAAGGCTAGGTTATCATCCTAAATAGAAGGTTCTACCTCCTACATAGATGAATAATATTTTTATGCATTTGTAATTGTATCCTTATATTTATATCATGAATATGTTGATGTTTTTATTTTACTTTGAGTTTGTTTTTAATTTCATTATGTTCTAATTTTTCATCTTTCTAGGGTGATGACGTAACTTGATAATGATGGATTGAATTATAATCTATTGAAACTAATTTCAATTTTCTTCTCCTAGATTGAGTTTTAATTATTGCTCTTAATGCTTTTAATTGATTGGCCACCTTTTGAATGAACTTAATATGCATGTTGAGACCGGAAGGAGATACATGTGTATGAAACCTATAATTAAAACTGTAAATTGCATATAAAATAGGAATATATTCATATGATTTATGTAGTCTTAATGAGTTTCATAAATCCTAATGCATGATTAGTTATTTTAATTCACATAAGAATATAGTGAATTAGCAATTAATTATAGAATTACTTGACCTTGGAAGAAGTTAGTAATTAAATTAGGGAAACTTGACTATCAATTAAGGGAGTTAAAATTGGATTAGTATAGATAGATGATTCAATCCGAAATTATTGAGTGAAATCTGATCCTTAGGATTTTTATTCATATTCATCTTTACTCCAATTGCATTCATATTTACTTTAAATATTTTTTGCATAGATCTTTATTTAATTACTTCATTTTCCAACTAATCGATTTGCTAAATAGTGTTAGGATTATGAATTTTGGTACTTAGTGAAACAATCCTCGAGGGAACGATACTTACTTATCACTTTATTACTTGTCTACGACAGTGTGCACTTGCGCTAATTGATAAATCATTTTACACGTAACAAGTTTTTGGCACCGTTGCCGGGGATTGTTATCATTAATATCAATACCAAGTAATCTTAATCCTAATTTAGTTTTTATTTTACATTTCTTTTCTTTTCTTTGGTGTTTCTTTTCTCTTTTCAGGTTTGTCCTATTGTATGACCAGATCAAGAGTTGCTGAGCCACTGCTATTTGATTTTGAGATCGAGAAAACTTGTCGAAGGAATCGAAAGATACAGAAGCAGTCAACTGTAGATCAAAATGAAGCAATGGCAGATTTAAGAGAAGAACCAAACACCAAAGCATTCCGTGACTATGCCACACCAACAGTCATGGATACCATTTCTAGGATCAGGAAACCGCCTATACCAACCAACAACTTTGAGATCAAGCAAACCATAATTCAAATGATTCAAGCAAATCAGTTTGGAGTTCTCCAGCAGAAGATTCGAATGCACATATAGCCAGCTTTCTGAAAATTTGTGATACATTCAAGCATAATGGCGTTTCTGATGATGCCATAAGGTTGCGACTCTTCCCTTTCTCACTTAGGGATAAAACTAAAAGCTGGTTACACTCTTTACCAATGGGGAGCATAACTACATGGAACATATTGGCACAAAAATTCCTAACAAAATTCTTTCCTCCAGCTAAAACTGCAAAGATGAGAAATGAAATTGCTTCATTCACCCAGCATGACATGGAAAGCCTTTATGAAGCATGGGAAAGATACAAGGAGCTGCTAAGAAGATGTCCTTATCATGGGCTACCAGATTGGTTGCAATTACAGACTTTCTATAATGGATTATCTAATGCTATCAGAACACTTGTAGATGCTGCAGCTGGTGGATCATTAATGGGAAAAAGCATAGAAGCTGCTATGGAGCTGTTAGAAGAGATGGCAGCAAATGCTTACCAATGGCCTTCTGAACGCAACACTTCAAAGAAAGCACTTGGAGTCCATGAGCTAGACATTCTAACCACTTTGTCTTCTCAAGTTGCCTCTATATCCAAGCAAGTGAGTTCATTAACAGCTCAAGCAAATGCAATCAAAACTCCTGCAGATGCTTGTGATTTATGTGGAGGTCCTCACATGAGCACACAATGCCAAGAAGGCAATCCATTCATTCCTTCTCAACCTGAACAAACCAACTATGTGGGGAATCAAAATTGTCAAAATGATCCTTTCTTAAACACATACAATCCAGGATGGAGAAACCACCTTAATTTAGGGTGGAGGAATAATCAAAATATGTTCAAACCTCAAAGGAATTATTAACAACAAATTCAGCAATCACCACCACAACCAAAGGCAAATTTAGAAGAAGCATTGGCTCAATTAACCATGAATACTTCCCAATTAATGGTCAGAACAAAAGCTACACTCAAGAATCAAGAAGCGATTATGCAAAGTCAAGCAACTTCAATAAAAAATTTGGAGGTACAAATGGGTCAAATTGCAAGTATGCTGAATTCCAAACAACCAGGCACTTTACCCAGTGACACTGAAAGAAATCCTAAAAAGCACGTAAAGGTTGTCTCATTAAGGAGTGGGAAGCAGTTAAATGAGCCAGAATCAAGGAAGAAAAATGAAGAAGTTCAGAAAGAAGATGAGGTGATTCCAAGAAGAATGACTTTTCTAGATAATCCTCCACTATATGTTCCCCCAGTTCCATTCAAAGATTGGTGAAAGCTTAGCAAGACAAGCAGTTTAGCAAGTTTATAGAGGTGTTTAAGAAGTTGCATATCAACATCCCATTTGCTGAAGCTTTAGCCCAAATGCCCAGTTATGCAAAATTTATGAAGGAGATTTTATCAAAGAAACGCAAACTAGAGGATTTCGAAACAGTAGCCTTAACTGAAGAGTGCAGTGCAATTCTCCAAAAGAAACTACCGCCAAAGCTTAAAGACCCTCGGAGTTTCTGCATACCTTGTACCATTGGAGAGTGTGAATTCGAAAAAGCTTTATGTGACCTTGGTGCAAGTGTGAATTTGATGCCATTATCTATTTACAAGAAGCTGGGATTAGGAGAAGTGAAACCAACTACCGTGTCACTATAACTAGCAGATCGTTCAATAAAGCATCCACGTGGAATCTTTGAAGATGTGCTAGTAAAAGTTGATAAATTTATCTTCCCAACAGATTTTATAGTGCTTGACATGGAAGAAGATCAAGAAATTTCTATTATTCTTGGGAAACCATTTCTTGCAACTGGACGAGCTCTAATTGATGTACAGAAGGGAAAGCTGACTTTACAGATTCAAGATGAGCAAGTGTCCTTCAACATTTTTAAAGCCCTATCTCTTCCTCATGAGGGTGATACTTGTTTTAAGGTTGATTCAGTGAGCAGCTGTACCAAAGAAGTAGTAGATGAAATTTACTCCAATTAACCTTTAGTAGTCAGTATGATGGACACATCTCATACTACTGATCTCAAAATTCTAGAACAAGTCAGCTATCTTGAAGCCAATTCACCAATTTTCATAAAAAGGCCATTCGAAGATTTGGGAGAAAAACCACCAAAGCCGGTTCCTTCAATTGAAAAGCCATCAAAATTAGAGCTGAAAATACTACCCACTCATCTAAAGTATACTTTCCTAGAAGAAGATTCAGTCTTACCAATTATCATCTCATCTGATTTAACCGCTGAAGAAGAAGAAAAGTTGCTGAGGGTGTTAAGACAGCACAAGTCCGCACTGGGATGGTCGATTGTAGATATTAAGGGAATAAGCCCTTCAATCTGTATGCATAAAATACTGCTAGAAGAAGATGCCAAGCCCTGTGCAGAACATCAAAGAAGACTCAATCCAAATATGAAGGAGGTAGTTTGTAAAGAAGTGCTCAAATGATTAGATGTTGGCATTATCTACCCAATTTCTGATAGTCCGTGGATAAGCCCTGTACAAGTCGTACCAAAAAAGGGTGGCATAACAGTGGTTCCAAATGAAAATAATGAGCTGATCCCGTAGAGAACAGTGACCGATGGAGAGTTTGCATTAACTATCGGAAGCTCAACAAAGTTACCAGAAAAGATCATTTTCCTTTGCCATTCCTAGATCAAATGTTAGATAAATTAGCGGAATAAGCTTATTACTGCTTCCTTGATGGATACATTGGTTACAACCAAATTTTGATTGCTCCTGAAGATCAAGAGAAAACAACTTTTACTTGCTCATATGGAACATTCGCCTTTACAAAAATGCCTTTTGGATTGTGCAATGCTCCTGCAACCTTCCAACGGACAATGATGGCAATCTTTTCAGATATAGTGGAAAAATTTATTGAAGTATTCATGGATGATTTCTCAGTGTTTAGGGAATCTTTTAATCTCTGTCTAACTAATTTGAAAAAGGTGCTACAACGCTGTGTGGAGACCAACCTTGTACTGAATTAGGAAAAATGCCACTTTATGGTGAAAAAAGGTATCGTGCTGGGACACAAAGTTTCAATTCATGGGATTGAAGTTGATCGAGCAAAAATTAAAATTATTGAAAAATTATCTCCACCTGCAACAATCAAAGGCATAAAGAGTTTTCTGGGCCATGCTGGTTTTTACAGGCGATTCATTAAGGATTTCTCAAGGATTTCTCAAGGATCACAAAATCGCTATGCAAACTATTAGAGAAGGACATTCCATTTGTGTTTGATGAGAATTGCATGTCAGCATTCCAAACCTTGAAGAAAGCCTTGATCTCAGCACCAATCATTATCGCTCCAGATTGGAATTTTCCATTCGAAATAATGTGTGATGCAAGTGACTATGCAGTTGGAGCAGTCTCGGGCCAGAGAAAAAATAAGATTTTTCATGCAATCTATTATGCCAGCTGAACACTCAATAAAGCCCAAATAAATTATGCAACAACCGAAAAAGAGCTCCTTGCTGTTGTATTTACCTTTGACAAGTTTAGAGCCTACTTAATTGACTCAAAAGTCATAGTCTGGACGAATCATTTAGCAATAAAATACTTAATAGAGAAGAAGGATGCAAAGCCTAGACTAATCAGATGAGTATTTCTGTTACAAAAATTTGATTTGGAGATCAGAGACAAGAAAGGGACCGAGAACCTCATTGCAGATCACCTTTCTCGACTTGAACTTTCCAAGCTTGAACCAGAATTGTCAATCCAAGAGTCCTTTCCAGATGAGTAGTTGTTTAATATAAAATCATTATCAATTCCATGGTATGCTAACTTTGTGAATTATCTAACAAGTGGGATGATGCCATATAAGCTCTCTGGACAACAAAAGAAGAAATTCTTAGCCCATGTGAAGTATTACTTTTGGGAAGATCCATTCGTGTATAAACATTGCCCAGATAGAATTATAAGGAGATGTGTTCCAGAAGAAGAGATGACCAGTATCCTTTCCCATTGTCATTCATCCTCATATGACGGTCATTTTGGAGCAAATCAAACTGCTGCTAAGGTTCTTCAGTCTGAATTCTATTGGCCTACCCTATTCAAAGACTCTCAAGCCTATGTAGCTGCATGTGATAAATGTCAGAGAACAGGAAACATCTCTCAGAGACATGAAACCCCATTGACGAACATTCTGGAGGTAGAATTATTTGATGTATGGGGCATTGACTTCACGGGTCCTTTCCCATCTTCATTTGACAACCAATTCATTCTAGTGGCTGTGGATTATGTATCCAAATGAGTAGAGGTAGCAGCGTCTCCTACAAATGATTCTGGAGTGGTTGTGAAGTTCCCGAGAAAGAATATATTCACAAGGTTTGGAGTACCTAGAGCAATCATAAGTGATGGAGGCAAGCATTTCTGCAATCAACAACTTTAATCTGTGCTCACTAAATATAGAATAACTCACAAGGTGACAACTCTTTATCATCCACAGACTAATGGGCAAGTAGAGATATCAAATAGAGAGTTGAAATGGATTCTAGAGAAGGCAGTGAATTCCAACAGGAAAGATTGGGCAAAGAAATTGGATGATGCATTATGGGCTTACAGAACAGCATTCAAGACCCCAATTGGTACATCTTCTTACCAATTGGTATATGGCAAAGCATGTCATCTTCTAGTTGAATTGGAGCACAAGGCATACTGGGCAGTAAAGACATTAAATTTTGATTTGAAGACAGTTGGTGAAAGAAGGCTAATGTAACTAAATGAACTTGAAGAATTTCGCCAACATGCTTATGAAAATGCTAAGCTTTACAAGGAGAAGACAAAAATGTGGCATGATAGGAGAATTATAAGGAAGGAGTTCATACCGGAGCAGAAAGTACTTCTCTACAACTTAAGGTTAAAACTCTTTCTAGGAAAATTAAGATCAAGATGGTCAGGGCCTTTTACTGTGGTTCAAGTTTGGCCATATGGAACTATAAAGATTCAAGATGGTGATAGGAAATTCAAAGTGAATAGGCAAAGATTGAAAGAATACAATGACAGTGCATTCAACACCATCAAGATCGTCATCACGCTCGATGAGCCAGCTGGTAAGTATTAAAAAAAGAGAGGAAATAAAGCAATAGGTTAGGACTTTGTCTAGTTAAAGACATTAAAGAAGGGCGATTACTTAGGAGGCAACCAAAGACTTCTTTCTCTTCTCATTTCTTTTCTTCTGACTTATTTAAGCACACATCGCACAACATTTTTCAATTACAATTTCAGCTTTCATCATTCTCATCATGGAGGAATCCCTTGTAAAGCTTAAAAGCAGATTCCCTACTCTTCTCAAAGATGTGCTCAGGAAAATCTACAACTGTCGATTTGAAAGAATGAAGGCATTTAAGTGTTTGGGTCTTCCCAAGGATATAGGCTGGATTATTGAAGTTAAGGTACGTTTAGCAGATGAGTTTAATGAATCATTTGTTAAATGTATGCCAGGTATGGGAAGAAGTTCTTACTCTAAAAAGAGAAGAGCTAAAAGAATGAGAGTCTGCCATAAGTATGCAAGGTGGAATTGTAATAAGTTCTGTAGGAATAAAGGAATGATTTTAGTAAATTGAGAGGACAAATTCTGATTCATAAAGGATGGATTGAGTAAAGAGTCATTGGATGATATCATTCGGACTCTTGAGATGCATCCTAGTGGAGATGTTCATGCTGTTCTTCTTGATTTAATGAACTTATTCAATATAGAAAAGGAACGCTACAATCTTAAGGATCTGACTATAAAAGACCCTGTTTCCCAGTTTATAAGAAAATTGGATGGGAAGCAAATCCTTGACTCATAGAAGCCGTTTAAGCCGTTACTGAACGAAAAATCAGAGGAAGATGTGAACCACAATCACAACTAATGTACATATTAATGTTTGTCTGTTTTACTTTTCTTTTATCTTTTTATCTTTACAGCTACTTTTTAACTTTCTGTACATTTCTCCTCTTTTTAATTTACCTTTTCAGCCACTTTTTTTACTTTCTTTACATTCTGTATTCTACTTTGTTCACGCCATTATTACACTTATCAATTTTGCACAGTATTTTTTTATCTTTTTCTGATATTGTCTGATTTACGTAATTTCTTTGTCTCTGCTTTTGTATTATAAAGATGCATTTTAGCAATCACACTTTGTAAAATGTCTGAAGGTGAGAGTAAAGAAGAGGAAGAGGTTGAGAAACCATCAAAATGTATATTTAAATTTATCTGTGTTTTTGGTGAATCTTATGTTGGAAAGAATGTAGAATTTCTGATAGCAGCAACTGAACTTAGTCATGCGTTAGCTACTAGAAAGATTGCTTGTGTGTATGGAGGAGGGCTTCATAGCTTAAAAGGAAGTACAGCAATTTCTGTCAACATTAGAGGAAGCAAAATACTGAGTATCCTTGTGAATGGTTTAGATGATAAGAAATATGCCATTGGTAAAACATTAAAGATTTCAAACTTGCCTGAACGTATTGGATGCATGTTTTACAGTGCTGAAACCTTTATTGCTTTACCTAGTGGTTTAGAAGCATTAAATGAAATTTTCAACATTGCATATTGGATTAATTTTAACTTTCATCAGAAGCCAGTAGGTTTATTAAATATTAATGATTTTTATGATAGTTTGCTATCTTTTTTAGATCAAGCTGTGGAACAGGGATTCATACCCCAAGCGACTCGCCGTGCCATAATGTCTATCTCAATTGCTGATCGGCTGATTGACCAACTACAAGGGTATACACCTAAACTAGATCTATTAGTGAAAAAGATAGATTGGCAATCTCCAACCAGCAGTCAGAAGTATGAGCCAGACACTACTCTTCGGTTGTAACTTTCTTTACTCTTATGGTTTTACTCCCAAAATTTCTTTTATGTGTGAGTTGCTTATGCATTTCCTTTTAATAAACCCTTTTTGCTAATCTATTAAAGACATTGGGGGCAATGTCTACATTAAGTGTGGGGGGAATTTAAAAAAATATATAAAAAAAAAAATTAGGATATTTTGGTAGTAAAAATCATGAGATTTATTATCTATAAAAAGGATGGCCGAGTAAAGAATTATTTTTTACTCTTGATACGCATCCTAAAAAAATAATAATAATAAAAAAAATAAAAAAATAATTTCCTTCTTATTAGGTTCTTTTCAATAATTTTAAAGATTGCATAGCATGATTGAATAATTTTCTTACTTCTTAGAATTGATAAGTTTGGCAATAGATTCTGAGTTGGATGGATTGAGTTAGAAACTTTTAACCGCGAGATTTTGAGCTTACTTGTTGAATCAGTATTATATTTCTTGTGTGTGATATTCATCTGTTAAGTTGTCACTCTAGAAATTGCATAAAATCTGGTTGAGATTGCAATTTACATGCATACTCAGATATGATAAAGGCATTTTTTTCTTTTCAGTTAGAACTAAATAGCCAATCCTGCAGTTTTATCATTGATAAACCCCTTTGAGCTTGATTAACCGTTTCTTTGTTTTAGCCCATTAATATGTCATTTAATGAAATATCAATTGTCTTTACTTAACCATAAGGATTAGTAAAGCATTTGAATCTTTGAAAAATGAGTTTTTGACAAAGTGTGGGGGAATATGTATCATTAACTTCAAAGTTGCAAGGGTTTCCTTTAAAAAAAAAAGAAAAAAAATGGTTAAAAAAATAAAAGAAGAAGAAGAAGAAGAAGAAGAGAGAAATTGATGTGTACTTGAATTTGAATCTTGGACTGTTATGTTGAGATAAAATTATTTAGAGATTACCCATATTTTAATTGCTCTATTAATTTCTTTCTTTGTTTCAGCTTTTCATATCCCTGTTTTATCTTTCCTTTACCTTGGCCTCATTACAACCCTTAATAAGACCTTTTGATTTGAAGTGTGCATGTGAATCAGGGAGTGGAGATTGAGAATTTATGCAAGCTTATGGTAGTACAATTTTTGGTAAGATGAATTTGAGTGAAACACTTGCCCATAAACACTTGAGAGAGGATGAGTTGCAGTGATTATATCATTCTGGTTCAATCCTTCTCAAATGAAGTTGCAATCCTTTTTTAGTTTTATATGTCAAGATTTGTTGATTCATGAATGCTATGATATATTTGTACTTTAATTATCTTTCTTATGTTTTTGTACTTTTTATCTCATAGGAAGATTAGTATTAGTTTTCTTCTGTTTTGTGTTTATCCGAGGACGTCCAAAAGCCAAGTGTAGGGGAATTTGATATGTAAAATATTTACATATTTATTTCCCCTTGTATGATGCATTTTTTGGATGTTATCTTGTTTAATTTAATAAATTTAGTTGCATTTTGTGAATGGGTCTTGAATTTGAAATAAAATCAAATCTTTTAGATAATGCTGTATTTTGACCCTGTTTCAGGTTTTAGGCTATATCTGGAGTTCTAGATGTTGGATTGGGTTGTTCTTTTTATGGTTAAAAAGTTAAGAAAAATCCCTACAACTTTCATGTTTAAAGAAAACCCCAGTTCGACATCTAAGGATCTCAAATTCTGCTTGAAAAATGAAACAGTGGTTCTGGCGGAATATGACCTTTGGCTACTAATCTGATCATAACTTAAGATAGAAATGTCAAAATCAGGAGTTCTTTGCGGCATTTGAAAGCTAAGATCCGGCTCTACAACTCTATGTTGACAGAAAGATGTAAATCTGCCATTCTGGTGGTGAAAAATTACCAACAAATCAGAAGAATTGTTACTGCAAAAATTAAGAAGGGTAGTTAAAGACAATGAATGGTAGCTAAAGAATGTGATTGGTAGCTAATAGTCAAGATTTATGACTTGCAGCTGATTCATTCACCTGTAAATAGGTAAAAGTAGAGATCATTTACAGCATTCAAGCATTGAAGCATTCATTCATGCATTCATCTTAGAGAGTAGTTTAGTTCATGCATTTTTAGTTCTTCTTGTATGCCTCCTACATGGAAGGCTAGGTTATCATCCTAAATGGAAGGTTCTACTTCCTATATGGATGAATAATATTTTTATGCATTTGTAATTGTATTCTTATGTTTGTATCATGAATATGTTGATGTTTTTATTTTACTTTGAGTTTGTTTTTAATTTCATTATGTTCTAATTTTTCATCTTCCTAGGGTGATAACGTAACTTGATAATGACGGATTGAATTATAATTTATTGAAACTAATTTCAATTTTCTTCTCCTATATTGAGTTTTAATTATTGCTCTTAATGCTTTTAATTGATTGGCCACTTTTTGAATGAACTCAATATGCATGTTGAGACCGGAAGGAGATACATGTGTATAGAACCTATAATTAAAACCGTAAATTGCATATGAAATAGGAATATATTCATATAGTTTATGTAGTCTTAATGAGTTCCATAAATCCTAATGCATGATTAGTTGTTTTAATTCACATAGGAATATAGTGAATTAGCAATTAATTATAGAATTACTTGACCTTGGAAGAGGCTAGTAATTAAATTAGAGAAACTCGACTATCAATTAAGGGAGTTAAAATTGGACTAGTGTAGATAGATGATTCAATCCAAAATTATTGAGTGAAATCTGATCCCTAAGATTTTTATTCATATTCATCTTTACTCCAATTGCATTCATATTTACTTTAAATATTTTTTGCATAGATCTTTATTTAATTACTTCATTTTCCAATTAATCGATTTGTCAAATAGTGTTAGGATTATGAATTTTGGTACTTAGTAAAACAATCCTCAAGGGAACGATACTTAGTTATCACTTTATTACTTGTTTACGACAGTGTGCACTTGCGCTAATTGATAAACCATTTTACACGTAACAATAGCTTAGGATGAATGAATAGCATCAAATGAATTTTCCTAGAATATTAAATTCTAGTATTTTCATTTATTCAAGTTTGAATTCAAATGCCCTTATAACAACATATTTTGATTTATAAGATGATATTAGGGAAGAAAGTTAATAGTCTCAATTATAGTATATCATGATATGAAACTAAACTGAAAAGGAAATAAGTAATGCTCATATAAATTCTTGTAATTGTGAGTAGGAAGGAAAGGTGAAAAAAGAATGAATTTGAATTAGTTATAAACTATTCTTGTGAATTGTAATATTAGGAGAATAAGAGAAGAATGATATGAAACACTTAAAGTTTCTATAGGGATACGCACTATCAGGTAAATATATATCTTACTACATTTCAATATTTTAATAAAAGATAGTTTAATGCTAGGGGTTGTATCCTTTTATTTGATAATACAAATTAAATATTCATGCGTATAAATTTATGTAAAAGTTCATTACCATAGAATAAGAACAAATAGTTATTTAAGTGAATGTTAATTAATCAGAATGTATAATGGAAGCATGGTGTTGTTATTAGATATTAACTAATTAATTATGATAGGGCTATAATAGATTATATTGTGATTGTGTTATATGCTGTGATTGCCCGTAATTGTTAAATAGTTGTCTATATAGGCCTGAATTGGATCTAGTGGTATGAAGAGAGTAAAATTATTACAAATTGACTACATTATGAATCGAGCTTTATAAGACATTAGAAAATTGTGATCTATACTAAGTAATAACATCGGATATCATGATTTTTGATGAAGGAATGATGTGAAAATCAGATGGTAAATTCTCGGTGAATAATTATAGAAGATATGAGAGTAATTTAAAAATCGGATGGGGAAATTCTTGATGAATAGTTAAGAAAGAATCAAAGTGGCCTTGAAATTATACAGTAGCTACATGTATGACCACTATAATCATTATGTGATGTTAAATGATATTGGAGTTTCTACTTGTGTTTGAATATTATTATTTGACATGATTGCAAAAATTTGATGTGATTGTGATGATTTATTTGCATTTGAGTCTTAATAATTGTTTGTGTGTGTGAAGCCTACTCAAAATAAGTAGTATATGATATTGAATTCTAACATATAGTTAAGATTCTTGTATCTGTGATGTGAGAAATAGAGTTTAAGTCTTGTGTAGGTGAACTCCCATTTTAGATCATGGTTTCACATATTTCAGAAGTTCAGGAATTGAGTTTGACAATGTATGATTAATCTATAAATATTATCTATTAAATTAACCACTAGCAAAATATTTGAGCTTGTTGCGCCCATGGAGATCCAAGATTGTCTTACTAAAGAGATTTGATAGTTGGGGTTGTTTTGGATTAAAATTAGAAATAAATGGATGATTGCGATGATGATTTTGTGTATGATGTGTTGAATTGATTATATGTGTATAAATATACAACTACATTATACTATGTGTATGTCAAATCTATCACAACTGGAAATTCATAGGTCCTAAATTATAAAGTGTATGACCTTCAAAAAGTGTCCAAAAATAAGAAAAATTTTATTCAATTTTATGTAAAATTTTTAAAATGAAATTTTAAGTTCCCTTAAAACTTGATAACTCCTATTAGATAGAACAAATAAAATTTTTTAAGGCTTGTGAGAATTGATAACAGGATCCACGTTGATCATGATCGAAAATAAGTCGTGATAGACTCTCAAATAAATCTTTCACTGTTCACTATTTTCAATGTCACTATTGACATGATTCATAGAAAAGCTCAATTCTTATTTCAAATTAATCTGTAAGACTTTCTAATTTTATATAGGACAAGTCAAGCATAGTGTAGGACATATACATACTAATACCATCATGTTCGCTCACGGCCAAACCATATAGAAATTATGGAAACTCAATTACATTTCATCATTAAGTAGAACTACCACAACCATGCTTTTGCTATGCCACTTTGATCAATTATCATTCATCAATAACTAATCACTCTTCTATAATCACTCTTCTATCATGGAATTAAGTTCATATAATGAATATAAAATCTACATTATTAATAAGAAGAATGCAACTAAGTCATATATTAAGATATCGTTAATGGTGAGATATATACTCACTTAAAATCATCATAACTTCGACGATATTTAATTCCTCCACTTTCATCTTTATTACTTCTTATTTATCAATATATGATAATAATAAATTACAACTATTTATACATTACTCGTTTTCTTTTCACATACTACAAATTCAAAATTCAATCGTACTACAATAGTATTCCATACCACTTGCTTCTTATGTTTATAATTCCTATATTAACTTAAATATACTGTTACTTGGAAACTTCGTATTTGAACCATAGAAATTTACATAATAGAACTTAAAAGTCTAAAAATATTTATCTTCTATTACTTTATATTTTTAAATTGTCATTTCTTTATATTTTTAAATCTTTTTTTAAAGAATAAGAAAAATTGCACCTATTGGAATATCCAAAAATTGAAGTCCATATATAGAAATATTAGATTTTCACAATATAGATATATTTTAAATATAATTATCTAAAACTCTTGAGTATAAAATCATTATCTCACCATTGTTATATCAAGTATTTTAATAATATAAGATAAGGACTTTTTAAATCAAGTTCAAGATTTATGTGTTCTTAAAACATAATGTTCTAAAAAACTTAACTATGATATTTTATTTTTCTATAACATAAAAATATTATCTTCTAGAATCATTAATAAAAACCCACAATAGTTATAAATGAGTTTCCTTGAATCAAGATGGAATATTTCAGAATATAATCATAATATTTTAATAGTAATTTATATCTTAAAACTTCTATTTTACAAAGTCATAATTATATATTTAAAATTACTCATAAAAAAGGATTATTCTCGATTATATTTTTACAATTAGAACTATTCAAGTTTAATGCACTAGGATAACTTAATTAGTGTTAATCTATCATTCTAAAACATAATATTTTCATTTTTCATAAGCACCATCTAATTCTTCAACAACATATAAAAATGGGTTTTGCTTCCGATCAGCTTTACCACACTAAAACAGAAAGGTTTCATCTTAAAAATCATTCATCTCATTTTTTTTTTTAACTTTAACACCATATTACTCAAGATATATGCAAATGAGTTTTCCTTGATTAAATCTCAAATCAGCATAAAAATTAAACTCTTATGCTATAAAGATATTCACCTACGGCTGAGGTGCGTGGCTGGAGCCTGCCTTCACCGGCGGTGAACTATCGCTGAACAAATATCAAGGAGTTATTCTTATCCAGCTTTAATCAGCAGCTTTGTTTCAAGTCACGGAGCTTCTAAGCTGCGAGCCAGCAACCCTCAGCTGTACTTCAGCTTGGCCGAATGAGTTGATCAACGCCATAGGTAAAGAGAAGCAAGCTGTGAAAAGAGGGATCCCGCATTTCTGCTACTGCAAAGCACGGTTCCCTCGTTGTGACGGGAAGTGACTGTTCGCCAAAGATGATCCAGCATGAAGTGGAAGCCGAACGTGGAGTTAGGTGGCCGGACGAGCAAAAGTTGGCATCCGAAGCCGCAGAGAGACGAAGGAGAGGCAGAAGAGAGAAGGAGGGCTGATGAGGGAAAAGAGAGGAAGCTCCCAGATTTCTATTTTTTTATTTTAAAGAGAGAGAAAGCAGCAACAAAAATGAAAATTCTACAATAAAAAGCTGCTGTCCAAAAATTATAATGAAAAGGAGAGAGAGAACCGACGGAATATATCAGAGAGGGAAGGCCGTAAAAGTATTACACGAAGGTTTAGATTTTTATTATATGTATCTTGTCTTGTGAGCTCATTCCCTTGCAAAAAATTTCAGCCCTCCACTTTAATTTAATGTCAATATAACCATTCATTTACAAAAATTTTAAGTTTCAAATATTTTCAACCAGCCCAATATATATATTTATATACATGTTATTATGGAAGTGCTAAAGATAATTATTTTAAATTTTTATAATTTTCAAAAATAATTTATCAAATATAATCACTTAATTTTATAAATTTTCATACTCACAATTACTAAAATCAGTTACAACCATAATTATTAAAATATTTTTAATTTTTAGGAAATTCCTTTATAACAATCATTTTAAATTGATCTTAAATTCATAATGGCCATAAATAAATATAAATTAATTTCAAATATTATCATAAATATTATTTTCAATACTTCTAAACCTTTAACACGAAAATAATTTAAAACGAAATATTAATCATATAAATAAATATTCACAAGTATCGAAATCAATATAGCTTTAAACTTAGCATATTACATTAAATTGAGCCATTACAAACAAAAAGTCAAGATAATCAAATATCAATCCATGTCATCGTAAAAAAATGAAAAAGATTTGTTAATATGTAATTTAAGAAAAAGGGATTACTATATAGATAAGAAACATAGATTTAGAATGAACTTACATTAGATATGAAAGAAGAATAAATGTGATCCCTTTCTTCCATTTCATAGATGCAAAAAAACTCCTTAATAATAGAAGGCTTAGAAGTCAGATGCAATACTAGAAAGTATAAACCTCAAAGAGATTAATAATTATCTTTTGATAATTATAAAGTCATTGTGCATTATTATATAGCTTAATTTTGATATTGGATTGTTAGGACAAGTTAAAGGATTGAAGATTCATCGAAACCTAATATTAATCCATTTTGTTAAATAGTAGTTGATAGAAATCTTAAATTTGAAGAACTTGTTTTTACTGAAAATCGCGCATCATACATGCACAGCAGAATAAAATTTTTGCACGATTTCCACCAAGGATCCATGCGAATTTAGAACGCCATAGATTAGGGATTAGGGTTTATACCTTTCGGCAAAATTCTTCTGACCGCTGCAGCAAATCCGATCTGCTTCCAAATCACGAACCGGAATGGAAATCAGTAAATCAGATCACCAGTACAACGTTTTGTGGTTGCACCTCTGTGGTATCCACACGAACCCGTGAATCACCGATGAATGTCTGCTACACACACCGGTTGGAATTGATCTCCTTAGACCTCGTAGTGCTAGCTACGCCTCTTCAGAGATTTTGGTCAAGGAGAGTGGCTAGGGTTTTTCTATACTTTTACTTGGGGTGCGTAAAGAATAATAGTAATCCTATTATTACGCAATAAGCCTATTTAAATAGGTGCATAGAAAAACCTAACCTATTTGGGCCTTATTCCATGTATAATTATAGGCTTACTATTGGGCCTTATAATTATAACATGAATTCCCAAATATTAAGCCCAAACAATTTGGTCCATTAATTCCAAATTCACTAAGCTCTAAGTGTGCGACCCTCCAGGCTCTCATTACGTTGGCAATGACCATTAATCATATTAATGATCGTAAACAAAGATTGGTGTCTAGCAACACATCATTGTTACCCAAGTAATGAGAAAGTCGGTGATTTGACTAAACCTTTACACGTGATCATCATTTATGTCCTTTTGTCCTATACATCTAGATTGAGCACGAGACATGGACCGTGTCATTCCCGTATAGCCCAATCTTGAGGTTTCTTGATTCCTAAGTAAGCTGACTGAAACAAATGTAATCGACATCTCATGTCAATTCATCTGAGCATGGCCATGCATTTTCTCAGCTTTACTTAATCAAGGGCCCATAGATGTTACTCCTGTTATATAGGAGGGACAAATCCCATCTTGATCACACAAACCCCTCCGCATGATATGTGACATATCCAATATCTACCCTTGCATTCACTTAACCATTAGTGACATAGAATAGTATCAAAATATGAAACTCACATGTAGGGAACCTTGGTAATCTTAGGTCAAAGGACCATATTAATAATGATCACTAAGAACCACTTATGACACTCATATAACGATCCATGTAGTGTTCTTAATATGGGTCGGTCCAGTATACAAGTTCTCTAACTTGTACTCATGTGTAAACTTAATATCTCATATAAGTCTTCACACATGCTAGTCTTAACATATCAAAGCAACCTAATCCACAATGATATATGACTAGGGACATTTAAGAATACAATTATTCTAAGGTTATTATTATAATTAAATATATTACGCAGACAATATATATAAATATAATAATTGAAATTGCCATTAAAATAACATGATTCAAAATTACAATCACCAATATAATTGGTTTTAGGGCATATACACTAACACCTCTTAATTTTGAATGTGGTAAAGAAGGAGATTACCAAACTTTTGAAGGTTAGTATTATATATCTAATTTCAAACAGCAAATAAGTGAGTCCAGTCCAAGTTATCCCTAAGAAAAATGGCTTAATAGTAATAAAAAAACCATAACAATGATTTATTCCCCTACTAAAGTACAAAATAGTTAGAGAGTTTGCATTGAGTATAGGAAGCTGAATCAATCAACCAGAAAAGACTACTTCCCACTACCTTTTATTAATCAAATGTTAGATAGATTGGCTAGAAAATTCCATTATTGCTTCTTAAATAGCTATACTAGTTACTTCTAAATTCATATTAACAATATTCACATGCCCTTTTAGCATTTTTGCTTATAAGAGGATGCCTTTTAGCCTATGTAATGCGTGTGGTACATTTCAAAGGTATATGGTAAGTATTTTTTCTAAATTTTTAGAAGATTACATTAAGGTTTTCATGGATGATTTTTCTATTAATGGTTACTTTTTTTATGCATGCTTGGATAATCTTTCTAGGGTGTTAGACAAATGCATTGAAACTAACCTTGTGCTTAATTTTGAAAAATATGATTTCATGGCAAAACATAGGATAGTTTTAGGATATATAGTGAGTAGCAAGGGCATTGAAGTGGATCCTGCTAAGATTGATGTGATTACCATTTTAGCTTACCCCACTTGCATGTGGGAAGTGTGTTCTTTTCTTGGTCATGCAGGTTTCTATAGGAGATTTATTACAGATTTCAGCAAGATAGCTTTTCCATTATCTAAGCTACTTAAAAAAGAAGTAAAATTCAACTTTGATCAACATTGCAAGAAAGCTTTTGGTGAGTTAATGCAAGCTTTTACCATTACTCCTATCATTCAGCAACCATTTAGGGAATTACCATTTGAATTGATATGTGATGCATCCAAACATGCAATTAGTGTTGCTTTTGCACAAAGAGTGGAAAAACAACCTTATGTGATTTACTATGCTTTAAGGACTTTGGATATTGTCCAAGCAAATTACACTATAATAGAAAAAGAACTTTTAGCTATTATTTTTGCTTTAGACAAGTTTAGATCATATTTGCTTAGTTCTAATGTGATTGTATTTTTTTATCATGCAACTTTGAAGTTCTTTTTGAAGAAACCTGAGGTAAAACCCTATTTGATTAGATAGATATTGCTTTTGTAAAAGTTTGATATTGAGATTAGAGATAGAAGTAGAGAGAAAAACTTAATGGCTAATCATTTGAGCAGAATTTCAAGAGATGTAGACACTCTTGCCATCCATGATACCTTTTCAAATGAGCAACTTTTTTAGTTGCAAGGTAAGGATCTTTAGTATGCTGATTTAGTGAATTATTTAGTTTAATGAGTTACCTGCATATGGTAAGAAAGTTCAAAAGTGAGGCTAGGTATTATATGTAGGATGATCTTTACTTGTGGAGATTTTATATTGACAAAATAATTAGGAGATGTGTACATGATTTTGAATTTCATTCTATACTTGCATTTTGTCATGACTATGCTTGTGGAAGTCACTTTAGACTTAAGAGAATAGCAAAGAAAGTGCTTAATTGTGATTTTTATTAGCCTACTTTATTTGATGATGCTTACATATTTTGTAAAAATTGTAAATAATGTCAACAAACTGGGAATTTAACTTATAAACATAAGATGTCTCAATCTTCTATACTTTTTTGTGAGGCTTTTAATGTATAAGGCATTGATTTTATAGTTTTTTTCCCTCATCTTTTGGCTTTATTTACATTCTTCTTATTATTAATTATATTTCTAAGTAGGTGGAAGCTAAAGCTAACAAAATTGTTGCTTTTAAAGTTGATGTATATTTTGTCAGGTCTCACATTTTTAGTAGGTTTGGCATTCCATGTGCTTTGATTAGTGACCAAGGAACTCATTTTTGTAATAGAGCACTTAAGGCTTTGTTGAAGAAATATGGGGTTTGTCATAGAGTTTCCACACCATATCATCCCTAAACAAATGGGCAAATAGAAATTTCTAATAGAGAAGTTAAGTTAATTTTTGAGAAGGCTATAAAGCCTAATAGAAAAGTTTGGAGTCTTAGACTGGATGATACACTTTAGGCTTATAGGACTGCATATAAAACTCCTATTGGGATGTCTCCATATTTGATTGTTTTTGGGAAAGCATGTCATCTTCTAGTGAAGTTAGAGTATAGAACATTTTAGGCCTTAAAAATATGCAACATGGATTTGAAGGCATATGGAGAGGAAAAAAAATCCAATTGCAAGAATTAGAAAAGCTTGGACTTGAAACTTACGAGAATTCTAGGCTTTACAAAAAGAAAACAAAAGCATTTCATGATAATTTCATTCTTAGGAAAAATTTTGAGAAAGGCTAAAAAGTTTTATCATTTAATTCAAGGTTTAAATTGATGCTAGGTAAACTTCATTTCTGTTGGAATGGATCTTTTTTTGTTACTAACATTTTTTCTTGTGGTGTAGTTGAAATTAAAAGCTTAGAGAGCAACAAAGTGTTCAAATTCAATGGGTATAACTTAAACCATTCTATGAAGGCTTTTAAGAGCAAGTGGTGGAAGTAATGTCATTAGGGATACTAGTTTATTCTTGATGGAAGAGCTTGAGCATTATGTCTAGCCAAAGACATTAAAGAAAGGCGCTTCTTGGGAGGTTACCTAAGCTACTTTTGAGATTTACTTTCTCTTACCCTTATCTTTAATTTTCCAAGTCCTTTATCTTTTTTGATACTATTCTTAATAATATTAATATGCTTTACATTAAGGATAATGTAAAATTTAAGTGTACAAGGAGACTTTTAGGATTTACTTTAAGCTTTTATGTCTTTTTTCAATGCTTTTTATGTTTTTCAATTTTATGTTTTTTTTTTAAAATAGAAACATAAAGAAAAAAACATGTTTCTCACTTATTTTTGAGTCATTTTGAGTCCTTTTTACTTGCTTTCCATCAATGGAGATTCTGCATTTTTATGAGTAAGATTCAATTAAATTTAGATAAGATTTATAACAAAATTGAATGAATGATTTTGCTTCTTGAAATTAATTGATATAGTGATGAATTTTGAATTAGTAGATTTAACTTAGTAGTATGACTTCCTTTGTGAGATTTTGATCCTTTTGTTGAGAATTTATACTATAATATTATGTTTCCTTCCTATGTAATGTTCTTCTATGATTTGTTTATCCAAAACTTGCTTTGAATTTTTTTTAAATTACATTTTGCACATGCATGCACAAAAATGATAAAGACATTCTTTCTTCCAAGCTACAGCCATATAGCCAACTTTGAATTTTTTTTTATCATTACTAACCCCTTTGAATTTTTATTATTTTTTCTTTGTTGATTAACTTTTGAGCATATTTTTTCAATTAACAACAAATATTTTTACCGAACCTTAGAGATTACTAAAGTATTTTAATTTTATTAGATGGGCTTTTGAATAAATGTAGGGGTGTATAAGTTTATATGTTATGAAAAGTCATTAAAGGTTGCTTGAAAAAAAGAGAAGAAAATAAAAAAAAGCAAAAAAGTAAAAAAAGTAAAACAATAAAATAAAAAGGAAAAAAATTAAATTAAAAAAAGAAAGGAAAGAAAAATGAATTAAAAAAAAGAAATAAAAAAGTTAATAAGTATTTGAATTTGAATTTGAATTTGGCTTAATATGTTAAGTTGTAATTGTTTATGATTTTCCCATATGTTATTGATTCAAGTGTTATATTAATTTCTTTGATTTCTAACTTATCACATCCTTATTTTTCTTTCACTTTCCCTAACCCCATTACAACTTAGAATAAAGTCTTTTTAATTTATGTTGTGAATGTGATTTCAGTAATGGAGATTAGATGATTATCAAGCTTATGGTAGAATAATTTTATAGAATAAACTTGAGTAAAACACTAACCTAAACACTTGAGAGTTAGATAATGAATCTTGTGAAAATCTACCAATTTGATATACTCTTTCTGAATGAATTTCTTATGTTAGTTAGTTTTAAGTTTGTCAAGATTTTTCTTCATGATGTGTTATGTTTCTTGCTAGCTTTTATTTGGTTTTTACTTGTGAATTTGTGATTTTGAAGTTTCTTGGAAAGTAGGTCTTTTATTTTTTTTGCTTTTGAATAAAGTTGTGTCTTACCTAAGGACATGCAAGAGCCAAGTGTGGGAAAATTTGATGAAGAAAATATTTACTATTTTATTTTCCTTAATTTTATTTCTCTTAGTAGGTTATATGTTCTTAATTTTACAAAATTTGTCTTATTTTATAATTTAGGATTGATTTTACAATATTCTAAATTTATTCGATAAATGTTGGATTTTGACACTATTTTTATTTTTTAACTATATCTTGAGCTTTGGATGTTGGATTAAGATGATCTTTATATTTTTGGAAATTTTAAAGAGATAACTATAACTTTTATATTTTGGCTCGACCTCAGTTCGGACATTTTGGAAGTCATATGTGATTGAGAATTTGAAGTCATGTCTCTATCTCAACTAAGCTTGCCTCAGCTTTTAAGCTATATCTGGAGCTATAGATATCAAATTAACATGGAACCAGAGCCCAAATTTCCATAAGATAAAGCCTACAACTTTGATGTTCATGGATTATCCAGATTACTTTGTCTCAATTGTCAAAAACTAGTTAGAAGTTAGACCTATAGGAATTCACTGATGTAATTGTTGGATTTAATTATCTTGTTAAAAATAGGTCTAGACTTCTAAAAATTAAAAAGGTCCTATTAATAAAATCTCAAGATACATACAATCCAATTCCACTAGGATTTTAGGTTAATTAGGTCAAATAAATAAGGAAAACTCGTTAGACTATTCAAACTTTTACACAACTCTCAATAGACACTTTTTCTCTTCTTTTTATTTTCTCTTTTATTCTTCAATAAAAGCTTAAACTTTTAGTTAATTCAAGGAATTTAAGACTCTCTTCATTTGGATTATGAGGTTATGAATTGTAATATTAATTTTCTTTAATTAATTTTTCTCTTTCCTTAATTTTATGTGTTGAATTATATAGATTACATATATTGGATATTGATTTGGCATAATTGATTTCATCCTTGTGATTTTTTATTTCTTTGCTATTTTGATGTTGAATTGTGGTTAGTAAATCATGGTTTTACACATAGAGGTAGAGGGTTGAGGGATTAATTTAGGGGTTTCTAATTTAATTTCTTAATTTAACCAAATTTTAGCCTCAAATCAATTTTAATCCAGCATAATGATTACAATGGTTGTTTAATTAGCTAATCATAATTGATTAAATTTCAGATAGTAATCTATCTTAGAATTCATAAGTTATTGTAGGGGTTCTGAGTACTTCAAGGTTGAAGAATTAATTAGAAAAGTTAAATCCTAATTGATCAATGATTAATCCAAATTAGAACTTTCAATTCCTTGAATTGGCTGTTTTGCTATATTGGTTTCCCTTCTATTTATTTACTCTGTGTTTTTATTTTGTTTAGTACATTCAATTTAATTTAAATTCACAAGCCCCTTCAATTCTATTACTACACAATCCTACATTCTACATACAACATTATGCATTCATACAACATATTGCATTTATTCTGTTTTGCATCTATTGCATTAGCTTCTTGTGTTTTTATTGCATAATAAGTTATATAGTTATGTAGATATTATTAGGAATTCAATTAGAAAAAATAATATTAATGGATCATTACGGGTACAACCTGGTTATTTCACTATACTGTATTATCTTGTAGCAAACTAGTTTTTAACTAATTTTGGTGCATAGTGGCATTGCAATTATCAAGTTATATATCATTTAGAGCAATAAACAAAAGATAAAATACAATTATCCACCTTTTGTTTCCCAAGTTAGCCTAATACCCTCTGTAAGCTTTCCATTCTTATCCCTCTAAAGTCTGCCTTATACCCTCTGCAAGCATGTCATTAGGAATTTTCCATCTAGCATTAACAATAACACCTCTCATCACATTTCTCATCTCTAATGCCATTTATGGCATGATTCATAATTGCAATTTTAACATTAAAGATTAAGCTCTATTCAATACAGTCACAATTCAATTTCAATGTACATCACAATACTTATCAACATGATTATGCCCTTATTTATAGTTATAAGCATTCATACATATCAAAGTACTCAATTGATAAAGCATTTCTCAATATATATATATATCTCATTCCATGAGTAATGCAATAAGTTCATTACATTATATATTATATCATATAACTTCTACCTTCTTATGTCATGATCATCCAACCTATGCAATTATCTTACACTTATCATGAACCACTCTATCTTTAGTGTTTAGAGATCAAATACTCATATTAGGCTATTATAAATCATGAAAACATAAAACAGAAGGGGTATGAGTTACTATATAGTCATATTAATTATGACCTTTAGGTAATCTTTTATGAATAACTCAAAAATTATAAATATAATATTCATTAAACTCATTTTATATGAAAATAAACTCAATTAGCTTTTTATAGACTGGTCATTTGCCTAAATCAATTAAGTTTTGAAAAGGTTATGCCCTTTTGAAAATAGACATGAAAAGTTCATTTTTTAAAATTATGAGTTTCTTTTTATCTATGTCTACTATTTTGATAATATCTCAAAATATATACAAGATTTTAACTTGAAATCAATTCCATTTGAAAGTAAACCTAAATATCTTAGGTAATTTATTTAAAATGGACATAAGATTAAAGAGTTATGCCCCTTCAAAGTTAGCATAAAATTCTATAATCTATGAATGAATTCACCCACCCTATTTTTTACCTCTAGACCCTCAGATTGGCCACTCGATTTTTAAAGCCCAATTTCATCTTTAAATCCTAGAATCGATTCATCCACCCTTAGACCCTCAGAATCAATTGATCACTTAATTATGAAGTCTAGTTTCCCTTTTGGACCCTTAGAATCAATTCACACATGAAAATCTCAATTTTTTATGAAAAATTCAATGTTTATCCAACTTTAAATAACTCCTAAACACATATATTATACAACAAACCTTAATATAATCATCAATATACTTATCTATCATAGTATATCACCCCTTCCCTTTATTTATTACTTCCACCACATCAAAATAAACTAGATTCAAGTGAAATCATATAACAACCCATATTTCATCAATATCATCATATAACTTTAAAATTCATAGATCTAGCTAGATTATCCACTTACCTTGTATGGAAAAGGATGCTAGAATGCTAGTTTGATAATCTTTCAACCCTAATCACATCAAATTTCATGGATTCTAAAGTTAGGGCTTATAATACCTAACAAAATCAAATAAACCTTAAATCTTTCATCAACCAAGAAGAAATATGATGGATTATTGATGAAAGCAATGTTCTTACCTTGATTGGATGAAGAAATCAACAAGATTTGAGGTTTTCTTTCCTTGATTAGTAGAGTGGTGTGCAAATTATGTAAAGAGAGTGAGAGAAATAGAGAAAAAAGGGAGAAATGAAAGGGAGATAAGGGTTTAAGTGGGTATAAGAAAAATATGGCCTCAAGGGTATTTTTGAAAGATACTCCTAAATCTCTTCTATATTCACATACACACTTATATTAGTATATAACTTTTTACTTTATGATTCCAATAGATTTTTCCCATCAAAATTTCACCACAATTATATTCCCACATTCTTACTTTTATTAATTTTATTTTATTCTATATTTCACACATAAAACTCTTAATTCACCTAAGTTTACCAATTGCTTTAACTATTTTTTTCACATCATAATTTTTAATTTATTAATGATTAAGGAGAGTGTAATAATAAGCCTAGACAAATAAATATTGTTGGCCATGAAAATGACTAAACAATGAAAATTTTGAAAAGAGCAAGTTGTTAAGAAGACATGAAAGAAAGAGAAGATAAATGAATGAAAGGTTTCTCTTTTAAACTAACATGTTTTTAATGTTTATCTACTCATCCACCACTGCATAAAGAAGGACCATACTTCATTTCTAAGACATATAAGCATCTCCTAACTTCTTTAAGAAGACTTCTCTCTTTAAAGTTCTCTTGAGGTAAATTCTTTCTTCTAATAAAAGTCCACTAGTTAGGATAGAGTACGATAAAAACACTTATAAATAGCTTATAGCTAGGTTGTGAGAAAATTCCTCAAGTATGTGAGGTGGATTGTTTAAGTCCTTAAAAGATTAAATGAAACGGCATAAATGGGCTTATAAATAAAAAAAATTGTTGATAAATAACCATTCCAATTAGATTTAGCTTTAAGAGAGATGAGTAGACCTGAAAAGCTGGTTTCCTTTTTAAATGATTTAATTAGTTTTATATGTAAGTTTTACCTTTAAAATGCAATAATCAAACATTAAAGGAGGGGAAAAAACTTTTTGATAAAGGCATATGGAAGAAAAAGAGGAAAATAAGTGAAAAAAAGTGCAAATTCACATATAAAAGAGTTTTTAAATTTTTGACAAATTTTTCTATCAAAATTCCATCATACATTAATTTCTATTGAAAATAAAGAGTATAATTTTTAAAATCTCATGCTAATTATTTAACAAATTCTTCCATCGAAAATTAATGTGCAATGGATTTCTGATGAACTTTTTTTTTTGGAAATTTGAAAATATTTGAATTTTGTACTTTTTTGGATGAATTTTCAAAAACCTTTTAGCAATTTTTTGGTGAAAATTTTAACTATTTACATTTTGACTCCTTTTTTCAACAAATTTCTAACAAAAATATATTAAAAGTATCATATTTTGTTGTAGTGTTCAAGTTTACAAAGGTAAGACATAACAAGTATTAAAGTTATAACCCCTTAACTACTAATTAATCTTATAAAATCCTTAAAAGGAAAACAACCAAGGAACTTAAGAAAGTTACAATTGTTCCCCTAACTGTCAATAAGAATTCATATGCTTTATCATCCATAGATAAGTGCTTGAAGTGCATTGGTTTACCAATTTCTTATGCAAAATGACCATAAATTCAATAGTATGATGATAACATTAAGGAGGAAAATATTTTTCAATAAGAAATAATTATAAAAGAATCTAATTAAGAAAATGAAAGAATAAACTTTTTTATGCAATAATTGCTCCTCAACCCAAAACAAGAGAACCATACACAATGCCATAACATCTTTTACTTAAAGTGTACAATTAATTAGAACATTATTAAATGATTATAAACAACAAGAGCAACAAAAATGTCATCTTTAAGACACTAGTGATAGGCCTTCAATTGAAAATAAGGAAGTAGCATACTTTTTATATAGTTGGCTAGATCAAGAATGGTGTTGAGTTGTGAGTAATCAAAAACTTGTGATATTCCTATATCTTTTGACAAATCTTACATAGACACTATAATCAATATGATTGATATAGATGTGTGCCATATCATGTTAGGAAACCCATAATAGTATGATGTAGACATCACTCACAAAAAGGAAATAGACTATTTACTTTATCATACAAGTAGAAATAAAAAAAATCATTAAATCAATTATGCAAAGGAAGGTAAAAAAATTAAGGATAATGCAATGGAAGAAAATTCTAATATTACTTTTAATCAATTATGTTTTGATTAAGTAAGGGAAAGATTCAATTCCTAGTAAGAAATGACTCAGCTTAAAAGAATTCTTTCATTAAGTGTCCAATTTATGGTAAACTTGGACATGGTGCAGCCATATCATATGGATTTGTAAACTCTGATAAAAAAACCATAAGGAATTGAAGTTAAGGTTCCTAAGATATTATAACCATTATTTAAAACCCTTATAAACATCATAACTGAACACATTCCTAATAGTTTGCTACCAATGCAACACTAGATTAATTTTCTACCAAGAGCAAGCTTGCATAATTTGCCATATTATAGATGAACCCTATTAAGAGAGAATAATTCTTAAAGCCATGCTTAACAATGAAGCAGGCAAATTTATTTATAATAAAATACAGATTATAATTGGACTAAACTCATCTAAGCCCATAAGCTCGAATCTTATACTAATCATCTTTTAACACTCACCCTAAGTTGGAGCATGGATATCAAATATGCCTAGCTTCTTACAAATACCATTAGCCTATTTTCCTAAGAAAGCTTTAATAAATTAATTAGCTAATTATTCCTTAGTTTTAATATGTATAAGACTAATAACACTTTCTCGAAGTTTCTATCTAATAAAATGACAATTAACTTTTGCATGTTTTGGATGTTCACAAAAAATTAGATTTATGGTAATATGAATAGCTATATGATTATCACACCATAATTGCATAGTTTTATAAGGCTCAATTCCAAGTTAATAAAGATGGTAGGAAATCCATATGAACTTTAATGTGGCATGGAACATAGCTTAATACTCAAACTTTGCACTTGAATGCAATACCACTATTTGTTTCTTACTTTTCAAGTTAAAATATTCTTACAAACAGACACATAATACAAAGAGGTGGACCTCTATCTATAGGACATCCTGTTAGTGTATATGCCCTAAAACCAATCATATTGATGATTGTAATTTTGAATCATGTTATTTTAATGGCAATTCTAATTATTATATTTATATATATTGTCTGTGTAATATATTTAATTATGATAATAACCCTAGAATAATTATATTCTTAAATGTCCTTAGTCATATATCATTGTGGATTAGGTTGCTTTGATATGTTAAGACTAGCATGTGTAGTGACTTATATGAGATATTAAGCTTACACATGAGTACAAGTTAGAGAACTTGTATACCGGACTGACCCATCCTAAGAACACTACATAGATTGTTATATGAGTGTCATGAGTGATTCTTAGTGATCATTATTATTATGATCATTTAACCTGAGATCACTAAGGTTCCCTACATGTGAGTTTCATATTTTGATACTATTCTATCACTCATGCTTGAGTGAATACAAGGGTAGTTATTGGATATGTCACATATCATGTGAAGGGATTTGTGTGATCAAGATGAAATTTGTCCCTCCTATGTAACAGGAGTAACATCTGTGGGTCCCTTGATTAAGTAAAGTTGAGAAAATGCATGGCCATGCTTAAATGAATTAACATGGAATGTCAATTACATTTGCTTCAGTCAGCTTACTTAGGGATCAAGAAACCTCGAGATTGGACTATACGGGAATGACACAGCCCATGTCTCGTGCTCAATCTAGATGTTTAGGATAAAAGGATATAGATGATATCACATATAAAGGTTCAGTCGAATCACCGACTTTCTCATCACTTAGGTAACAATGATGTGTTGCTAGACACCGCTTATTGTTTATGATCATTAATATGATTAATGATTATTGCTAATGTAATGAGAGCTTGAAAGGTCACACACTTATAGCCTAATGGATTTGGAATTAATGGACTAAATTGTTTAGGCCTAATACTTGAGAATTCTATGTTATAATTATAAGGCCCAATAATAAGCCTATAATTATACATAGACCAAAGCCCAAATTAGTTAGGATTTTCTATGCTTCTATTTAAATAGGCTTATTGGGTAATAATAAGGTTGATTCATTATTCACGCATCCTATACAGCATAGAAAAACCTAGCACCTCTCTTTGACCATAATCCTTGAAGAGACGTAGCTAGCACTATGAGGCTAAAGAGACGAATTCCAACTAATGATCGTGAGGACGTTCATTGGTGATCTACTGGTTCGTATGGATACCTCGGAATCTTTAACCGAAAGGAAGTCGAGGAGGTGATTAACGAACAAAATCTGGAATCATATAAAGGTATAACTTGAATCCTACATTCTAATTTAACGTTTTGCATGGATCTATTAGCTGGGATCAGTTTATTTCGCTGCGCTCGTATGGCTCCCAATCCCAACAGTGGTATCAGAGCTACTTGTAAAATGCTAAATTAGGATTTTGTTTGCTAATTGCATGATTATGATGTTGATGAATTATTCTGTATATCACGCTTCAATGATTCCTAATTAGGATTAGGGTAAATTTGATTTCGTGCATTCTAGTTCAAGTAAACTTAATATGATTAATTCTGATTTTGTTTCGAATCGAACCTTATTTTGAATTCTGATTTAAATTTGAATGTGTTTTGTGATTAATTCTTGTTTCTGTTTTGAATTCGAATCTGTTTCTGGATTTTTGATTGAAACTCGAATCTGTTTCTGGGTTTCTTTTTAAATTTAAATCTATTGCAATAATTCTAGATTTTGATTTGAATTTGAAACTGATTTTTAGGTTCTGTTTTAAACAGAATCAAAAGAATTAATTGCGTGAATCTGTTTTAATATATGAAAGACATTTTTTTATTAAAACATAGATTCTGTCATGAATCAGAATTAATCAAATTAAATTCTTGAATCTTTTTTATATATATGATATGCCTTGCACTTAATGGCTGAATCTGATTTTTCATGAAATTAATTGTTGAATTTGTTTCGTATAAAATCTGTGAATTAATTGGATCTGTTTTAATATGATTAAAATTTATCCATTATGATTCTATTATAAATCAGATTTGTAAACCCGTAATTTGAGTGTCAATAATTATTGAATTGATTGACTAAAGAGTAATGTCAATTGTTGACAAATTGAATTGCAATCTGAATGTCAGGTGCAATCAATTTTTTTGGCGGGGGGCTCCGCCCCCTTAACCCCTTGACCTCGCCCGCTAACCGGCTAGCGGGACCGCCGTAAATTCTCTATGTAGTGCGACATTAAGTAATTAGTTAATTAATTCAGAATCAATTAATTCAGATTTTTATATTGAAAATATATTTGGATATATGTTTCACTTATCATGTTGTTTTGTTGCTTGATGTATGGTGCATGATTATGGCCTTTGGTCTTGTTGCAATTTTTAAATACAGCCTGCGTGTCGTGCCTCTCTATTACTTCTAGTTGTACATTCTCTTCTCATCTTACTCCCCTCGAATGTAACTTGAGGTTTCTTTATTATTATGTAATAATTTTATTAGAGCACTTGAAGCGGAAACAATGGAAGTGGAGATCAAACCATGAAGAAAGAAGAAGATTCTTAGGGAGAAGTTTTTCTTTCTTAGTTTTATTTGATATTCTTGAGCTCTAAAATATCACTTAGGTTGGGCCATAATCATGTCACGTTTAATTTATGTTTTATGTATGAGATGCATATGATGAATGTATGAGATACCTATGCTAAATGTATATGATGCATGCTTAATAAAACCAAGTACATAATGGTGAGATCAAATAAATTAAAATCCCTCAAACAAAATATTAAGTCAAAAAAAGAGATGCCTTCCAATAATAACACTCGTCAAGATCTTAATCGACTATAAGTAAGTTTGCCAAAGCAAAGTACCTAAAGTCTATCTTGGTAAGACACGATGGGATAATAGTGATATCCAAATTGCTAATTATTGGGTCTAGACTTAACTGGGCTATACCAATAGGATTGGGGCCTAGAGGCATAGAGTTGGTTATGAATTCATGAGATGAATTTGAATAAGTGTTATTCACCCAACTATCTAAAAGTTGCATAAAATGTAATTGACAAAGGAGTTATCTACCTAAACAGCCATATCTTGGGCAATTAGCCAAAGCTAACTCAGGATTTGGTAAAATATGGATCTTGGCTCACTAGAAAACTTTGACGATAAGGTTTTTTGAAATAATAGTGAGGGTTATTATTTTGAGAAAAATAGTGGGAGTATTATTTAATAAAAGACTTTATTAAATAAATAAAATACATGATTCTCATTCTGCATATTTTTCTATTGTAGATAACCATGGCATCAAATGCATTAAACTTATCACTGTGATCTATCCTTGAGAAGGATAAATTGAATGGGACGAATTTTCTCGATTGGTATCGAAACTTGAAGATTGTCCTCAAGCATGAGAAAAAGTAGTATGTCCTAGAGCAACCTACTCCAGATGAGCCTGCTGCTAATGCTCCTCGAGCAGAAAAGGATGCTTATAAGAAGCATCTACAAGATGCTCTGGATATCAGTTATCTTATGCTTGCTACTATGAACTCTGAGCTTCAAAAGTAACATGAGAATATAGAGGCATTCAATATGATTGATCACCTTAAACAGCTCTACCAAGAGCAAGCAAGACATGAGAGATATGATGTATCTAAAGCATTGTTTCAGTGTAAGATGGCTGAAGGAACACCCGTTGCTACACATGTGCTTAAAATGATTGGGTACATCAATAGCCTTGAAAGATTGGGTTTTCCTTTGCAGCAAGAATTGGCCATTGATATAGTTCTGCAATCATTGCCCGAGAGCTATAATCAATTCGTCATGAATTATAACATAAACGAAATTAATAAGACTTTGCTTGAACTGCTTAACATATTGAGAACTGCTGAGCAAAACTTGAAAAAGTCCAAGCCCAATTCCATTATGATGGTTCAAAAGGGAAAAGGAAAGGACAAGTCTAAGGCCAAGAATAAAAAGAAAAAGGACAAGACTGATGGAAAGTCCAAGTCAAGTTCCTCTGCACTGAAGCCCAAAGGTGGCGTGGCCAAGGAAACGCAATGCTTCCATTGCAAAGAACCAGGACATTGGAAGTGAAATTGTAAGATTTACTTGGAAGAGCTTAAGAAGCAAAAGGGAAGTGGGACTTCCAACTCAGGTATTCATGTTATAGAGGTTAATTTATCTACTTCTACATCTTGGGTATTAGATACTGGATGTGGTACTCACATTTGTGTAAATGTGCAGGATCTTAAAGAAAGTAGATCGTTAGCCAAAGGTGAAGTGGACCTACGCATTGGAAATAGAGCAAGAGTTGTTACATTAGCTGTAAGGACTTATTATTTATCTTTACCTAGTGGATTAGTTTTAGAATTGGAAAATTGTTATTTTATGCCTACTGTTAGTAGAAATTTGATTTCTGTTTCTTGTTTAGACAAGAAAGGTTTTTCATTTAAAATAAAGGACAAATGTTACTCTATTTATTTAAATGAAATGTTTTATGGCAGTGCACAATTAATGAATGATCTTTATATTTTGGACCTTGAAAATCTAATTTATAACATAAACATGAAGAAGGTCAAAACTAATGATTTAAATCCAACCTATCTTTGGCATTGTCATTTAGGCTATATAAATGAGACATGCATCTCCAAACTCCATAAGGATGGATTTTTGGACTCATTTGATTTCAAATCATATGAGGTCTGTGAGTCATGTTTATTAGGTAAGATGACTAAAGCCTCTTTAATTGGGAAAGGTGAAAGGGCTAGTGATTTATTGGGCCTTATACATAGTGATGTATGTGGACCTTTAAACACACAAGCTAGAGGAGGTTATCAGTACTTTATTACTTTTACTGATGATTTCAGTAGATATGGTTATGTGTTTCTTATGAAACATAAGTCTGAATCTTTTGAAAAGTTCAAAGAGTTAAAAAATGAAGTACAAAATCTACTTGGTAAAAGTATTAAAGCACTTTGATCAGATCGAGGTGGTGAATACTTAGACTGAGAGTTCCTTAATCATCTAAAGGAGTGTGGCATTGTATCACAACTCACTCCACCATGAACACCTCAATGGAATGGTATTTTTGAAAGGAGGAATCAAACTTTGTTAGACATGGTTCGGTTAATGATGAGTTAGGCTGAGCTTCCAAATTCCTTCTAGGGACATGCTCTAGAGACTGCAACTTTCACATTAAATCGTGTTCTATCAAAATCAGTTCAAAAGACACCATATGAGATATGGACTGGGAAATGTCCTAGTTTGTCTTTTATGAAGATTTGAGGTTGCGAAGCTTACGTAAGACGTCAGGCTTCTGATAAACTTGGACCCAAATCTGATAAATATTTTTTCATTGGATATCTTAAGGAAACAAAAGGATATTATTTCTATAATCTAACTGAGCAAAAAGTGTTTATTGCTCGAACTTGTGTTTTTCTATAGAGAGAATTTATCTCTAGAAGAATCAGTGGGAGAAGAATAGAACTTGAAGAAATTCAAGATCAATGAGAAAACATTGAACTTAAGATGGAACCTGAGCCAGTTCCATAACCAGTTATGGAAGAACCTGCTCATGTAACACAGAACCCACGTAGATCTAGTAGGATACGTTGTGAGCCCAAGAGATATAGATTTCTCGTGACTCATCACAGTGATGTGTTGCTCATAGACCAAGATAAGTCCACAACCTACCGAGAGGCTATGATGGGCCCAAATTCTGAGAAATGGCTAGAAGCTATGAAATCAGAGATGGACTCCATGTATTCAAACTAAGTTTGGACTTTGGTTGATCCACCAGAAGGGGTAAAAACCATTGGGTGCAAATGGGTTTTCAAAAAGAAAATCGACATGAATGGTAATGTGTGTACCTTTAAGGGACGATTGGTTGCAAAAGGTTTCAAACAAATCCATGGTATTGACTATGATGAGACTTTTTCTCCAGTTGTCATGCTTAAATCCATGAGGATTCTTCTAGCTATAGCAGCATATTATGATTATGAAATCTGGCAAATGGATGTCAAAACTGCTTTCCTTAATGGAAATCTTCTTAAGGATGTGTACATGACACAACTTGAAGGTTTTGTAAATCCTGAAAATGCTGGAATGGTTTGCAAATTGCAACGATCCATTTATGGGTTGAAGCAAGCTTCTCGAAGTTGTAATCTTCATTTTGATGATACGATCAAAGAGTTTAGTTTCATCAAGAATGAAGATGAACCCTATGTGTACAAGAAGGTAAATGGGAGCACAATAGTCTTTCTGGTGTTCTATGTAGATGACATATTACTCATTGGAAATGACATTTCTACATTACAGTCTGTAAAAACTTGGTTAGGAAATTATTTTTCTATGAAAGACTTAGGTGAGGCCTCCTATGTATTAGGTGTCAAGATCTATAGAGATAGATCGAGAAAATTGCTTGGCCTAAGTTAAAGTACATACATCGACAAGGTGCTAAAAAGGTTTAGCATGCAAGATTCTAAAAGAGGATTCTTGCCGATGTCACATGGCATAAGTCTCTCAAGAACTCAATGTCCTTCCACAGAGTATGAAAGACAGCACATGAGTAAGATCCCTTATGCATCTACGATTAGGTCTATCATGTATGCCATGTTATGTACTCGTCCTGATGTCTCGTATGCTTTAAGCATGACGAGCAGATACCAATCAGATCCTGGTGAAAGTCACTGGACAGCTATCAAGAATATTCTTAAGCACTTAAGAAGAACTAAAGACATGTTCTTAATTTATGGAGGTGAGGAAGAGCTCATTATAAGTTATTACACTAATGCTAGCTTTCAAACTGACAAAGATGATTTCAAGTCACAGTTAGGTTATGTATTTTGCCTTAATGGTGGCGCTGTGACTTGGAAGAGTTTAAAGCAAGGGACAATGGCTAATTCTACAATAGAAGCTGAATACATTGCAATATCAGATGTTGCAAAGGAGGCTATTTGGATTAAGAAGTTCATCACTGAACTTGGAGTTGTTCTTAGCATTGTTGACCCAGTAGAGCTCTATTGTGACAATAATGGAGTCATTGCGCAAGCCAAGGAACCTAGATCTCACCAGAAATCCAAACATATACTTCGGTACTATCATCTCATAAGAGATATTGTTAATAAAAATGATGTCAGGATATGCAGAATACCAACCGATGATAATATTGCCGATCCACTGACAAAAGCCCTTATGCAGCAAAAGCATGATAGTCATATGAGATCCATAGATATTAGATACATGGATGATTGGCTGTAGTGCAAGTGGGAGATTGTTAGTGTATATGCCCTAAAACTAATCATATTGATAATTGTAATTTTGAATCATGTTATTTTAATGGTAATTCCAATTATTATATTTATATATATTGTTTGTGTAATATATTTAATTATGATAATAACCCTAGAATAATTATATTCTTAAATGTCCTTAGTCATATATCATTGTGGATTAGGTTACTTTGATATGTTAAGACTAGCATGTGTAGTGACTTATATGAGATATTAAGCTTACACATGAGTACAAGTTAGAGAACTTGTATACCGGACCGACCCATCCTAAGAACACTACATGGATTGTTATATGAGTATCATGAGTGATTCTTAGTGATCATTATTATTATGGTCCTTTGACCTGAGATCACTAAGGTTCCCTACATGTGAGTTTCATATTTTAATACTATTTTGTCACTCATTCTTGAGTGAATATAAGGGTAGTTATTGGATATGTCACATATCATGCGGAGGGGTTTATGTGATCAAGATGGAATTTGTCCCTCCTATATAATAGGAGTAACATCTGTGGGCCCCTTGATTAAGTAAAGTTGAGAAAATGCATGGTCATGCTCAAATGAATTGACATGGGATGTCAATTACATTTGCTTCAGTCAACTTACTTAGGGATCAAGAAACCTCAAGATTGGACTATACGGGAATAACATGGTCCATGTCTCGTGCTCAATCTAGATGTTTAGAACAAAAGGATATAGATGATGATCACATATAAAGGTTCAGTCGAATCACCGACTTTCTCATCACTTGGGTAACAATGATATGTTGCTAGACACCGCTCATTGTTTATGATCATTAATATGATTAATGATTATTGTCATTGTAATGAGAGCCTGAAGGTCACACACTTATAGCCTAGTGGATTTGGAATTAATGGACTAAATTATTTGGGCCTAATACTTGAAAATTCTATGTTATAATTATAAGGCCCAATAATAAGCCTATAATTATACATAGACCAAAGCCCAAATTAGTTAGGATTTTCTATGCTCCTATTTAAATAGGCTTGTTAGGTAATAATAAGGTTGATTCATTATTCACGCATCCTATACAGCATAGAAAAATCCTGGCACCTCTCCTTGACCATAATTCTTGAAGAAACATAGCTAGCACTACGAGGCTAAGGAGACGAATTCCAACCAGTGATCGTGAGGACGTTTATTGGTGATCTACTGGTTCGTGTGGATACCTCGGAGGCTTTAATCGAAAGGAAGTCGAAGAGGTGATCAATGAACAAAATCTGGAATTATATAAAGGTATAACCTGAATCGTACATTCTAATTTAACGTTTTGCATGGATTCATTGGCTGGGATCGGTTTATTCCACTACGCTCGTATGGCTCCCGATCCTAACACATCTAACCCAATTTGCATTAGAAAAGCCTTTTATTATGCAATAACTATGATTTTTATACATGACCTCAAAATCCCGCAAGTGCACGGTTTAAGTCTAGTTATAGTATAAAAGATTATCGTTCTCCACAGGGATTGTAGGTTGAGTACTAACTGAATCTCAAGTAAATTATCTAGGCGGATCAATTAAGAGTGTGAATTAAGATTTAAATGTAAAACAGAGCTTAACTATCAAATTAAGGTTTGATTCAATGGAATAAAAGCGTACTTAGCTTAAGGATCCCTTGTACACTTCATTATGGAATGAATTTACTTCTCTAACTTGGTTTACTGTTAATTATGATTGCTGGATTCCCAAAATTAAGCTATACCTCATTGCAAGGCTACTAGCTACTAACCAAAGATTAAGTGCCCAGAATTACTCTAGTAATCACTCATCTAGGTTGCATTAACTGGCTTAGAATCCATTCTTGGACATTTCATCCTGTGCAAAAGAATACAATCAGCTTAATTCCTAAGTCTAATTGATATTCCCAATGACCATGCAAGATCCGATTAATTAATTGGTTATTTCAACCTAAAATCAACTAATCCATAACACAAATCCAATATCTCGGATAAATTGGCTTGTTCCAGACAAAACAGCAAGATCAAATCATAATTCAACAGTAAATCAAGCTAGATTATATAAAATTCAGTTCCATAACTCCATGAACAAGTTCACCTAAGCTAAGCACAAAGGTTTAGTGTGAAAACATCTCAAGATCAGAAGAAAACAAGAAAACAGAGGAGGAAGTCAAACAATCCATGAAGATCTACAAATTTCTTGCTTGATTCTTCAATTCCTTGCTTGAATCCGTGTTAGAAGACGCCTTTGATGAGTTTTTGGTCTCTCCTAGGGCTTCTCCCAGCAACTCCCTTGTTAATTCTCAGAATTCTCTCCTCCTTGGTCTGATCTCGCGCAAAAACTTATACTTTTTGATGTACACGGGGTCCAACACGGCCCGTGTTGTACCCCGTGTTTCTCTGCGAAAGTTTGAGCGACAAGAAACACGTTGTGTGACACGCCCCGTGTTCTCCTACGAATTGTCAAACAGTAATGTACACGGGGTGGTACACGTCCCGTGTTATACCCCGTGTTCTTCAAAGAGACAGATCAGCATATTACACGGGGTGTGACACCCCCCGTGTTCTTCAGAGGCGGATGACAGAAATATACACGGGGTGTGACACGGTCCCGTGTTCACACCCGTGTTCTTCTCTGGATGACTCAGTGAAGTCTCGAAGCAGTCCAGAACGAAACACGGCCATGAACACGGGGTTCAACACGGCCCGTGTTCTTTGCTGAAAGAACAATCTTGCTTCATTGCTTCATGATTTGAATGGTTTTGCCTCTGGATTCTTTTCTAATGCTCATATGTGTCTTTTTATGACCTGAAAACAAAATATAGAGCATCTAAGTGTCCTTTTCAATCAATTTGCACAAAATACTAAGTAAATAAGTGGATGAAACACATAGAATTTAGGTGTATTTGTGCACTTATCAATTCCCCCACACTTGAATCTTGCTCGTCCTCGAGCAAGGAAGTAGGAAAACAAGAAAATCTGCTCCAATTTTATTCACTCACCTTTTTTTTTATATATATATAAGGCAATCATTCAACAAATCAAAGATTAGGGTTAAGTCATGCCAAGCAACTAAATGAAAATAAAGCAACTAAACAAGTCAATTCTCAGCATAGAAGCAAAAGAGAATAGCCTCACAGGTAAAGTGTTTACTCTCACTCTCAAAACAAGGCTTGTGTATACTCTCAAGTCAATCAACTCATGACTTAATGCTACCATATGCTTGCACAAACTCTAATCTCCACTACTATAATGTAAAATGCATGCAAATCAGAGGACTTTATTAGGAAAAAAAAAAAGGGTGAGGATAGGGGGAAGGAACATCAAAGGGTCAAAAAATGATAGAGCCATGAGTTTGAAGGAAAAAGACATATTGGTCATGAACTTGACCATTGTCAAGTTTCATTACTCAGCTTGATAGCTTGCTTCCACCCTTGCTTCAACCTCTATTATTACATTCATCATCATTTTTTTTATATAAATATTATTTATTTATTTATTTATTTATTTATTTATTTATTTTCAACAGTTGTTGTATAACAACTTTTCCAACTAGCAGCACTAAGTAAGGGCCTCAAAAATAGCCAAACTTATAAAATGTGTCTAAGTTCCTTCAAACTTTTAAGGTTCAAGTCACTTTAGGCAGTAGCTTGGGATGTATATGGTATGGCTAGGCTAGGAGTAAGGGTCCAAAGCTCAAAGTGGCTAATTAGGGGGAAAGTTTTAGGGAAAATTAAAGAAAAGGATTCACATAGGCCAAACAATTAAAAAGAAAGGGTAAAGAAACATGGCCTCATCATATTTGACATGCAAAGCACATAAAATGTAACCTCAAAAAGAGAAAATGCAAGTTCTAGAGCACAAAGACAGGAGTGATGACATAATCCCTCAAGAAGAAAAATGAGCTTTATTTTTGTAATGAGAAAATAGCTCAAAAAGGCTCAAATCTCACAAGGGTCAATTATGCTCATTGCTCTTAGCTTCAAGCTTTGAATTTTCCTTATTAAATTGCCAAATATGCATTAAGGAGACAAGACATGAATCAATCACTTTATTCAATGAATTGCCTTACATTTTTTTATTTTATTTTTAATTTTTTTAATTGAAAGTGGAGCAAATTTTAGTACTCTAAATCATCCAAGCAAGTTCAAGTGCAAAGCATTTCAAAACACAGCTCCCCCACACTTAAAATTAGACATTGTCCTCAATGTACAAAACAGAAAATGGGAAAAGAGACAGATAACAATTGGAGAACTGAAACTTCCCTGACATGCGGATTTTGGCTGTCCAGTAAATCGCAGGGGGATCCAGAAGCAGAGACGAGGTAGGAGAGAGAGAGAGAGAACCAGTAAGCTAAAAGAAAGAAAATACAGTACTGGAAAAGAAATGCGGTTAGTTATTACAGATATTAATAATAAGAGTGCAAGAAAATAAAAGAGAAGAAAGCAATAAAGAGTAAAACAAAGTGCAAAGTTAATATATATGTACAGACCAGATAAATGGGGATAAATATGAAGAATGAGTAAAAAGAAAAAACAGAATAGCTACTGGGTAGGGGGATCCGGATCAGCAGGGGAGGAAGGGTGGAATAAGTGGAACAGGGGCTCCACCATGCCCTCTATGTGCCTGGAGCGTCTGTCCAAGTCATCATAGAGTCCCTCAATCCGCGTCTGACGCTCGGACATCAGACGGAGTTCCGCCAAGATCTGCTGCTGCCCAGAGAGGATGTCCCTGAAATACGCCTCATGTGGAACTCTGCTCCCGGTGGAAGAAGAAGGACCAGCATCAGGAACTGTGCTATCGTCTGGGATATGCTGCTGCTGCTCCTGGGGCTGGGGCTGGGGCTGCTGCTGCTCTACCGGCTGAATCCCCATGGCTATAAGAATGCCCCTTCGAAGGGGTGCCATGTGTGATACTATGGCCAGAGAACCATAAGGCCGGTCGAAGACTCCTAACCGTCTGGCTAGTCGAGTAATGTATGGGCCAGCAGCTATACTACCAACTCTTTTATCCATAGCCTGGGATGAGAAAAAATGAGCGAATGCTCCTCCAATGTTGATGGGTACCCTTTCAATCATACTGTAGAGGAATAGAATATCGGAGTTGCTCACAACTCCATGGCTGTGTCCCCGTCCACTCAGAGTATGACTGAAGATGGAGTGAAGAACTCTCCAGGAAACTCTCCTAAGGCTAGACGCCTTACTCTTGGCGGGATCGTATGTGGGTCCTAGTGGCTATGTCAGTCCACACCCGCCACTCCTGGGTCCCGTGGGGCAGTCCAACCAGCATGTCCTAGTATTCCTCAGTAGTCACAAACTCCGTAGAGTAAAGGCCCAGGCGAACAGACAGCTGGGTCACACTCATGGAGTAATCAACGCCCCCTAGTCTGAACTGGATGGTATCTGGTGAATCCACTGTCCCAAAATATCTCTCCAGATAGAATGTGCTGAGGAATTCCAAAGTGAGCTCCCTGTAGGTGGGCTCTCTAATCTCAAAGAACGTTTCCTAAGCTCCCACACTTATAAGCTCACGTATTTCTTCTTCTAATCCAAATTCTCTCAACACTTCCCAGTCCAAAAATCGCCCTTCCACAATTGGCTTATCCCGGTGTCTTTCATAGGCTTGGATGGAAGCCTCGTCAGTGAAATTCAAGAAGGGGTGTGAAGGTCCTCTGGACGTACTACCCTTGGTAGTCTTTCTCGCGGTAGTCTTTTGTCTTTTAGACATTGTCTGCAAAAGGAATCAACAATTTTAGAGAGTGTATACCAGCCAGCAGCAAATTCCAAGAATAAGGATTCAGCAATAGCAAACAGCCAATCAAGCAATAAGCTATGAGAGCAATGGAGTGATTATGTCAATGAGGCAAAGCAGGCAATAAGGCAATCAAGCATTAAACTTCAAAAACTTGAAACACAACTAACCACAAAGTTCCAATTCAAGCAGTTCAAGATCTAACATATGAGTAGTGGGATTGCAGTCCAATAGGAAACTAAGTCAATCAATCACACTTGTGCATCAACAATTCTAGCCTTATTAATCAGAGATTCTAACTCAATTTATCAATCTAAGAATCTATTTTGCTCAATTAATCATCAAAGAAGCAAGTTCAATCAAGAAAACCAGTGAATTGCCATGAACATTGCTTTGTAAGGTCATTCAATCAACCTATCAATCATCAATTTCAGAGGATTTCAACATTCCTATGAATTCTAACATGTAATGGAAGGTAATAATCATTAGAAATATCAATAAACTCCAAGGATTTCAAAGGAAATGCACTAACCTGATGAAATGATGAACAGAACCCTAGTTCGTGTAAGAATGAGGAGATGAATCCAAATCACAGCTTTTTAGTCGATTAAATCACAAATTAATTGGCTAAACAACCTCAAATGGCAAATTAAAACACTTTGATCGGTGTAATTTGGCAGTTTGGAGTGCGAAAATGCAAAGAGAGAAGCTAGGGTTGCGAGTAAGAGAGAGAGAATGGGGGAAAATTTAGGAAAATATGGGTTTTTGTCGTTTAAAAGCTCCCCCGCACAGGAACACGAGGATGAACACGCCCCGTGTTTTACCCCGTGTTTATCTCTGAAACTTGATAACAAACCTCGCAGATGTACACGGGGTCAAACACTACCCGTGTTCTGTCCCGTGTTTCTCTCTGGGGAAGACTAACAAAATGCATGATAGAACACGGTGTGTAACACGGTCCGTGTTCTACCCCGTGTTTCTTTCTGGAAGGCTAAAGTTTAAACGCTCTCATCAGTAGTTCAACCAGAGGGGTACACGAGGTATGACACGGTACGTGTTCTTTCCCGTGTATCTCTCTGATCCTTCATGAAAATCATAAAGTTTTTACCCAAATTAGACAGTGAGGAACACGGGGTCTAACACGGTAGGTGTTCTACACCGTGTTTCTCACTGGACTGCGTTGAAAATCACAAGTTCTGTAAAATTGGCCAGACAGTGAGGTACACGGGGTTGTACGCGGCCCGTGTTTTACACCGTGTATCTCACTGAACTGCATTTTAAGCCCTCTGTGTAAGAAAACAAACAATAATCATGAATTTATGCCTAATCTACCTCAAAGACAAAGTCCTCATGCAAAAATGAGCAGTAAACATCAACACTTAATGGCTTAAAGTCCTCCACTACGTAGTAACTCGGATTAAAAAGTAGAAAACTAAGGATTAAAAAGCAAGAAAAACAGAAAAACAAGCTTGGGTTGCCTCCCAAGAAGCGCTTGTTTAAGGTCATAAGCTCGACCCCTGTCTCTTTATTAGTCTGGTGCCTCCATTAATGGTGGCCCAGCAACATAATTCTTCAATCTTTGGCCATTGACCTTGAAGTTTCCGGTGCTTTCGCTCCAAATCTCCACAGCTCCAAATGGATATACCTTCTTCACAAGGTACGGTCCAGTCCATCTTGTCTTTAGCTTCCCTGGAAAAAGTTTGAATCTCGAACTGAACAAGAGCACCGAGTCTCCTTCTTGAAATTCCCTTCTAAGTATTCGTTTGTCATGCCAAGCCTTCGTTCTCTCTTTATAGATCTTAGCATTATCATAAGCTTCATTCCTCAATTCTTCAAGCTTAAGAAGTTGGAGCTTTCTCTTCTCTCCAGCAGATTGTAGGTCAAAGTTGAGCAACTTGATTTCCCAATACGCCTTGTGTTCCATTTCTACTGGTAAGTGACAGTTCTTCCCATAGATGAGCCTAAATGGTGCCATTCCAATTGGAGTTTTAAAGGCAGTTCTATAGGCCCATAGAGCATCATCCAACTTGAGTGCCCAATTCTTCCTTGATCTAGACACTGTCTTTTCCAAGATGGACTTAATTTCTCTGTTGGAAAGCTCCACTTGCCCACTGGTTTGAGGATGATACGGAGTAGAAATCTTATGGGTTACTCCATACCCTCTCAAGAGCGACTGAAACTGATGGGCAATGAAATGAGACCCTCCATCACTTATGACAGCTCTAGGGATTCCAAACTTAGGGAACAACACCTTCTTAAAAAATCTAACTACAGTTTTGGCATCACAAGTTCGAGTAGCAATTGCTTCCACCCATTTGGATACATAGTCAACTGCCACAAGGATGTAGCTATTGCTGCAAGAAGGTGGGAATGGTCCCATGAAATCAACTCCCCAAACATCAAATATCTCAACCTCCAGAATGTTATTCAAGGGCATCTCATGTCTCTTTGATATGTTCCCAACCCTTTGACATTGGTCACAAGAAGTGACATATTGATGAACATCCCTAAAGAGAGTCGGCTAATAAAATCCTGCCTGGGCAATCTTTGCAGCAGTTCTTGAAGTACCAAAATGTCCTCCATATGGAGAGGAATGACAGTGGAACAGAATACTCGCAATTTCCTCCTCAGGTACACATCTTCTAAATAGGCCGTCAGCACATCTCCTAAATAAAAGGGGCTCATCCCAAAAGTAGTGCTTCGCCTCAGCTAGAAACTTCTTCTTCTTCTGATATCCCGCGTCCGGAGGTAAAACTTCACTCACAATGTAGTTCACATAATCAGCAAACCAAGGGACGGCGGAAGAAGAGACAGCCAACAAATAATCATCAGGAAGGGCATCATTGATTGGCATGTCCTTGTCTTCCTCATCTCCTAATTCTTGCTTCAGCCTTGAGAGATGATCAGTTACAACATTTTCAGTACCTTTCTTATCTCGAATTTCTAGATCAAATTCTTGCAACAAGAGGATCCATCTGATGAGTCGAGGTTTAGCTTCCTTCTTGCTTAGAAGGTACCGGATGGCTGCATGATCTGTGAAAACAATTACTTTTGAGTCCACCAAATAAGATCTGAACTTATCGATTACATAAACCACAGCAAGAAGTTCCTTTTCAATGGTGGCATAATTCAATTGAGCTTCATCAAGAGTCTTGCTTGCATAATAGATTGCATGAACCTTCCTGTCCTTTCTTTGGCCAAGCACCGCTCCTATTGCATAATCACTAGCATCACACATCACCTCAAAAGGTAAGTTCCAATCTGGTGCTTGCATGATTGGGGCGGAAATCAAGGCTCTCTTTAACCTGCAAAAGGCATCCAAACAATCTTGATCAAAATCGAAAGGAACATCTTTAGCTAATAAGTTAGTTAAAGGTTTAGCTATTTTAGAGAAATCTTTAATAAAACGTCGGTAGAAACCGGCATGTCCTAAAAAACTCCTCACTCCCTTGACAGAATTTGGGGGAGGCAATTTCTCTATAATGTCCTCCTTGGCCTTATCCACTTCTATGCCATGTTCAGATACTTGATGGCCAAGGACAATCCCTTCTCTTACCATAAAATGGCATTTCTCCCAATTGAGAACCAGATTTACCTCTTCACATCTCTGCAAAACTTGAGATAAATTGGTTAAACAGTTATCAAAGGAAGTGCCATATACAGAAAAATCATCCATAAAAACTTCCATGATATTCTCAATAAACTCAGAAAAAATTGCCATCATACAACGCTGAAAAGTAACTGGAGCATTGCACAGTCCAAAAGGCATTCTTCTATATGCAAATGTGCCATAAGGACACGTAAAAGTGGTTTTTTCCTGATCATTTGGATGGATAGGAATTTGGAAGAAACCAGAATAACCATCCAAATAACAAAAATATGAATGCTTAACTAATCTTTCCAGAGTTTGATCAATGAAGGGAAGGGGGAAATGGTCTTTCCGGGTTGCCTTATTCAATTTCCTATAGTCAATGCAAATTCTCCAACCCGTGACAGTCCTAGTGGGAATTAGCTCATTGTTTTCATTTTTTACTACAGTCAGCCCCCCTTTCTTAGGCACTACATGAACCGGGCTAACCCACTGGCTATCGAAAATTGGGTAAATTACCCCAGCATCTAACAGTTTCATTATTTTTTTCTTCACAACTTCTTTCATATTAGGATTCAGCCTTCTTTGGTGTTCAATGGAGGGCTTACTGTCATCTTCCAACAAAATCTTATGCATACAAATAGAAGGACTAATCCCTTTCAAATCAGAAATTGAGTACCCCAAAGCTCTCCTATGAAATCTAAGCTGCCTAAGTAATTTTTTTGTTTCCATAGCAGTTAGATTGGCATTAACTATAACAGGATAGGTAGAATGGGGTCCCAAAAATTCATACCTGAGGGAAGATGGGAGGGGTTTTAGTTCTACCTTTGGCGGTTCGTCCTCCTCAGTAATCGCTTTGTTGGACTCCACTTCCAATTGTTCAATAGCTTCAACAGGGAGGGGGAGTGGTGGGTTTACATCCAAAAACTGGGCATATGCAGCAACTTCTTCAGTTTCAACCACTCCATTTGCAATTAGACATGCTTCAAGAGGATCTTGGAGGCTTCCCTTTTTATGATCTTCTTTTACAGCTTTCTCTAACACATCTACCCTGCATATGGAGTCTTCACAAACAGGTAATTTGATAGATTCATTTAAATTAAATTCAACCTTCTCATCCCCAACGGATAACGACAATCTACCATTTCTAACATCAATTAAAGCTCCAGCAGTGGCAAGAAAAGGTCTACCTAAAATAATAGGGATTTGAGCATCCTCTTCCATCTCAAGGACAACAAAGTCAACTGGTATGAAAAACTTACCCACTTTAATAGGTACATCCTCGAAAATACCTACTGGATATTTGACTGAGCGGTCGGCCAGTTGAAGTGAAATCGTAGTAGGCTTCATCTCCTCAATGTTCAATCTCTTAGCAACCGTCAGTGGCATAAGGCTCACACTCGCCCCCAAATCACATAATGCCCGATCAATAGGGACATTTCCTATAACGCAAGGGATGGAGAAGCCTCCTGGATCCTTTAGCTTAGGAGGTAGCTTATTTTGAATGATGGCACTACACTCCTCAGTCAAAGCTACAGTTTCATGCTCCTCTAACTTCCTCTTGTTGGAGAGAATGTCCTTCAAGAATTTAGCATATGAAGGCATTTGTGAAAGTGCATCAGTGAAGGGAATATTGATGTACAATTTCTTCAGCACTTCCAAGAACTTTCCAAACTGTTTATCCAATTTAGCCTTGGCCAGTCTTTGAGGATAAGGGACAGGCGGTTTGTATGGTTCTGGAGGAATATATTTTAATTTTTCTAGCAGTTCCCCTTCTTTCTCTTCAGCTTCCTTAGAAATTGAGGCCTCATCGCCTTGTTTTTGCTCTTCTTCCACTCTTGTCTCTTTTCCAGTTTCTTGAGTGGCAATAGGATCATTCAATAATCTTCCACTCCTTAGAGTTACTGCCTTGCAATGCTCCCTTGGATTTGATTCCGGTTGAGCAGGGAGTTGGCCATAAGCTCTTGAAGAAGATGCCGAAGCTTGTTGGGCAATTTGAGTTTCCAGCATCTTTCCATGAGTAGCCAAAGAATCTACCTTAGAAGACAGTTGCTTAATTGAATCCTCCATATGTCTTCCATGTTGTCTAAATTCCTCATTAGTCTTCTCTTGAGAAATAAGAAATTTCTCCAAGAGGCCTTCTAGTTTTGCAGTAGAGGATGGTTGGGTTGGTGGATTGTATGATCTTTGACCTTGGAAACCGGGTGGTGGTGGTCTATTGGTGGTGGTTTGTGTGTTATATGGTTGGGTGGGCTTGTAGGAGAAATTGGGATGATTCCTCCATGATGGATTGTAAGTGTTTCCATATGGTTCACTCTGATTTTTCTGTCCAAAACCACTGTTGTTCACATAATTCATTTGCTCAGTAAAGTCTTGGCCCAAGGTGCATTCAGCTGCAACATGCCCTGTAATTCCACAAATCTCACAAGCAATGTCAGTAGCACCTGTTATATTCACGCTATTAACATGAAATTTGTCAAATTTAGCCATTAGAGCATCTACCTTGCTACCCAAAGTTCCTAATGCATCTACTTTAGCAGATAAATGACTAAAGGCATCTAACTCATACTTACCTGCTGCTTTTCTTGATGGTCCCCTCTCATTTGACCATTGATAATGGTTCAAAGCCATGTCTTCAATCAGCTCATAGGCTTCATCTAGCCTTTTATTCATCAAGGCACCTCCAGCTGCAGCATCCACAGTAAGTCTGGTGTTGTAATTCAAACCATTGTAGAAGGTATGAAGAACAAGCCATCTTTCTAATCCGTGATGTGGACACAGCCTTAGCAGCTCTTTGTATCTATCCCAAGCATCAAACAGGGATTCTCCTTCCCTCTGAGAAAATGTAGTAATCTCGTTCCTCAATTGCGCAGTCTTGCTTGGAGGAAAGTATCTTGAAAGAAAAGCTCTCAGTAGCTCTTCCCATGTGGTAATTGATCCAGCTGGTAAAGAATGCAGCCAAGCTCTGGCTCTATCCCTTAAGGAGAATGGGAAGAGTCTAAGCTTGATGGCATCCTGGTGTACGCCATTGATCTTTATCGTATCGCAGTATTCAAGGAAAATCTGGATGTGGAGGTTGGGGTCCTCCATTGGCAATCCACCGAATTGGTTTTGCTGCACCATAGACAACAAAGCTGGCTTCAATTCAAAGTTGTTTGCCTCCACAACGGGCCTTCGTATGCTGGATTGAAGACCAGTGGCATCGGGTGCTGCAAACTCTCGAAGTGATCTATTATCCATGTTTTGATTTACTGGTTCAGTGTAGACTTCTACTTGGTTGTGAATTGACTGCTGCTCTCTTCTTCTCCTATGCAAAGTTCTTTCAATTTCTGGATCGAAGTCAAGAATTCCTTCGGGACTTCCTCTTCGCATATACTCGATTCTCTGCAAAATGATTAAGTAGCACTAAAACAGAACAATGTGAGAAAGAAACGTTGTATATATAAAAAAAAGAAAAAGTAAAACAAGATGAATTATGAAGTAAAAGAAAAAGAATTGCCTAGTCTAATTCACTTAAAACTTGTAGTTAATATCAACTGGATACAATCCCCGGCAACGGCGCCAAAAACTTGACCTCAAAATCCCGCAAGTGCACGGTTTAAGTCTAGTTATAGTATAAAAGGTTATCGTTCTCCACAGGGATTGTAGGTTGAGTACTAACTGAATCCCAAGTAAATTATCTAGGCGGATCAATTAAGAGTGTGAATTAAGATTTAAATGTAAAACAGAGCTTAACTATCAAATTAAGGTTTGATTCAATGGAATAAAAGCGTACTTAGCTTAAGGATCCCTTGTACACTTCATTATGGAATGAATTTACTTCTCTAACTTGGTTTACTGTTAATTATGATTGCTGGATTCCCAAAATTAAGCTATACCTCATTGCAAGGCTACTATCTACTAACCAAAGATTAAGTGCCCAGAATTACTCTAGTAATCACTCATCTAGGTTGCATTAACTGGCTTAAAATCCATCAGCTTAATTCCTAAGTCTAATTGATATTCCTAATGACCATGCAAGATCCGATTAATTAATTGGTTATTTCAACCTAAAATCAACTAATCCATAACACAAATCCAATATCTCGGATAAATTGGCTTGTTCCAGACAAAACAGCAAGATCAAATCATAATTCAACAGTAAATCAAGCTAGATTATATAAAATTCAGTTCCATAACTCCATGAACAAGTTCACCTAAGCTAAGCACAAAGGTTTAGTGTGAAAACATCTCAAGATCAGAAGAAAACAAGAAAACAGAGGAGGAAGTCAAACAATCCATGAAGATCTACAAATTTCTTGCTTGATTCTTCAATTCCTTGCTTGAATCCGTGTTAGAAGACGCCTTTGATGAGTTTTTGGTCTCCCCTAGGGCTTCTCCCAGCAACTCCCTTGACCATTCTCAGGATTCTCCTCCTCCCTGGTCTGATCTCGCGCAAAAACTTATATTTTTTATGTACACGGGGTCTAACACGGCCCGTGTTGTACCCCGTGTTTCTCTGCGAAAGTTTGAGCGACAAGAAACACGTTGTGTGACACGCCCCGTGTTCTCCTACGAATTGTCAAACAATAATGTACACGGGGTGGTACACGTCCCGTGTTATACCCCGTGTTCTTCAAAGAGACAGATCAGCATATTACACGGGGTGTGACACCCCCCGTGTTCTTCAGAGGCGGATGACAGAAATATACACGGGGTGTGACACGGCCCGTGTTCACACCCGTGTTCTTCTCTGGATGACTCAGTGAAGTTTCGAAGCAGTCCAGAACGAAACACGGCAATGAACACGGGGTTCAACACGGCCCGTGTTCTTTGCTGAAAGAACAATCTTGCTTCATTGCTTCATGATTTGAATGGTTTTGCCTCTGGATTCTTTTCTAATGCTCATATGTGTCTTTTTATGACCTGAAAACAAAATATAGAGCATCTAAGTGTCCTTTTCAATCAATTTGCACAAAATACTAAGTAAATAAGTGGATGAAACACATAGAATTTAGGTGTATTTGTGCACTTATCAATACAAAATTCCATGACTAAGTCCCTTTTAAGATATCTTAAAATGTGCATGATTGTATCATAATGAGAAGATATTAGAGAGTTCATTAATTGACTTACTAAAGTTACTGAAAAGGCAATTCAGGTCTTATTATAGTAAAGTAGTTCAATTTAGCCATTAGTCATCTATACTACTCTAGATCTTCTAATAACTCCCCATCTTCCAAGTTAAGTTTAATATTTGGAATCATAGGAGTATCACAGGGTTTAGTGTTAAGCATCTCTATTTCTTTCAAGAGATTAACAATGTATTTCCTTTGAGATAAGAAGATTCCTTTCCTTTGTTGCAATTTCAATCCCTAAACAATACTACAGTGCTCTTAGATTTTTGGCTGGAAACTTGGTTTGAAGAAAATTTCCTAATTTTGAAATACTCAATTTATCACTACTAATGATCACAATGTCATCCACATAGATAGCCAAAAGTATACAACTAGAATCTGATTGTTTATAAAAATTGAATAGTCATGGTTAATTTTTTTCATCCTAAACTCTATCGCCATATCACTAAATCTCTCAAACTAAGCTTGAGGAGATTACTTCAGGCCATATAAAGATTTTTTTAGTCAATAAACATTACCATACTTGCCTTGAGCAATAAATTAGGGTGGTTGCTCCATATCTCTTTATGTAAATCATTATGCAAAAAGGAAATTTTCTAACTGAAGAGAACAATTTTGAATAATACATACTATAGGTTTGTGCATACCTTTTTTGCCACTAAATAAGCCTTCAACCGAGTAACAATGCCATCTAGGTCAACTTTCATAATGAATACCCACTTACACCTAATAAAATTTATACTAGTTGGTAAAAACACAATATCCTATATATGATTGGCCTTAAGGGCCATCATTTTTTCCTCTATATTAGCATGCCATTTAGGATAAAAGAGTGTCCCTATAACATACTTAGGAATAGTAATAGAATTTAATGAGGCAATATATAATTGTGAAAAAATAAGTGGTGAGGAATAGGACATATATGTAGAAATGAGACAAGGGTGATTAATCTTACCTTTCTAAGTACAACTACTAGTACCTTTTTGGTGGGCTATAAGAATATTAAGATCAAAGGGCAATAGAGGAAGATATGGTGATAAAGTAGTTGATAGAGGAGATGAAACTGGTGGTGATTCAGTAGTTAGTATTGTTCTGGATGTCTCAACATTGTTAGATGAAGGTACTATAGCTATTACTTGCACTTTGGGAGAATAAACATGCTTAATAAGAGGACAAACTAAATTTTTCTCTAGGGAGCTTGAAAATTCGAAGAGCAAAATACATAAGAAAATATTTGTTAAGGGAATTAGACTCAAGTATGGTGGAGAAAGATTTAGAAAAGCTAAAATATGATGTTGATTCAAAGAATATAACATTAGAAGATGCAAAATAATGATTCAAATAAGGAGCATAATATCGATACCTTTTTTATGTTCATGAATAACTAAAGAAGACATATTTAAAAAACTATGGGTTGAGTTTGGAGATATAAGGATAATGATCCTAAATAAAACAAGTACAACCAAAAATACATAGAGTGAGAGGAAATAAAATGGAGTAAGGCACTTGACTGTCGAGAACCATGGATGGCATTCAATTGATTAGAAAATAAACAATGGAAACTGCCTCTACTTAAAACACCTTAAGCACTTTCATTTGGAATAAGAGTACATAAGAAACCTCTATCAAATGATGATTTTATTTTTGTCTACTCTATTTTGTTGTAAAGTAATCAGATAGGAAGATTGATGAATAATATTATGCTTAGATAAATATAAAGAAAATTAGGTAGAAAAACATTCTTTAGCATTATCACTTTGTAAGTTTTGTATAGAAGTATAGAATTGGTTTACAATTTTAGCATGAAAGGTACTAAAAATAGTAAATAACTTAAACCAAATTTTCATGAAATAGAACTAAGTGACTCTTGAATAATTATCGACAAAAGTAATAAAGTACCAATAACTAAGTTTAGCCATAATTGGACATGGGCCCCAAACATCAGATTGTACTAATTTAAAAAATGATGCAACACATTTATTAACTCTAAGAATCTAAGATGAATAATGTTGTTTAGTAAATTGACATGATTCACAATCAAATTATGAAATGGAACTTACACTAGGAAATAATTTCTTTAAAGATGCTAAGGAAAGTAACCTAAATGACATTGTAATTGATATGAAGTAATAGTAGTAGCAGTAGCAATAGGCTAAGGAACTTTTTTATTAAGCATGTATAAGCCACCAAATTCGTATCCTTTACCAAAAATCTTCTTCATCAAAAGATCCTAAAAAACACAATAACCAAGAAAGAAGAAAACGCCACAATTATAAACATGTGTTATTTGACTAACAAAAGTTTAGTTGAAGGAGAATTCATAAAGGCACAAAACATTAAATAAGAAGGGTTATACAAATGGCTTGTCATACCATTTAGATTAACTAATGACTAAGTACTTTCAAATTTTGATGAATCAAGTTTTAGACTACATTTAAAGGTCTTTTTGGAGATGTTTTCAAATTGACTTACAACCTAGTATTTATTTCCATTCTCAAACTAAAGTTATTAACATGATTTTAAAAAAAAATATTATTATAAGCTCTTGTGGAGGAATGCTAAAGCAATGGGACCATTTTATTGCATAAGTAGAATTAGCCTACAACAATTTTGACAATAAGTTCATTGGAAAATCACATTTGGAATAAGTATAGGAAAATTTCAAAGAATACATTGGATCTTATACCATTACTCAAGATACCAAGAGATATCATTGCTTCTAAATATATTATTAAAAAGATCAAGGTTGTTCAATTATATGTTAAAAGAAAGCTTGAAGAATAAAATGCTAAATACGAGAAAGTTGTAAATAATCACAAAAGATTGAAAGTATTCAAAGAAGGCAATTTGAGTATTGTTCATTCTTATATAGGAAGATTTCCTATAGGAACCTACAGCAAATTATAAAAGAAGAAAATAATTAGGAATATAGAACAGGCCTCTTTCCCATAGGCCTATATGGGTCTTTGCAAGTGTAGAGTGGTGCGAGCATCAAGAAATGAAAACTGTTTTAATGCAAGTTTATGCAAGTAAAGCCCGTGTAAGTTGCAAGCCCTTATAGATTTAATTATTTTTTTATTTTTTTAATAGTTCTTTATACATTTGGAGTTTTTTTTAATTTAACCTAATTTCCAATCTAATGTGTAATAGCCTAATATAATTTTTCTAGATTTATTTGATTAACCTCTTACAAAAATAAAAAAATTAATTAGTCAATTATAATTTATGAAAAAAATAAATATTTTTAATCTAACTTAATTTAACAATCCATTGAAAGCACTTTTCTTAACTTTTGAGGTTCGATTCTTGATCCTTATATGTGCATTTCTAATGTTTTAATTATTTTTAAGAGTAAAAAAAAATGCAAGCTACTGTGAGCCCTCATGGTACTAACATATTTAGCCCACATAGAATGCAAGCTTATTCAAGCAAGCTTTTATAGGCTTGGCCTGCCTCGCCACACCTGGTCCACCTTGTTTTACATGTATAAAAATAAGGCCTTGGAAAGTCTAATTTATATGAATATCATTTTTTTAATATATTGTTATATCATTTTGCCAATCAAAGCACGAGTTTTTTCTAAAATAGAAAGAACTAATGTGAGGCAAGAGTCTTAAGGTTAATAAGATTTTAGCAGTGGTAGACTTAAAACCTTAACATTGGTGGGATAATTCATTTTTATTATTATTCAATTATTATAATTAATTTAAAGAATTAATAAATAAATATTATATAAATTTTATATGAGTAATAATGCTTGCAATATATTTTTAGAAAATATATGTATCCATTCCTAACAACTATAATTTTTTGAAAAATTATTGCTAAGTAATTAATACATAATTAATGTATCAATGCTTGTAGTAATATAATGGCATTTTTTGCTACTTGTAATGATATACTACATATGTAAATTTTAATTTCAAGAAATAGAAAACCCATGGAATCAAATTCAAAATATATGTAAGTAAAACTCCTAAATCATATAAAAAATAAATTATAATGACTTAAATTTGACAAATTTAAATCATTATTATTACATTAACTCCATTAGTTTGTTAGATTTGTGCCAAGTATTAACTACATTCTTCATAGGTAATTTATTGTAATTATCTTTTATTCAAGATTTTTATTTTTTTATCCTTTTTTAATCTATTATACAATAATATTATATTTTATCACAAAAATAAGTAAATCATATAGGTGCATGTTTTCATCTTTATGTTATTGGGAAGGGACATTACATTATATTATTGAATAATAAATAAACAATTTAGTCTAATTCAAGCAAAATAAGAAATTGTTTTAAGGTTTAATGCAAGCAAGTGCCCATGAATTCTGGTATAAAAAAATTAAGCAGCAAACTTAGTTTAAATTATTTTTGCATTATTTAATTTATTTTTAGAATTTTTAAAGTAAATTACATTGACTTCCTTTGATTTAATTGCGTTCCTTGTTCCTTGATTTTTGAGAAATACATTAAATCTCCTTTTCGCTAAAATATTGATCAACATTGCTAACTATTCATTGTGAAAATCCTAAAATAACTTCTATAGACTTGTTTAAGAGAGATCTCTTTCTTTCCTTCAATGTCAATATAGTATCCTTAGTAGTTAGTAACTATTTTCCTCCTTTGCAACTCTTTTCTACCTTTACAACTCTAGATGTAAATCTTCAATCTTTCTGAAGAAGAATTATTTTGATTTTCTCTTCTTAAATTACGCTTAATTGTCATTTTAGTTTTATGCCAATAGGAAAAAAAATATGAGGCACTAGCATCGAAGATATTTCTTGCTCAATTGTTGTCATTGAGGCAAACTAATAGCCTCAAAATACATACGTGGCTTGCCAATAAACAAAGATGCAAGGATAGAGAAGACTACTATATCTCCATAGTTCTAAATTTTCCTTTTAAGCCTTAACCCCCTAATATATGTTAATGCATTAAACACCACATAAGCATTAAAAAGCACATTTTTTCATATAAAATATGCAATATTTACTCAAAATCAAACATACCTAATTTTTTTTCTAATAAAGCAAAACCTATTTTCATGTAAAGGTTTTATGAAGATATTTACTAATTGATTTTCTATGTTTATGAATTCTAGCAAGGTATCTCCTTTTTGCACATGATCTCTAATAAAGTGATGCTTAAAGTGATGTTTAATGTCAATGGTTTTTATCCTTGAATGCTAAATGACATTTTTAGTTAAATTTATAGCACTTGTATTATCATAGAAAATAAGAATAAATGAGAAATTCAAACCATAATCTTCTAGTTATCTTTTCATCCATAAAACTTGAGTACAATAGCTTCCACCTACCATATATTTAGCTTGTAATGTTAAAAGTGCAATTAAAGTTTACTTTTCGCATATGCCAAGGTACAATTCTTTGCCTTAAAAATTAACAAGCTCCACTTATGCTTTTTCTATCCAACTTACATTCTACAAAGTTAGCATTTGAATATCCAACTAAGTCTAGAGAACTATCCTCAAAATACTAAAGGCCATAATTCTTTGTTCCTAATAGGTATCTAAAAATTATTTTAACAACATGTAAATAAGATTCTTTAGAATTAAAGTAGTATCTTGCACACATACAAATATTAAACATGATATTTGGTCTACTTTTGATTAAGTAAAGAAGTGAACCAATCATGTATCTAAATCACTTTTCATCAACCAGCTTACCATTTTCATCTTTATCTAATTTTATGGATGGATTCATAAGTGTCTTAATAGCTTTTACACTTTTCATGCTAAAATTCTTTAGGAGATCATTTGTATATTTAGCTTGATTTATGAATATTCCTTCTTTCATTTGTTTTACTTAGAACCTAAGGAAGAATGTAAGTTCTCTAATCATGCTCATTTTAAATTCACCTTTCATCATATTTGAAAATTTCTTGCATAAAGGGTTATTAGAAAATTCAAAGATAATATCATTAATATAGATTTTTACTATCAATATATCATGCTTGATAGTTTTAATAAAAAATGTTATGTCAACTTTCCTTCTTGTAAAATCATTTTTAGCAAGAAATTTACTAAGCTTTTCATACCAAGCTCTTATAACTTACTTTAAACTATAAAAAGCCTTAGTAAGTTTGAAAACATAATTTGGCTATTTTTCATTTTCAAGCCTAATAAGTTGTTTCACATAAACTTTCTTATTTAGAATACCATTTAGAAAAGTACTTTTTACATCTATTTGACATAGTATGAAATTTTTGAAGCATGCAAATGAAAGTAGCATTCTTATAGATTTGAGTCTAGTACAAGTGCATAAGTTTCATCATAGTTAACACCTTCTTATTATTTGTATCCTTGAGCTACTAACCTTACTTTATTTCTTACTACATTTATTATATTCATCAAATTTATTTTTGAATATCTACTTAATTCCAATGACTATATAATTCAAAGATTGTGGTACAAGTTTCTATACTTTATTCTTTTCAAATTATTGTAGTTCTTCTTCCATGGCTTTGACCTAACTTTCATCATTAGGTGCACATTATACATTCTTTGGTTCTATATATAATAGCAAAGCCAAGTTAGTTTTATTTCTAAAAAAGAATCTAATTCTCATACCTTGAGATAGATCACCAATAATAAATTTATTTAGATAACAAAGGTGATTTCTCCATTCTCTTAGTAAGCTTCCTCTATTTCCTTAAGGTGTGTTATGAGGAACCTCAACTTGATTTTCTAATTTTTGCTATATTATTCTAGATAACAACCATGTTGCTTATTTTTAATATCTTGTTTGAAATAGCAACCTCCTTACTCTTTTAAAATTTAAGTTTCGTATTGAATTACTTTGCTAGTTTCAGTTTATTCCTTTGATCCTATTCTTTTGAGATTATTTGAGCTTTATCATCTACTTGCTTTCCTAAAGAGGATGCATTAGATTCATCAAATACTACATGTATTGATTCTCCAAGGTTCATATCGTATGCTTTATAAACTTCATTTATGTTAAATTATTCAACAAAGATTCCTTTATCACTTCATGAGTCAAATTTTATAAGACTTTCTTTTCCATTATTCAAGATAAAATATTTACATCCAATGGCATAGAAATAACTGATGTTAGGTTTTCTACTTATCTATAATTCATATGGAGTTTTTTTTAAAGATAAGTCCTATGAAACCTATATTTGAAATATAACAAGATGTATTTACAACTTTGGCTTAAGAGTATTTTGGTAAATTATTTTCACAAAGCATAGTTTTATCCATTTCTTGTAATGTCTTATTTTTTCTCTCCACAAAACCATTTTGTTAAGGACTTTTAAGACATGAAAAGTTATGTCTTATACCATTTTCATTACAAAAATTTTTATATTTTTTATTTTCAAATTCTCCACCATGATTACTTTTAAAGTTTATTGTGCAAAAGCTTTTTTCATTTTTGAACTTTCCTATAAAATTTCTCAAAAATTTCAAATGTATCATCTTTATATGCAAGAAAATAAAGCCATGTATATCTAGAAAAATTATCAACAATTATCAAACTATACCTTTCACCTCCAAAACTTAATGTTTTGGTTGGTCTAAATAAATCCATGTGTAGGAGTTTCAAAGGTTTTAATGTTGAAACAATACATATGGGTTGAAAAGATGATTTTATTTGTTTGCTTTGTTGACATGCATCACATATATGATTTTTTTCAAAATTTATTTTTGGAAGGCTTATAACAAGATATTTCTTTAAAGATTTGAAATGAAAAGCACATTAACACAATGAAATCTTCTATGCTATAGCTAACTTTCATTATTAGTTAATGCAAGATACTTAAAAGATTTTGAAGAAATATCTTCTATATTTGAAACATAAACATTCTCAATTTTTTTCTAACAAAACAAATTATATTTTTTTTTATCTTGAATATAGCAATGTGAGGATTCAAAATTCATTTTGTAACCTTTATCATGTAATTGACTAATGTTTAGAAGATTATGTTTGAAACCATGAACTAAGCTAACATTATCAATAGAGGTGAGTCTTATACCTATCTTACATATATTAGTGATCTTGCATTGTGTGTTATCTCCAAAGGTGAGGAGTTAGCCATTGATAGGCTTTAGAGAAGTGAATTTACGTTAATCTTTAGTCATGTGTCTCAAACACTTACTATTTAGAAACCAATCATTTTTCTTGATTGTGGATTTAAGACACCTTATAATAAAAGATTGAATCTTCTTAAGTACCTAAATCTTTTTAGGTCCCTAGGGATTAGTTAATGCCTTTTTATTATTTTTTTCCCTGAGCATCTAATTTTGATTTTTCCTCATGAACATTTTTTTCCCAAACAACATAAGGAAGCAATATATCTTTTATCTCCACAATAATTACAAATAATATAAGGGCTTAATGAATGAAAGGCTTTCACGAAGAAATTTTAATAATATTTTTCATAATTTAAATGAAAATATCCTAATTCTTCTTTTTCTAAAGAATATTTTTAAATACTTAAAATAGTATCCAAATTATTCTTTTCTTTGATAAGCTTTGTAAAATTATTTGTTATAGTATTTATTTTCTTTTTTTAATGATAAATTGTCCTTTTGAAATTATAAGATAATGCTCTTATTTTGATATCATTTTATAATTTTTTTATTTTTAAAATTTTAATATTATTTATCTAGACTTTATTTTCTTTTTTTAAAGAATCATTTTCTTTTAGCAATGTTTGTTTTTCTTTTTCTATAGTTCCAACTAATTTTATCATGAAATTTAAGTTATTTTCTAAAATTTGATTTTTTTTCAACAATTTGAGAACTTCATTTTCATTATTTAAAGTTTCCATGTCTTTTGTTAATATTTAAATATGATTTTCAAAAGAATTTAACACTAAATTTTCCATTTTTAAAAGATCTAGTTCTTTTGTCAAATGTTTATTTTTTTTTGAAGAAAAAATATTTTATCAAAACTTTATGAAAATGTTCCATTCATTCATTATAAGATAAAGAAGATTCAAGTTCGTTGTCGATTATCTCATTATCATCTTCACTTTTGGCCATTAAACAAAAGTTAGGGATATCCTCTACTTTCTTTTCCTCCTCTTGGGGATCTTCTTCGAATGATATATCATTATCATTATCTCATGTAGCTACCATAGCCTCTTCTTAATTAATCTTTTCTAAAACTTCTTCTTCAATCGAGGATAGTCACTTTTCTTATGTCCTAGTTTTTGCATTTGAAACATATGAAAGGTTAATTGTTTGATTCACTTTTGTTTTATTCTCTTTTTTTAAATGCCGGCCCTTTTTCTTGTATGTTCTTAAAAAAATGTTTGGCTAACATTGTCAATTCTTTTTCTTGATTTGTTTCTAGATCAAGTTCATCCTTTTCTTCACTATGTTCTTTTCAGGATGCTTTGGAAGCTATTAATTTCTTTTTTGCTTCTTAATCATCTCTTATATATATTTTTTCATACGTCAAGAGTTTTCCTCTTCACTCATTATAACTTAAAGTAGAGAGATTATTTTCTTCTTATATAGCATCTACTTTGGATTGTCATATTTTAGAAGAATTCTAAAAATTTCCATCACTAATTCTCCATTAATAATGAATCTTCCTAAAACGTGAAGATTACTGACAATGGCTAAGATCTTTTCAAATATTAGCTTTATCTTTTATTTTCTTCCATCCTAAATATTTTACATTTATATACAAGTATATTAATCCTAGTTTCTTCCACTTAATTAATGCCTTTGTAGGTCACTTTGATCTTATTTCATATAGCTTTAGCAAAAGTACATTTAGAATTTTTTTAAATTCACTAGGAGCTATAACACATAATGACATTTATAGCATTAGATGTATTGCTTTTTTTTTGTAATATGCTTCTATCCATTTCTTTTTTAATTTAAGCACTTTTATTTCTCCTTCAACATTTGTATATGGTTCATAACATTCTCAATAACTTTTTGTACTTTAATGTTAATGGATTTGATATAGATCATCATTCAGAGCTTTTATTAATCATAATTTACTCCATTGAAAAGTGGAGGTTTAGTTAGGGAATATTATTTTGATCTATAGTTTTGGCCAAAAGCTTCATTTGCTTCAAAATTTTTAACTCACAAAATTATTAGACTTCAAAATGGTGATAGTAAAATCGGATACCAATTGAAAGGTCTTATAGGCTAAGAAGAGGTGAATTGGCTTTAACAAAAATTAACATTTAAAGATTGTATTGGAGATTTATATAAAATAATGAATTACAATGGAGAAATTTCTTTAAATTTTAATGAATATATTATTTCAAAAATATGAAATAGTTTAACAAAGATTATAAATTCCTTAAGGTATTTCAAAAGTAATTTCTTTGAGAAACTTACTATAAAAATCATGTAAATGATTTTCTTAAAAGAATGAATAATTTTTTTTAAATAATAAGTATAAAAGGGTTAAAAAATGATACTAAAATTTTTTATAGACATTTAATGGTCGAAAAGGAACACTTTTTGGGTTTATTCCTTTCTTCTTAAGTTACTAAGTTTCATTTGAGGTATCCATTATTTTTTATAAAAATCTATAACATATAGATTTATGAGATTCACTCAAGACTTCCAATCACTACCTAACTTTACAAGATTTTACTCAATCTATGCTAGGATTTTCAATATTACCTAACTTTGTAAGATTGACCAATTTACACTAGAATTTTTTAAAAATCACTTAACTTTAAAAGATTTACAAATCGACACTAGGATTTTTAACAAGTTCATAAAGAAAATTTTCTCACAATCTCACTGGAGATTTTACAAGATTTTTCTCAAAAACAATCTTGGAGTGGATATGCAACTTTTTTATTAAGAGAAATGTCACAAGAATCTCAAGTAGAAGGAGAAGAATAAGAATATGATTTGTAAGTTATAGCTTAATGGCTTGATATATCTTCTCCAAATTTAATAAAACTTATTTATAGGAAAAAATTGATACAAATGTCTTGATTTCTAAATAAACCTATTCAACAAGCTTCCTTTGCTTCCCATATGCTAAATATTCGAATTGGAGTCAAGTGGGACCATGTTTTGCCTTTTGGTTGCATTAAATAAGAAATTCATCTAAAATAGCAACCTAATTGTGATTTTGCTAGAAATTTGAAATTTGGCTCCAATTTTAGTCAACAAGTGATGAATTGTGATTTATACCTCTTTAACAAGCTAGCTACAACTTTTTAACAAGGTAATAATATTTTTATCAATTAATCACATGCAAAAAAATTTAAATTTGAATTTCCCTCTTGTTACTTGGAATTTCCCATTTCATATTTTGATATTTCCTCTGAAAGATTGATCCAATGGTTGAAATTGAATTTACACTTGATATGGACCATTGGATTTTAAATTTAAATTACTGGCCAATATAATTGTTTCTTAATGATTAAGTTTTTTCATTTTCAAAATAAAACTAATAATAAAATGAATTTTACCCTTTTAAATGGACAATCCACCTTAGGTTTTCATAAAGACTTTCATAATATAATGATAGGTTTTGCAAATTTATAATTATAAAATAACCCAAGTAAATTAAATAATAAATATAATTAACAAGTCCATTTTTGAAGATTATCAATCATTTAGCCCGAAAGCATTTTATTTCCATATTTAGTTCTTCATCCAAGTTTTTCATTTTTTCACTATGCACACTTTCAAAAGTTTATCCATTTTCCAATCTAGATCCTTAGCATCAAGCCATTGTAATCATGAATTTTTTTAATATGCATTAATTGATCTATTGATTTTCCTTCATAGAAATTTCTAATTTCACTTTCACTTTAACTTCTAAGATTTGCTCTCTACCTTTCTTCTATTCATTGTGTACTACTTACCATAGCTATTCTATTAAGTTCTTTCTCTCAATCTTAATTCGCAACCTTATCAATGAAAGTACCTAATCCAAACTTACAAAGATAAAAAAATTTAAAGCTTTAGGTATTAATAAAATATAAAGATTTTCCTATGGATAAGGATGAATCGCCATGTTTGCATGTTTCCATCTTGGACCTCTAGCAACTTCCCCTAATAACCCTACTCCTAAACTCAAAGCTTCCACTTTATTCATTAAACCTTCAACTCTTGTTACCTTAGATGATTAAAGGAAATGAGACCTTTCCTAATTCCTTTTTATTTACTCCTAATGCTTTAGCATAATATATCTCTAAGCTCAATAGAGTTCAAAAGGAAAAGGTAAATTATAGGAGATCCATCAACATGTTTAAAGCTATTCAACTTTCTAGGCTTTTTGTTTAAGCCAATGGCCTAATGTTGGGTGTGGTTATTTCTTTTTGGTCACCTTGAACTAACTCATTACATGTTCCATATAACCTCATAGACTTTTCTCTATTTGATAAATCAACAATTACAAGTTTGCCACTTAAAGAAGAAATAATATCTCTTTTTTCATAACCTTTAATTAATGCCTTTAAAGATTTAGTCGTGCTTACCCTCAATAATTTGGCTACATAACCTTTTTAAATAATATATAAAGGACCAAGGGATTGGCTATAAGTGATGCCAAACATATCATTTTTTTAACATATTGGCTTTATAAACACTTATACTACATCATCTTATTAAAGGTCTCTTCAACTTACGTGCCATTAACTATAATTTTACACGAAAATTAACATGTAAATTTAGCATCTTTAGGTCTAGCTCATATGTTTAACACTATCACCACAACAATTGAATCTCTAAAATAGGATAAATCACTTACCTATTTAGGTGGTCATCTTTAGGTTTTTTCAGCTATGGCTAACAACTATTTTTTAAGATGACTTTGAATTAAGTAAGAAGGTTGATAAAAATGATAATCCTTTCTTTGTTAAAGGTATTCAACTTGCTTGAAGGGTCTTGAAAAGACAAATAAAGTCAAAAATACTAAAAGAACTTCTAAAATATTTCCTCATTATTCTTTATACCTTTTCTGCTAATTGTAAGATGAAAAGGATAAACCTTTTTTATTCTCACTCTAAGAATGCTAATTAGTTTATGTTGGCTCCTAATTTGGTTAATGATGCTAGCATTTTAATTTGGTCAAAGTTCGTGTGTCCATAACTAGTTATAACTAACTTGCCTAATGAATTAACCATATCAGCATTTAAAATCCTATTGAACTTATTGGCATATCATTTTGTTCTTAATTAAAATCTTCTATTAAACCTAGCCCATAAGCCTTTTAGGGGGTGATCTTTCTAAAGTATTGCATTTTAATAAGCTTAATTAAGCCTTAACCAAAAAATTTACCTTTTATAACTTGTCACCTTGCCATGCTTGCACTAAGTGTTTCCAACATTGGTGGTCACTTAAACCAACAAATACTTCGATATGTGTGTTGATAAAAAAAATTGACTTAAATTACTTCTATACAAATTATAAAAGCTTCAAAGAAAATTACAGGTAAACATTATGCTGAAATTATTGCTTTTAAGAAATTTTATAAACTAGATAATGATTTTAGATGTATAAATTGTGCACTTTCAAAAGCCAAGTCATCTTTGAAGAAGAAAAAATATGCTCATGATTAGTTTTTTCAAAAGAAGTTTTTAGCAACCTTTATTAGTAACCCTGGTTTCAAAATTTACTTCATAAAACCTTATTTTTCAACCTAATATAGTAGCTTTACTGAATGTGCCTTTTAGTTTTGCTAAGTGTAGAAAAACCTAAAAGGTCAAAGATACATACTTTAGGAGTAACCATTGCATGTTTATTTCCTTACACAACCAATGAGATGGTTAAATTAGCCAAGATTACACTTCAAGCTACCATTAACTTGCTGCTTGGTGAAGCTTAATTATCTATCCCTTCATCAAGTAATTATTTACTATGTTGTTTATTTTTTTCAATTGTTTCCAATAAAGGGTTCAGCTATTCCTTTAGATCACATTCCTAACACCATGACTAAGACTGAGTATATAGCCTGACAAGCTACTTAATAAGCCTAAAAAACCCAAAAAAAAAGCATGAGAAAGCTACATGAATGCTTGTAGAAGATAAAGAACAAACTCCTTAGCCTTCTTACAAAAGAAAACTAACCTAAACGAAAGCCTTAAATATTAGTAGTAGTTAACCTACTAACTAACCATCTCAGTTAAAGTCTAAGAAACCAAGGTTAAATACCATGGTAACTTGATCACAAATCCTTTTAATAGCTATTTTGGCTACTACTAGTACTAAAATGCCTATGATCAAATGTCCAGACCAGAACATCCATAAAATTATTGTTTCAATTTTAACCTCAGAGGTAAACTTGGTTCCTTAATTTGACCTTTCTTTTCAATGATAACTTAGGATGGTGATAACTAATTATTAATTTTAAGTACCAAATGAAGATTTGCTAATGCAAACTACTTCAACTGATTCTAAACACACTCAATCTTTACAATGTTTGATCTTTCAAACTCTACCATTCAAAAGTCCAGAAAAATAGTCTCAAGAAATTTTGACTAATATTTCGATCCTAGTTGAAATTCCTTTTTTCTTTAACTTATAAAGTACCATATCAAATCAATTTGACCAAATAATTATTAGTTGCAAGAAAAATTAATGAAAGCCATTTTGTTATTGTTTAGTACTAAAGGTGATGGCGCAAATGAAGAAGGATTATCCAGAAATGATTTTAGGCAACAACTAGAACAATTATTGGATATTGATAACCATCTTAGTGATAAAGAACCCAGACATTTGGAGGTTTCTTTGCATGATTCTCACAAATTTGCTGCACTTGATCAACTACACATTAATCTGACCTTGGCTAAAGAACCATCTGACTAGGAAGGAAGCTAAGAGCAAGAAGCCAATAGTGATAGCAACCTTTTTACTTTTCTTATCAAAGTATATCTATAGTAATAAAATAATAATTATTATTTATAGTTATATTTATACTAATAGTTATTATTTGTAGTAATATCTGAGTATAATATTCTATTATATAATATTATAAATAAGTTATTTATTTAATTTAATTTAATTATTTAACTACATATTATATTTTTAATTGTTATATTATTTTATAACTTACATAGTATTTTTCTTCTTTCTGGCACTCAATTCAATTATTATTTAATAAAATAATTATTTATTTAATACTTTCTTTTCATCTCACTTGAAAACAAAAGTATATTACAATAGGGAAAACCATATATAAACTAAAGTCAAAACCTAGTAAATGAAAATGTGATAGTAACTTCCTAATAATTAATTTAGTGCTACTTTATCCAAACACCTACCATTTATTAACAAATAGATTGGGTCTTTATAACCGTTTGGCTTTGTCTAGTTATGTCACTATGTCATTTACCATACGATTCAACTCATTCTTCTTACAACTCACAAAACTTAATCTCTAACTCTCATCTAAGCTCCGCTTGATGTCTTCTGCAACTGATTTGTATTTGAACTTGAGCTTTGAAGGGTCTTCAATGATTCTAACTACCCTTATCAAATGAATTGGTATTACAATGCATAGATCATCCTTAATTAGTATGTTATGCGGTAAACCTCTAATGGCTTCCTATAAACATTGTGTCCCTATTAGCCTTTCATTTTAGTAATATTCAATCAAATAATATTGATTATTTTGACTTTTCATTGTTGCTATACATGATATACCATTGTGCCTTGACTAGTGTTTCCAAAGTTAAAGCTATATTTATGAGTTATACTATTGAATGAATTGCAATTGTTGGCCTTGACTGGTTAATGTTCTCTTATTGCATTAGTTCATGTCCTTTGAAATAGTATAATCTTACAAAAGGTAAGTAGCCTATTTGATTTCTACTTGAGGATATAGTTATTTTCCTTGAAACATTCTCCAATTATGAGTTATCCATATTGTATATAAAATAGTGACAATAGGTATTGTGAGTTATTCATAGAATACTAGTCTATTTTGCCTTGCATTAAGTTATCTTTTTAACCAACTTCACACATCTTTTGGATGCAAACTTTCCACCTTTATAATTAAAAGTGCCTAAATCAAATTAGTTTAGAAAATTCAAATTCCATAAATAAGTGATCAATCCTTTCCTCTGCCATGTTACATAGTTGACTTAAGTAGGTTTGTTGTAGGCAAGATGTTTTTACAAATTTTCCATAAAAACATAATTACCCTAAATGGTAAAGGTAATTTCCAAAGATTCATCCAAAGTATATCATCTTGACTTTGTTAATTTCTTATTAGATATTGGTAGCCTTTCCTAAATGTACAAAACCTTATAGGTGATATAGTCCAAGCTAATTAATCTTTGTAACTTTTTTTTAGAAATAGATGCTTCTTTTATTAGACTACTAATTTTTATTAAGTAATTTTCTCTAAGAATTGGCATATTCCATACCTTAGACTGAGTATTGATTAAATCCTTAATTATATTTAGATTCAATTAAAGTGGACTTACTTTTTTCCAACCAATATTTGCCATGTAGACTAATATTTTCACTTGATCTAACTTGCCAATAAAAATGCTTAATATTAACACCAACCACTTCAACAACTTGTTTCCACCTCCAAGATGCACAAGTGTTGTCTTGTTTAATGCCTTCTACATTTCCTTTTCCATATTTTCCAATAATCACTTTGTTAGTAGACTATAATTTCTCATAATCACCCTTTAAAATTGTTTAGTTAGTAATGCATGATTGAAATAAGTTAAGTTAAAAAATTCTAACCCACCTTGTTTCATTAGTTGACTAATTTTTTTCTTAAGCTAAAAAATGAAACTTATAGTGCTCCTAATTATTGCTCTACTAAAATCGACTAATCATTGCATAAATATGTTCTATTGTTCTCTTGAATAATCTAATTATATGCATTTCATGGAGAGGTATTGATTAAAGAACGCTCTTGCATAATGTAAGCCTCCAAGCTTAATATAATAATTTTTATTTCCAACCCTGCAACTTTTTTGAAATTCTTTAAATCACCTCTTTATTTATGGTCTTTTTATCCTGAGGATTATCAATATAAGTTCCTACATATTTCTTGAGCTTTAAACTAATTTGCACTCTAAGGCCACTTCCTAAAAATCTTCATATTCATCTTAGGATGTTTAGGCTAAATACCATTACTAACTTCCTTGGCTTCATTCTAAGCCCTAACAAATCTATAAATTTATTGAGAATCCTTTTTAGATTAAGAGATGTTGCCTTGAAAAAGATAATGAGGTCATTTGCATACAATAAATGCAAAATCATTGGAGCATTTCAAATAGCCCCAACCTTTGAATTTCACCTTTTTACTTTACTTGTAGTAGCATCATAGATAGGATGTTTGCATAAATAATAAATATATACGAAGATAAAGGATCCTTTGTTTAATTCCACACTAAAGGTAAAAAGACTTTATAGCTTCACCATTAACTATTTATAACAGGAAGGTATTGAAATGCATTGAGAAATGATCTAGATCCATTGAGGAGGAAATTTCATCTTTTCCAACACTTTACATATGAATGCCCAAGATAAGTTATCATATGCTTTATATAAATCTATCTTTATAGCTACCCAAATTTTTTTTTTTACTTTTACACTTAAAAGGTATTGCACTTATTCAAATGCCAAAAGAATATTATAAGCCTCCCTTTAATGAAAGCATTTTGATATGGTAAGATCACCTCTTCTAAAATTGGTTATACTTTAAGAATTAACATTTTGGTAATGAATTTATAAACCACAATGCATAAGCTTATAGGATAAAAATCAATGAATGTTTCCTATTTCTCATTTTTGGGTATTGATGATATATATGTTTGATTTAGCTTTTTTTTTATAGTAAACCTCATTTTAGGAAGGACAAAATCATATTTGATATATCCTTTCCCACCATATGCTAGAACTACTAATAAAACTATCCTAGAAAACCATCAAGCCTAGGAACTTTGTCTGGGTGATAGGAGAAAACAACTCTCTTAACACCTTCCTCAATGAAAGGTGTTATTAGTTTACTTCAATGTTTGATCAATTAATTATGGAATAGACATATCAAATTCTACTTCATTCTCCATTTATTGGCTATTGTATCCCAAAAAAGTTACTTGAAATGATTAGTTGCCAATTACTTGATGATTAGGTTATCCTTTACCTATGAGCCTTGTTAATTTTTAATTTTTATGATTCTTTTCTTAAGTTTTCTTTTGTTAACCATAGCGTGAAAGTATGTTGTGATCTAATCCCTATTTACCAGCCATAATTGTCATCCTTTTTGGGCCCAACTTAATTCTTGACAAGATAATAAGTAACCATTTTATTATCTAAGTAGTTTTTTTCTTCCCCTTCCATGGTGCCAACCTTTTCTTATTTTTTCCATAATTGCCTTTCTAGTTTCTTAACTTGTTTATTGAGCTCTCTAAATGTGATCTTATGCTATTACCTAAGCATTTTCTTTGTTGACTTTAGTTTATTAATTAATGAGAATGCATACAATCCATTACCTTGGAAATTCTAGGTCTTATCATAACTCTCTAATATTCAAAGTGGGTTAGCCACATATTTTGGAATTTAAAAGTGATTTTTTTATATATATCTTACCTACTAATATTGATAATTATAGAGGAATGATCTAATGTATATATTGCCAAGTTATCACTTTAGTGTAAGGAAAACATGCATGAAACCCAATCCAAACGTTCCTATACAACATTATCACATTCTTTATTATTGCTCTAGGTAAACCATAACTTTACAGGTTTCACATCAATCAAAATGGAATGATTCATCACTTTTAAAAAGTGTTGATTTTTAATCACATCTATATTTTTTCTTCCTCTTAAAATAAAACTTAATTAAAATATTTGGCAAGTATTTAAGGATATCTTACCAAATCTTGTTCTCTCTCATAAATTTTTAAAACAAAGTCCTATAATAGATGTCTTTCTTGAACCTTAGATGGTCCATATACACTGATTATAAAGTAAATAGTATTGTCAACTATATTTTTTACCTTAACATATATCTAATGTTTGAAAGTTCCTAAAGCAGTAACCTTAAACCCTTTAATCCATGCCATAATAAAGCTTCCATTAGAACTTTCAACATCAATCCCTACATAATTGTAAAAACCTTAAGAACTTAAAAATTTTGTAGTGTCTTATAGTAATTGAAATGTTTTAGATATAACTATAATAATTGCCTTCTATTATGCTATTAGCTATCTGCATCTTTGAATTATCAAAGGATAGCTGAGACTTTGACAATTCCAAGCTAAAATACTTATGGCTCCTAAGGAGATTGATATGGGTTAGTTTCCTAGAGCCTTAATAGCTAACTTTCAAATTCTCCATTTTTTTCATTCAAGTAATAGTTTTACACTTACACGTGTTCTCCAATTTCAACATTTACTGTAACTGCCTGAAAAAATTTTATCCTTTAAATAAAGTACTTGGTTTTGACTTGACTGTTGGAATTCATTTTGCTAAAGTTTCACACTACTTTATCCATAGGAGAAAGTAAAGAATTCTATCTAATTAGAGTTCCCTACACTAGTTTAATAAGTATGACACTCTTCATTGATAATCTCTTTCTTCTTTGAAAATTCACTACCATATCATGTTTTCATTTTTTTGGAAATCTCCTTCTCTTTGACAAATAATTTACTTTTGTAATGGAAGTTGGCTTTAACAATAATTAATTTTAAGAATAAGACAACCTCAATTCTATATTTGCTAACATTATAACAAAGTATATTAATTAAATAATATATACTAACATCTGTTCACAGTGTTAATGCTTAACCTCAACAATAAAACCTACTTGGTGATATACCCATTCCATAAAGGAGTAATAAAGAAATTATCATTTTTCCTATCAATCACAAAATTCCATTAGGTTAGTCTCACATCATATGGAATAAACTCTAATTTTGAACTATTTTATAGGTTTAACTCCAAAAAATTGTTCAATCCTATTTTGTTGATTTACTTCAACTTCTATAGGTAAACGTCCCATTTAGCTTTCACTATGCCTTTCTTTAATAGAAAATTGGAATTCATGATTCTGTATTTGCATACTATTATAAGACTCAAGCACATCACTTTAGGAATGACTGATTATCATTTCATTAGGTATTAATTCCCCTCCATCAAGTATGTGCACCTTTTGCATTGAAGAAGGATGTCTTATAACCAAGGCTTTGTTAATGGCTAATTCATTGAATGTAAGTTCTAATTTAGCTATACTTGAAGATTGTTCAATTATGACAATCTTAGCATTAGGCAGAAAAAAGCATGCCTTGATGGATCAAAACACTTTGAAGTTGTTACTGTTATCAAACAGAGAATTACCCTTTGAATGCAAAGCAAATGTTACCCACTAAAGATTTAGTTTAACCTTCAAAGGTAAGGCATTTTCCTATGAATTGTCCATCAGAATAGTACCTTAGGAGATTCTAACATTATGATTCTATAATTAATCATTTTCTATGGGTGACATAAGGTCAAGAAAATCATTTTCTTGAATTAAACTACCAAAGGATCTTCATTAGAGTTTTTAAAGAAATCTTCCTCAACAAACTCTTGATGAAAAGATGCTAAATCCTTATGGTCTATAAGGAAGTAAATAAAATCATCCTCATGGTACACCAATTTTACTTTAGTGGTTCTTCTAGATGAATGAGATACAAAAACCCTTACATTGCTTACAATATAAAGCTTTTCAATATCAACTGAGATATTAGTTTTGAAAAGATTGTGAACTTTGTTCATTTAACTATCACTTGAATTATTGAAAATGGCTTATGCAATTACTACAACCATGATATCTATTTATATACAAAAGATGCAATGAATCAAAGATGTTACAATCAAATCTAAAATATTAATTGTAATCTTCATCAAGCTAGAAAGGAAATAATTATAAATCTAAATGTTCGAGAATAACTTTCTAATATGTACATATCCTAACACTCTCCCCTTAAGTTTAAGTATATATATCATATACACCTAACTTGTTACATATATAATTAAAAATATCAACTAACTAATCATTAGAATTCAAAAAAATAGTGACAATTTCTTTCGAAGTTATCTTTTCCTAGATAAAGTGGTAGTCAAGTTCAGTGAGTTTAGTCCTTTCATAAAAGATTGGATTTACGACAATGTGTAATGTAGCCTAATTGTCACAAATAAGTTCTAGAGAACCTAATTCATATAGTTTGAGTTCTTGTAACAACTATTTCAACCACATAAGCTCACACATCACTAATGCCATAGCTTGATATTTTACCTGTACACTAGATCTTGCCACTACATTTTACTTTTTACTCTTTCATAAAATGACATTTTCTCTAAAGAGAACATAATACCTGGAAGTAAATTGTCAATCACTTGATGATCCAACCTAATTTATATAAGAATATCTAACAATTCGAGTATGGCTTCGATCTTCATATAATAACCTTTTTCCTAAACTTCCCTTAATATATCAAAGAATTTGCATTAGAGCATCCTAATAAACTTCATAAAGTGAGGTAAGGAATTAACTTACTACACTTACAGTAAATGAGATTTTAGGTTGAGTGAATATAAGATAATTCAACTTTCCAATAAGCCTTTGATATCTTCCTAGATTTGTAAAAAGCTCTTTCTGATTTTATAGAATTTTTACATTTAGATTTATAACTGTGTTAACTAGTTTACACTCCATCATACTTATCTCACTTAGTACATAAAAAGTATAGTCCCTCTTACATATAAAAATACTAGATTGAGATTATGTTACCTAAATGGTAAGAAAGTATTGAGTTTCCTAAGATTCTTAGTTTAATAATGATGAGACTAATGCCATTTAAGCTAGTTAATACCTTTATTATCATCTCCTATTATTACTATATCATCTACATAAATAATTAGGTATATTTGATCAGAATTAGAGGAGTGATAAAAGATAAAGTGATCAGCTTCACTCTACTGCATGTCAAAATCCTAGACAACTTCACTGAACTTTCCAAATTAAGCTTGTAGAGATTGGTTAAGGCTATAGAAAGATTTTTGCAATTTACATACTAGACAAATCTCCCCATAAGCAATAAATTTTAGTAGTTGCTCTATGTAAACTTCTACCTCAAGATTATCTTACAAGAAGGCATTTTTGATGTCTAATTGATGTAGAAGCTATTAGGTTTCACATAAACATAAGCACAGTGGAATTTCAAAGAAAAATTATGAAATATTCCCAGAACAATGCACAAGGACATAGATCAATAATTATGTATACAAGAATTACCTCTTAGAGTGCAAATCACAAATCATAAGCATAATTAAGTGATGGTGCCTTTACGATATCTACACGAAGTGAATGATAACTTATTAACCTTTGCGAATCTGCTAGAAAGCGCTTCTTTCACAATAGAATAAAGTTCTAGTGTCTCTCTCGATTATTCTAGTGGTTGCCTGTGTATTAAAACCACCCATTCATTCTTAATTTTTATTAAACCATTAATATCTTATCCTTATTAAGGTAAAAGTGACGAGAGATAGAGCTTATCCATTAGTTATTTAATATTAGCTTAATATTAATAACTAAATATTATTAGATAATAATATTATCCTATAATATAATTATTTAATATCAAATATCATAATTATTTGATATTATTTTAATATCAAATAATATCACATAATATATTATATGTTATGTGCATAATATATATTATTACTTTGACAATATATATACATATGCACTAAATAATAAACTCAATTAATAGGATTTTAGTCCAACTAAAACTTAATTAATCACTATCTCATTCCTACTTCTTTTATGCGACATAATATATTTTTACTATTTTTGCAATGACATAGATAGTGAGTGACATGTAGCAATACATCACTATCACCTAAATAGTAAAAATATATGTGATTCAACATTTACTTAACATGCAAATAATACTTTTCAACACAATTCCTTTTGTAACCATATCCAAATCGAACTAAAGGTATAGAATGTCTTATCCTCATCAATGTTCCATCTATATTCTTGATACTAGGTAAACTAACTTAAACGAATTATTAATATCACATACTGATATATTTGAGCACGGCCATACATTTCTTAATCTTACTTAATCAAGGGGCCTAAGGATATCATTCCTTTTTATATGAAAGGAATAAAATCTCATTTACATCACTCACATCCCTCTACATTATTCATGACACACTCAATCAATGCCTTGCATGTCATCTTGATTAAAGGTGATACAGGACGACATCAAAGTGTGCAATTCCTTATGCAAAGAATTATGATGACTTTAGGTCAAAAGACTACATATAATATGGTCACATAAGAATAACTAATAACATATGACAATCTATATAGTATTCTCATAGCAAGTCAGTCCAGTACATCTATTCACTACTAATGTACTCAAGTATTAGCTTGATATCAAATATCTATAACTCACAATCATCAGTCACCATATATCCTAGTCTCAATGTATTATTGCTATTCTTTTCACAATAATACTTGACTATGGACATTTTAGGAATAGTAAAACTATTCTAGGAACAATTACTATATTAAGTTATAAATTGTGCAAATAATAAAATAAAATAAAATATAATAATTGCATTACCTAAAATAAAACATGATATATTATGCATTATTACAATTATCTTATGATTGGTTCCTAGGATCTACACACACCAACAGAAGCTAATAGCAAATAGTAGCTAGAAAGAGAAAAAAATAAATTGAAGTAATTTTTGCAATTGGTGAAAATTATCACCATAATCCAAACAAAAACTTTCAGTTTAACCCTTTACCATTAGCTGAGATTTTAACCAATCAATCTTCCTATCAAGTCTAACTTTAATTGCAAATACCCAACAATAGCTAACTAAAGATTTACCAATAAGCAAAAGCACTAAATCCTATGTACCAGTGGTATGTAATGTAGTCATCTTATCTAACATTGCTTAATGCCACCTTGGGTCAAAAAGAGCTTATTACATAATTTTAGGAATGGAAACAAATCATAAGGCAGAAATAAAAGCATGATAGGATGCAAACAAACAATGGTAACTCAAAAAATTATAAATAGAATATAGATTTTAATTAAAATGGTTACCTTCTTAAAGTGTAATAGGAAGATTGTCAAGATTTTATAATAAATTATATTCTAGAGATGAGACTAAAATAAGGATGAATCCATAAGGTTTTCTTCAATAATTTGGTTTGGCACTAAATCCTCAACAACCTAAGTTGGATGAGGTCATAATTGATAACTAATAAAAGTCTTGTCATATGGAGATAGAGAAGACGCAAGTGTGGGATCATAAAAAGGAATGGTAAAACCTTAGTTACCAAAGTAGATTTTATGGAAAAAGAAGAAAAAGGGAGAAGACTAAAAAATGTGACATTAATAAAAGTAAAAAATTTATGTAAAGTTGGTAAATAACAATTGTACCTTTTTTGCATTCTTGAATATTTTAGAAAAACATATTTTATAGATTGAAGAGATAATTTATCTCTTCCTAGAAAGAGATCATGAACAAAATAGGTACATCCAAACACTTAAAAAGGAAATTTATACATAGATTCTTTTAGAAAAATTAGAGAATGAGGTATTTGATTATTTAAAACAAAAGAAGGCATACAATTAAATAATATGTAGTACGTACAGCATTTGCCTAAAAATGAAAGGGAATATTTCTATACAATAAAAGAGTTTGTGCAGTTTCAATTAAATGCAAATTCTTTCTTTCAATAATGCCATTTTGTTGAGATGTGTGTGGACATTTAAATTGATTAAAAATGGCTTTAGAGGACATAAAAGAAAAGAAAGATGCAAAAAAATATTCTCAAGGATTGTCACTCCAAAGTACATGAATTTTTAAACAAAATTGATTATGTATTTCATAATAAAAAAACTTAAAAATTGAAAATAACTTAAAATGATGTTTCATTAAATATAACCAAGTGCATCAAGAGTAATCATCAATAAATATAATGAAATACTAAAAACCTAAAGTCGAAGTAACAAAACTTGGACCTAAAATATTAGAATGAATAACAAAAAGTAAAAACTCGGCTTTATTTTAAGTTTTACTAGGATATGAACTACATATATGCTTATTAAGTTGACAAGACTCACACTCTAAAGATTTTAGAGTTGAAAGACTAGGAACCATTCTATGAAGTTTTCAAATACTTGGATGTCCTAAATGATAGTGAAATAACTTAAGAGATTTAGCAACACATAAATTACTAGAGAAGCCAATTTGATGTAGTAAAATCCTTATGACTAATACCTGGTAAAAATCATCATTCCCGTACTTTAATCCTATATAACAAAAAAAAATTAGTCATGAAAGTCATAGAACAATTAAAAGTATATGTAAATTGACTAATTGAAACCAAATTAAGAAGGCAACCAAGTATATAAAGAACTAATTGTTGTGGTAAAGAAGGAAGGGATTTTACTTTACCAATATCTTAGGCAATAGTTTTAGATCTATCAGTTAAGGTAATTGTAGGAAGGGATTTATTAGTGCAATTAAATTGGATAAATAAGGATTGATTACTAGTTATATAATTAAAAGCTCCTAAATCAAGTACCCCAAGGCTAAAGGATGCCGATGTTAAATGAGATTAACATGCTATACAATTACTAGATAAGGAACTCATGATTGATGCTTCGGACCTTTTTTTTCAAATAGCAATTGATCTGGCTATTTGGATCAAAAAATAAAGTTTCATTGCTTAAATTAGTGAATTGAGACCATAAGCAAAGTTAGTGAAGAGTTGCAATTACTATAGGACGGCATGTGCTATTCATAGACGTCTAAACAAAAGGCTTGTCAACTTCACTTGCATCTACAATATCAATGAATTTATGTCACATGCCAATTATGGTAGTTAGAAAAACATCAACGATGTTGATTCTAGTGAAAAAATATATTGTTGTTCTGTGAATTAAAACAACCAAATGGGGCATTTTCTATCGTGATGCAAAATAGTTTTAAAAAATAGGATTCTATGTTTGGGTTTGTAAAGTCTATGTTTAGGTTTGTTTTAGAAGCTTTGAGGTGTTTCAGTTTAGGCTTGAATTTGGATAGAAATGCAAGAAAATTTTTTTCGAAAGTCTCTATTCAAGTATTGTGTTTGAGTTTCTAGTTTTGGGCAAAAAGAAAAAAAGAGAGTTTAGAAGATATTTGAAACAAAAGTAGAAGTAGAGTTAATATTAGGGCCTTGATACTAACTTGAATTAATGAAAATAGCTTATGCAATTGCTACAATCATGATATTTATTTATATATAGAAAATACAATCAATTAAAAATATTATAATCAAATCTGAGACACTAACTCTAATCTTAATTAATTTAGAAAGGAAATAATTATAAATCTAAAATATTTTAAAATAATTTCCTAACATATCCATATCCTAACACTATTAATAGTAGCATTTACTTAACCTTTACTCCAATCACATCTATCTTACCACAAGTGAAACACATGTAAAATATCCTTTCATATTTACATTAGATCCAAACACTTCCCTCATCATCCAGATTAAATTTAAAACCTATGAACAACGTTTCATTCACATTAATAGTTATCCTGATTTGCATATATCTTAGATTTCGAGGAATTCCAGTTGTAAAATCAACACAGAGCACATCACCAATCATAGATCCTAAATGTTTAGCAAATGGCACAATTTAATATTCAAGGGTGAGGTTCCAAAGCTGAACCAAAACTGGAATTGTGACAATATAGAGCTAAGCTACAAGCATATCAGGCGGCCAATAATTTAAAACCATTAAATCACCTTCTACTAACCATAGGCCATTACGTTGTTTGTATTCCTTATCTTTCTCATTTCTAAAGGAAATTTAAGTAGTAGTTAACTTAGGGTCCAAAGACCTCAAATGAGTCTTTAAGGTGCCAATAAGCATGCAACGCCGAGTTAAGAAAGTCTAATTGTTAACTAGGTATACCACTAAACAGTTCCTTAATCTTCTTTTATTTTGATTCAACTTAATTGGTTGTTCACTTCCATAAGACCTCTTGTCGCCTTTGAGTACCAAGATTCCTGTATGTTCTTACCTGTCTTGCATGTGTTCATCTAACTCCCTGATTTCCTAAACAACCACTCTCAGAAAGTTACAGCATTTTAGAGATTAAAAATGAGCTAATCAGCAAACGTTTTAATTTAACGCCAAATTAAATAGCTTTGAAAAACACGAGAAATAAAACTTAAGCATAATCGATCATTATAAGCCACCATAACACGCTCAATTAGAAAAAATTCAAAGTTTGCATGAAAAACAACATAAAATTGATTGAATTCGAAAGTCAGTCGACTGGTTTTATGAGTTGTCACTTAGAGAAAGTAAAGCCATTTTGACTTCCATTGACTGGTAACTTTGATTTTGGACACTATTATTTAATACTTGTCATATTAGTGTTTAAATTGTAAAATATAGAAGTAGAGGTGAAAATGGAAAAGAGTATACAAACATATAATTGAGCAAATTAAAAAAAGAAAATCTTTTGTAAGTTTTAAAATAATAAAAGTTAGGATAAAAAATATAGTTAAGTAATTCAATTAAATTAAATCCTTAATTTATTTAAAATATTTTCATAATAAAAGAAAAATATATCATGTTATCATTATATTTGTTAATAGCATTAGTATTTTAGCTCTAAACTATAGGAAATTACATGGAAAAAGGAAAAAGGAAAAAGAAGATAAGCAATAAAATAAATATAATGAAGAAAAATAATGTATAAATTATTAAGTAATATGAGTTAAAAATAAAATATATAGTAATCAATTCAATTAAATTAAAATTTTAATTTATTTAGAATATTTTATTATAAAAGGAGAATATATCGTGTTATATTTATATTTATTAGCGACATTAATGTTTTAGCTAAAAATATCTCAAATGTGAGCAATAATTCAACTTTTGCTTTGCTGGCAGTAGATTTGAACTAGTTTATTAATAAAGTTCTGAATAATTGAAGGTCATGTAGCAAAAGTAGTCAATAACTAATAAAATAGCGAATTGAATGATAAATAGCACAATTTATGTAATCATTCATATAAAATACATGAAATTGGTCATGCAAGGCAATTCAAATGTAATTCAATAGAAAATTTTTACAAAGTCCTTCAAAGGACATGTACATCCAAATTTACAAGTACAATCTATAAGAGTTGGAGCAGATGAATTTGGGAAATAGCCTTAATGCACTCACACTCAAAGATTTGGAAAAGAATTACGCTATATTGCAAATAAAATTAAAAGTAAAAAAGGTAATGGAATGCTGCAAGTTTAACACATAGTGTGTTAATATGTTTCTCTAGTTTGAGATTAGTAAAAATAGGTCTTTCTTGCACCTTTTTCTCCTATTTATACTTTTAAGATGCTAGTCATTGGTCTAGAAAGAAGTTACTAACTCCTTGGAATATCTCTTGAACCTCCACATGTCACCATCTCATCTTTAGTCAATTGCCAAAATATGGTTTGACATGAATCCCCGTTAATGTTCACTTAGGCTTGTAAACACTTTTGGCTTATACAAGACTTGGCTAAAAGAAGCTTACCTCTTATCATCCTATTTGATTCAGCCATTTAAACAACTGAACAATTTGAATTAGGTGTCAATAAAGGCCTCTAGTTTAAGTACTATGAGTTGTCAAATAGAAGTTGAACTAGTTACCAAAGTCCTAATAGCATCGTTGAAGTAGCCACCTCCATAGTTGAGAAACTTAACTAAATATCAAACTTCCTAACATAAGTTTTTAGCTCACCATTTGGCTAAACATCCTTTGATATATGAATGAGCTATCCTATTGTGAGTTTTTATCAAATCATTAACCCATCCCTTTGGTTAAGGAATTCTTATTTGCAATGTTTCGAGGTCTTTCGTTTGGCTTGATTTAATAAAAAATATAAGGATAAGTTATCTCTTAATTAGGACCTTAAAGGTCTTTGTCTATGTTTAACAATGATATTTACCATTTGACATTTGTACTTCTTACTTGATGTTTTAATCAATAAGTTTAGGGGCGATATCCCACCTTATAATCTTAAAATTAAATATTTTACTAAGGCATGTGGCATCTCAAATGTATCATTTCCATTATCAACCATCACATCTCCATTAATAGAACTTATAGTACAAGATGGGACCGAATAGGATTTACTAAAAATTTGCACTTAAAGATTGTATTAGAGATTTATATAAAATAATGAAGTGCGATGGAGAAATTTCTTGGAATTTTAATGAATATGTTGTTTTGAAAAATATAAAATAGTTTAAGAAATATTATAAATGCCTTAAGGTATTTCAAAAGTAATTTCTTCAAGCAACTTAGTACAAAAACCATGTAAATGCTTTTCTTGAAATAATAAATAATTTTTTAAATAAAAAATATAAAAAAATAGAAAGGAATAACACTAAGAATTTTTATAGAGGTTCGATGCCCAAAAGAAATATCTTTTAGGTTTACTTCTCTCTTCTTAAGTTATCAAGTTTCACTTGAGGCATCTACTATTTTTAATAAAAAAATTACAACACTTAGATTTATGATATTTATCTAATCTCTATTAGAATTTCCAATTATTACCTAACTTTACAAGATTTTGGCCAATATATACTAAGATTTCCAAAATCCCCTAACTTTACAAGATTTACCCATCAACACTAGGATTTCTAAAAAACCACATAACTTTACAAGATTAAAAAATCTATATTAAGATTTCTAATAAGTTCTTAAAGAAAATTTTCTCACAATCTCCCTCAGAAATCTACAAAATTTATCTTAAAAACATTCTTAGAGTGGATATATAAGTTTTATATCAAAATAAATATCACTAAAGTCTCAGCTAGAAAGAAAAGAATAAGAATATTATTTGTAAGTTGTAGCTTAATGACTTGGAATGTCTTCTTCAAATTTAATGAACCTTATTTATAGGAAAAACTTGATGTAAATGTCTTAATCTTTAAGCAAACTTGTGCAATAAGCATCCTTTGTCTTCCTATGTTTTAAATATTTAAAGTTAAGTGAGACTAGGTTTTGCCTTTTGGTTCATCAAACAAGAAATTTGTCCAAAATAGCATCCTAGTTGCAATTTCACTGGAAATTTAAATTTTAACTCTAACTTCGGTCAAAAAGTGATGAATTATGATTTGTACTTCTTTAATAAGCTAGCTACAACTTTTTAACAAGAAAATAATATTTTTATTAATTAATCACATATAAAAAATTTTAAATTCTAATTTTCCTTTTGTTATTTTGAATTACGTACTTCATATTTTGAAATTCCCTTTCAAAGATTAATCCAATGGTTAAAATTGAATTTACACTTGATATAGACCATTGGATTTTAGATTTAAACTACTAACAAATAGGATCATTTCTTGATGATCAAGTTTTGGTTATTTTCAAAATAAAATCAATAATAAAATGAATTTTGCCTTTTAAAAGGACAAGCCACATTGGGCTTTCATAAATAGTAAGTGAAAAGTAATGGCCTAAGGACTTTCATATATAATGATAGGCTTTGCAAGATTTAATTTATAATTATAAAGTAGCCCTAGTAAATTAAATAGCAAATATAATTAACAAGTCCATTTTCCAAGCTTATTAATCATTTGGCATAAAAGAATTTTATTTTCATATTTGGTTTTTCATTCTCCTCCTTTTTGATAATGATAAAACTATTTTTACTTTGCAAAGATGTTTAAATTTTTAAGCTAAAGAAAGGAGATGACAAGATCAATAGTCTTGAAATGACAAAACCTTTAAGAAATAAAACATTTTGACTCCCCCTCAAAATATGAGTGATCTTTTTAAGAAACTCCCCCCAAGAAATTGCAACCATTTTAATTCTCCTTTGTATATGCATAAAAATTTTGCAAGCATTTGCAATTTGCAAGCTTCTAGCATTTCTCTCCCTTTTTGGCATTAACAGAATCAAAAGTAATAATGGATGAGAAAATTTTAGATTAGTTACATCAAATAGAGCAAACCAAACAAAAATGGAAACAAGTAATATGCAAAAGTTAGATCAATTAAACCACAAGTATGCGAAACTAATAAGCACTTATATAAAATAATGACAAATAAGAAAAATATAATACAAATAAAAAGGTGATAGATTGCCAAATATTAAACAAGTATAGAAATTGGTATGCAAACAATAAACATTAAAAAAGAAGACAAATTAGACAATAGTGGATTAAATGTAGAAACTAGACAATCAACATGTATCAAAGTGTGTAAGAAAGAAAAGTATTATGAAAGTAGTATAGAGGAATTTCAAAATGATATTAATCAAGATATATATATATATATATATATATGTGTGTGCGTGTGTGCGTGTGTGTGTGTGTGTGTGTGTGTGTGTGTGTGTGTGTTAAAAGACATGGAAACCAAATATACAAAATCATATTAGAATTAGATATTAAAAGACCTAGAAATGTATGTTATATGTAGATAGTTAAGCGAATTAAGCATCAATTGATAGAAATGTGAATCAAACAATAAGATAAATAGAAATATAAAGTAAAAAAATGTTACAAAAGGAATTATATCGAGATAAGATATAAATAAAAATATTGATCAAAAGCATTGAGATAAATAAGCATAGAAAATAAAAAATGAAGCAAGTAAATTAAAAAATAAAGATCTACGTAGGAAGTGTCAAATCAATTATGCCAAAGATATATGCAAAAAATGTAAGAGACAAAAAATGCATAAAAAAGAGTGAAATATTATCAGTGATAGGTTAAGCATAAACTAGTAACTATATAGCAAAAATATGTAGAAGACAAGAAGTTTTGCATGATATGAAAATAAAATTCATAAGGCGAGAAGAGATATATAGTAGATGTAATATGGGTTTGTTTAATTAGTGAGAATTTAACAATATTAAAACGTAAAAAAAGAATCTAACATTACAATATTATAATTAGGGACAACATGTAAAGTATTAAAGCTAGTAACAAATAATAGAGATACATTTAGTAAACAAATTGACATACTATTGTAAATTTGTTATAGTTATTAATCATATAATGAGTTTCTCTTTCGACAATGTAACTAAAGACAACAAAATAATAGAGATGAGATCACAACAATAGTTATTGTATAATCAATAGTTAACATATCAAGACTTGCCAAATGTTAGGACAAAAAAGAATTAAAATGCTAATCAAAAGATAACTAAATAATTTTACTTACATATGCATAAAATAGATTATATTAATGCATATGCTTAAGTCCTATACAAAATAACTAGGCTAGACTACTTAAGGCTTAGAAGGAGACTTGTATTGGTTAACAAGCAACTACAAAACTATCGTAAGCTAAGCTTGAAATGTACCTACCCCTCATGTAAGCTTAGCAAACTTATTTTCAAGCAAATGGATTCTATCATTCCTAGTTGGAGTAGTAAGGGATGATGGAATTCCTTGACAAGATAGTAGTGGTGTAAGTATAAGTTACTTAGTTAGATAGTTGCCTTATGAGGCATAGGATAAAAAAAGAGTGTAATGAATTAAAGTTTAAAAAGATGGAGTGTGGAGGAGAAGATGGAATGATAATTTAAGATTCTGGATAAATGGTTATAGGTGAATTTTAGATTGGTGAACTAGTGTAGATAGGCTCAAGTTAAGGTAAAGAGCTAGACTAAGTTTGTGTGATCTAAGGTAGATGAAGGGTGGGTTATGTAATGTCCCGAATTTTCAATTCTATTATTTGAATCTTTAAATTCTGAGGCTGTAGAAACGAAGAGCATGATTGAATTAGCTTAGTGGGTGAATCTTAAGTTGAAAGGAGTTAAGCGCAAGGTAAATGAAATTTTGAAGGAAGGAAGGAGTTTTAGTGTTTAAAGTGTTTTCGGAGGATCAGCAAGGTACACGGGGTAGAACACGGCCTGTGTTGTACCCCGTGTTCCTCGTCGAAGTTGATCAGTGTGCTACACGGGGTGCAACACTCCCCGTGTTTATCTCAGGACTGAAGGGCAATAAGGTACACGGGGTAGAACACGGCCCGTGTTCACCCCCGTGTTCTTTGTCGAGTAGCCCAGAAGTGAACTAATAAGGAACACGGCCCTGAACGCGGGGTATGGGACCCCCGTGTTCTTTGTTAAGTGAACTTTTTAGCTTTAATTCTTCATGTTTTGCATGGCTTTACCCCTGGATCCTTTTCTAATGTTCATATGTGTCATTTAAAGGCTTGAAAGCAAAGTATAGAGCATCTAAGTATGCATTTAATTAAGTGGAGAAAGTAAAGAATACATGAAGATTAGGGAAAGTGATGATATTTTAATAAAAGCTATGATGTGTATTTGTATAGACTAAGGAGTGACAACTTGCAAAGGCAAGAGGAAGTGTAAAGGAGTTTTTGGTGAGAGCAAAGGGAACATCATATTGGAAGCTTGTGAAAGGTAGCTAGCTTTATCCTTAAGCTCTATTTTCTATTTACATGATTTTCGGTATATTTTGCCATTATATGGAATGTGTATGAAATAGTTGTGTGGTGCACACCCCGGGAAGATAGTGTGATATTGTGTGAGTAAGGCCTATGGCCCGAGTTTTCCTCGGGATGGTAATGAAAATTGCTGTGTGTGGTACCTATGGCCTTTAGAGTACCTCGGGAAGACAGTGTGATACTGTGTGAGTAAGGCCTATGGCCCGAGTTTTCCCTGGGAAGACAGCGTGATGCTGTATATGAGGCCTAGGTACGATTATCTGTGATAGCCATCTAAATATTGATTGAGATAAGTCCTTGAATGGGCTTGATGATTGTTGTGTACAGTGTATGTTTCTTACAATGGTACGGAATGAGATGATAAAGAGATGAGAAATGATTAGTTGATTTCGAAATGTACGTTTTATTTACTTAAGGATCTGGAATGGCTTGATATGTTTTTATAGTAATAACTAGCTACTGGGAAACTCTGTTTCTTATGTTTTTCTGTATTGTGACTAACCATTCCAGGTGATGCTTCCAGAGACTCTCATGACAAAGGACAATAATGTTTTGAGATTGTAAATGTGATAAAAAAAAATTATGTGTATATAGTTGGGGATATTGTATATGATGGATGTATATTTTTGTAAATCGAACTTTTATATAATGACATGACCCTTGCCTAAAGCGTTTGATATACAGAATATTCGTGGTATTGTGAGCTAGTTCAGAGTAGAAGGAAAATTAGTATGTGTTAATTACCTATTTAATGAGGATTAAGGTGTTGATAAGTAAGGGAGTTACAGGTTAGATAATGTTAGTTGGGACTTGCTCAACCCCAATGGATTATTCTTTTGGTTCTTCATCTCTAGAGGTGAAAAACTTAATTATTGTGAGACATTTAGAGCATTAAATAGGTAAAGATGATTTATCCATTTCCTTAAAATAAATTTCTAGTAGGTTTAATACTAATGCAGGGTCATTCATTGGGGTATTAGGATTGGAACACCAATAACTATAGCATAACTTGGTTGAGACCAAGTCAAAGGATGTTTTTGTTGGACTGGTGCTATTAGAAAACTTTATTATTGTATGTTGACAATAATGACTTCATCTTGCTCACTATTATGCTAGTTAGTTACTTGTTCAGATAGGTTTTCTTCAATGTCAAGCTTATAGACTACTTAAACATCATCAAGTTTTTCATTATCCTCAAACATAGAATCCATATAGAATCTTTCTAATTCTTCTTTCTTCTTTCTTCAGCTTTTTGCTTTTCCTTCTTCTCTTTTTTATCCTTCTTGCTTTCTTCTGCTTCTCTTCTTCATTCTTTTTCTTTCTAGCTTTATTAAGTTCAATTTCAATCATTTTTTATGCTTTCATTCTATATGCTAAATTACTATATCACCTTCAAAAGCTCATCAACATAGGGCTTAAATCATATATGTTTCCTCACATAAACATATTAATGCATATACCAGTCATAGAATAATTCAAGTAAAATTTCATGCACTAAATTTTCAAACATGCTCATAGTTTCATTATGGAACCCTTAGAGTATTATTCATTTTTTTCATAGTATTTTCATCAACCATCAAGTACGCATTTAGCCATTATCATCACATGTTATTTAGACAAGTATTACTGTGAAATGAATATGTCACTCATAGTTTTATTAACAAAATTATGTAGTGTATAACTTAGTTTTTCCAAGTTTCATAACTTCTAATTCTAGGTAAATTTAAACCAATACTTTCTGTAATGTTTTAATAAGCAAGAAAAATATTTCTCCTCACTTATTCAAGTAATTACACACATTTCTTAGCAACTACCCAACTTTTCTTAACCACATCATCTAAGCTAGGAAAACAATCACTAGCCTAGTATGAGTTCTAACAATTCAAATTTTATGAAAATATTTAAAATTAATATATAAATGTTTGATAACCTCATGAAGGCTTTTCCATACCCAAAACAAGTCATACATGGTTTCCCTTTATCAAATTATCAAAATGTCAAAAAAAAAAAAAGAAACTTTTAGCTTGAGAAATCCATTTTCAATGTTAAATTTTTAAAATAAATAATAATTTATAAAAAATAATTTTTAAACCATTTCCATGCATACAACATAGTGAACAAGCTTTTCTTAACTCAAACAATCAATATATAGAAAAAAAGTCTTTTTTAGCCTTTAAAAACTCTTTTTATATACAAACTTTTATGAAAAATTTCAAAATTTTCTAGCCTAGTTTTCAAGGATTAAAACATCATTAAATAACCATTTTCAACTATAAAACATGTGACATGAATAATTAGAAACTTTTACTAGTTTGAAAGAAACCATTTTCCACTTATAAGCACTAGTTTTAAAAATAGGTTTTTAGCATGAATCCAAAAGCTTCCAAATGCATCTTCAAACATTTTTTCATCACAAAATCTTATCATACATGTTAATAAACATTTTTAAAACAATTTAGAACTTGATACAATAAGTTTTCCTCACAATTTACTAAAATAGCAAAATAGCCATGAGCTTCGCAAGCTTGTTCCATGATAATTTTTGTTTGAAAATCTTGAAACAAAAACCATCCTTAATAAAATGTGGTTTAGTATTTAGTAGATTTTAACATGAAATTCAAAATTTTTCTCCTTTGAAATATGGAAAATTGTGATGTCTTTCATGGTTGATACAAAACCATTTCCTTCAAAGTCCTTTCTCAAGTTTTTTAGATAACATTTTTGCCATTAATCTACCATGAAATTCATGGCTTCAACTAAACCACAAAAATTACATATCCACCTTATACATAAACACCTGAAAATAAAATTAAGAAGAAAAAAAGTGAATCTCTATTCACTCAAAATCAACTTGTGATTATTGGATTCCTTTACCTACTATTTAAAACATGTTATCAAAATAATATGAAGTTAGTAAAGAATTCTTAACAAGAACCTTAAAAGGAAAATCTATGGTAGGTTTAAGGATTTATAGCTTTATTAAGAAAACCATAAAAACTTCCTTCCAACACCAACCTTGAAGAATACTAAAGAAACTAACAAAATATCACTAAAAACTTACTTCTCTCTTAACTTTCTCTCTATACCTATTAGGAATTTTTTTGTGTAAAGCAAATATTATCCAAACCTTATTATTAATAAGAAAAGGAAGTGTAATAAGCAATCATAAGGGAGTTACATAGTTTCCTTAAGGAAAATGGGAGGAAATTGCACTTAAACCTTACATAACTATTATTAGTCCATTCACTATTCATAGTCTTTGCTATTGGATCATGGCTTATATCATTTTCTATCATCACCCTATATGTCATGCCTTCACTAACATTCGAAGAAACTTCCTAGAGACTTACTAAATATAATTGACCATTAATTAGTTAATAGCCATCATTATTAAGATCTTAATTAAAGACTTTTCCTAATCTTTCCACCTTTACCTTCAGAAAATCATAATATTCCTTCCTTGGCCTCAAAACCATGTATACCATTCTTGTTATCCCTAAATTTTGTTTTTATCATCTTTAGGGTTTTATAAGATTCTTATAAGTACAACCATTAAGTTACTCTAATCCTTGTCAATCGTAGATTCAAGTACTTGAATTTTCTTAGAAAATCCTTAGAGAATTCTTTTATCTATTAATTTTTAATAGACATTTCTGCTAATATTAATGGGTATTTCTATAGACCACTTACTAATAAACATCATCTAATTTACTTTTGTTAGGTTTTGACTATTAGGTTTTTTACAAAGTGTTACAGTCCATTCTGGAAAAACTCCCTAGTAGTTTATGAATGTATTTTAGCCATTAAGCTAATTTAAAAGCCATTCAACCAAGCCTTGTATAATTTGACCCTTATAGTTAGAATTAGCATTTTGTTAATTTGGTACCTCTTAGTTCTAATTCATGTTTTGGTAATTCAACACCATTTTGTTTAATTGCTAAACATCGTATCATGCCTTTCTATTCTGATGTTTGTTTAATCAAGCCTTTCTTATCTATTCTCCTATTCTAACTAACTTTATATGGCATATACAAACATGAGCATTTTAGCTTCAACATATTCAGCCTCAAGTCCAATCTCAAACTCTTCTCTTTTATCTTCTAGCTTTTCTTTATGTTGTGAACTAAAATGTTGAGCCATTTGATCCATTGTTTGATTCAAACATTCTTATTTTTGGGCTATACCTTTAAGAATTAGTTTGAGTATAGTGGTTAATTTTTATGTTAACATATGTATCATATCATTATTACTTTCATCCATTTATTATCTTAACACAGCCAAATTACTAATAATAAGTTTGTTATTTTCATTATCTTTAACCATTTTAACATTAACTTTTTTTGCCTAATTATTTTAACCATTAGAGCAATTAATATGTTTTTTTTATCAGTTTGCAGCATGCCATAAGGCCTTCCCGCTAGTAATCCATTGGGTTCAATAAGCCCCTATAACATTACTTCTTTGGCTATTATTCAACTTTTTGTTTCTATTATTTTGTCTCCAAACCCTATTATTTTGATTGTGTGGCATATTATTACATTAGCCATTTCTTTAATGATTTTGGTTTTAGTTTAGGTTTACATTTGCCACATTTTAAACATTTTAAGGATTTAGGTCTTATTGGTTATGACCATTATTTAACCCGTTATTATTTTGACTACCTATATTTGGTTCTGTGTTAGGTACTGGATTATTTTGAGCATTTAGATTTTATGTATTTAGATTATAAGCCTCATCAATAAGTTTCAAAGTTTTAATATGTATATCTTACTACGGCTCATTAAAATTCTTCAACATTATTTTAAACAAATGATTGTCATATGCAATTCCAAAAGTCAATACCTCATTTGGATTTATATCAAAAGACAGTAAAATTGTACCATTTCTTAATTGTGTAAATAGGAATTATTAGAATTAAAATAACTTAAATGTGTTTATTCAAATGTGCCAAATTATTTTAGCTATAAATACCTTAAATGGGAGTAGTAATTCAAATTTTGCTTTGGTAGTAGTAGATCCAAACTAGTTTCCTAACAAATTTTGTTTTGAATAACTGAAGTTCATAAGAAAGAAGTAGCCAATAACCAAAAAAATTATAAATTGAATGATAAATAACACAATTCATGCAAGCAGTCATATCAAATACATGAAATTGACCATAAAAGGAAATTCAAATGTAATTTAATAGAAAAACTTTGCAAAGTCTTGCAAAGGATATGTGCATCCAAATTTACAAGTACAATCTGGAAGAGTTAGGGAAGATGAATTTGGAAAATGGTTTTATTACACTCACATTCAAAGATTTGGAAAATAATTATATTGAATTGCAAATAAAAGTAAAAGCAAAAAAGGCAGCAAAATGTGGTAAGATGAACACAAAGTGCATTAATATATTTGTCTAATTTGAAATTGGAAAAAAAAAAGATCTTTGTTGTATCTTTTTTCCATTATTTATACTTTTGAGGTGTCAATTATTGGTTTTAAAAGAAGTTAATAACTCCTTAGAATATCTCTGAAACCTCCATATTGCATCATCTCATTTTTAGTCAACTGCCAAAATGCAATGTATTAAGAATCCCCATAAATGTTCTCTTTAGTTGGTAAACACTTCAACTTATAGGGTTCTTGGCTAGAAAAAAAAAACTTACCTCTTATCTTCGTATTTAATTTACTATTTGAATAGTCGAACATTTTGAATTAAGAGTAAACAATTAGTATTTCACATGTGAATAATAAGAATTCGCATAAAAAAGAAAATATGCACTAAAATAAATAAAAATAAGAAAAATTATGTGCAAGTTATTAAGTAATATGAATAAAAAATATAACATATAATTAAATAATTTAATTAAGTTAAATATCTAATGTATTTTAAATATTTTTTATAAAAAATAGATTAGATTTATATATACATACACTGTAATATCCTAAATTTTCAATTCTATTATTTGAATTTCTAAATTCTGAGGCTGTAGAAACGAAGAGCATGATTGAATTAGCTTAGTGGGTGAATCTCAAGTTGAAAGGAATTAAGTATAAGGGTAAACGAAATTTTGAGAGAAAAAGGGGTGGTAGGGAAAGAATTAATTTCCCTAAATAGTATGAATGATCAGAGGAGGTTAGGAAACCCTAAAAAGGGAAGTTGTCTGAGTCTGAAAGTGTAAGGAATTTTAAATAGACAGAAACCCTATGGATTAAATTGCAAAGGTGCAGAATTGGGTGTGGTCAAAATGAAAATAATTAAGGCTTTGGGATTTAATATGAATAACCAAGAGTTTGGGGTGCAATATGTGATTTTAATTAGTGTGACCAATGGACTTATGACAAGTGTCATTGCTAGAAAATTAATGGCAAGAATAGCCTTACTTTTGGTGAAAAAGGACTAAAATACCCTTGAGAATCTTAGAAATGACCAAATTGCCCTAGAAGCTTCTTGAAAAGTCTTCTCTCTTCTCCTTTTTCAAAAAGCTGCAGAATTTCTCCATGAAAGAAGCTTAGACGTGAGAGAGAGAGAGAAGGAAGAGAGAGAAAGTTTCTCATAGCTTTTTCACCTAAAAATAGTGAGATTCAAGCTAAGGTGTAGAAGGGAAATTTGTTCTTCTCCTCAAGCTCTATCCATTGGTGTGCTTAGAGTGAAGAAAGGCTCAAGTTTGGTTAAGTTTGGGGAGTCCCAAGTGAGGATTTTCAAGTTGCACTAAGAGGTAAAAATGCTCTCCTCTAAGAGCTCTTTAATGTACTCTTCTTATTTTCTTGAAATCTTGAAGTTGGTAAAGTTAAGGGTGATTGAACATGGAGTTTAGGAGGATTTGAACATATTTGATGATGTTTTGAATGTTGTAGTGTTGACTTATGGTTTTGGTTGGGTGTAAAAACAACAAGAAATCATGGTTACACACCTAGGTTTTTAGGGTATAATGATGCATGTGTAGTATGGGCATGATGTGTTTAGAACTTGGCTAAGTTGGTGAAGTTAGAATAAGTTTTATGAATTATAAAGCCTATGAAAGGTGAAACTTTGATTGTGGAAGTGTTTGTGTGCATTTTCCCTTTTTGAGAAGCCAAAACTATGGATGAGAAAAGAAGGGAAGAAGGAGTTTTAGCTGTTTAGTGTGTTTTCGGAGGATCAACAAGGTACACGGTGTGGAACACGGCCCGTGTTTTACCCCGTGTTCCTCGTCGAAGCTGATCAGTGTTCTACACGGGGTGCAACACTCCCCCGTGTTTACCTCAGGACTGAAGGGCAGTGATGTACACGGGGTAGAACACGGCCCGTGTTCTCCCCCGTGTTCTTCTCTGATTAAGCCAGTGAAGCCTCGAAGCCATCCAGTGAGAAACACGGCCCTGAACACGGGGTATGGTACCCCCGTGTTCTTTGCTGAGTGATCTTTTTGGCTTTAATCCTTCATGTTTTGCATGGCTTTGCCTTTGGATCCTTTTCTAATGTTCTTATGTGTTAGTTCAAGGTTGGAAAGTAAAGTATAGAGCATCTAAGTATGCATTTAATTAAGTGAAGAAAGTAAAGAATACATGAGAATTAAGGAAAGTGATAATGTTCTAATAAGAAACTATGATGTGTATTTGTATAGCCTGAGGAGTGCCATCTTGCAAAGGCAAGAGGAAGTGTAAAGGAGTTTTTGGTGAGAGCAAAAGGAACATCACATTGGAAGCTTGTGAAAGGTAGCTAGCTTTATCCTTAAGCTGTTTTCTATTACATGATTTTCTGTATTTTATGAGATTGTTATGGAATGCGTATGAGATTGTTATGGAATGTGTATGAAATTGTTATGGAATGCGTATGAGATTGTTATGGAATGCATATGAGATTGTTATGGAATGAGTATGAGATTGTTATGGAATGTGTATGAAATTGTTATGGAATGTGTATGAGATTGTTATGGAATGTGTATGGAATTGTTGTGTATGGAAGGTGTATGGAATTGTTGTGCACGCATTCCGGGAAGACAGTGTGATACTGTGTGTGTTTGGCCTATGGCTCGGGTCCTTGGAATGTTAATGCAATTGTTGTGGCACAACCCGGGCAGACAGTAGAATACTGTGTTTGGCCTAAGGCTCAGGATCCCCGGGGATAATAGTGCATTTGTTGTGTGTGGTACCTATGGTTAGGAACCTCGGGAAGACAGTGTGATACTGTGTTAGGCCTTTGTGGCTCGGGACCCCGGGAAGACAGCGTGATGCTGTATATGAGACCTGAGTACGATTGTTTGTGATGGCCATCTAGACATTGTGATAAATCCTTGAATGGGATTGATGATTGTTGTGAATTGCTGTGTGTGTGATGCGTGTTTCCTACAATAGTAAAATATTGAATATGTTGATGAATGTTTATCGAATTTCGAAATGTATGTTTTAATTGCTTAAGGATCTGGAATGGCTTGAAATGTTTTTATGGCAATAGCTAGCTACTGGGAAACTTTGTTTCTTATGTTTTTCTGTATTGTGGCTAACCATTCCAGGTGGTGCTTCCAAAGGCTCTCATGATAAAGGGCAATGATGTTTGAAGTTGTAAATAATGATATAGTTAGTGATATTGTATATGATGGGATGTATATTTGTAAAGTTGAACTTATGTATAAAGTACAGAAATTTTGAGATTTTCCGTATTAGCTTGAGGTAGATGGCGAATGAGTGTGTATTAATCATCTAGTAATTGAGGAATAAGGTGTTAATAAGTGAGGGTGTTACATACACTGCTAAAAAATATTAATGTATATGTTATAAATAATAAAAGTGATAAAAATTAAAGTAAATTAAAATTTATAAAATAAAAATAAAATATTATATAAAAAAATAAAAATAAGGCCCAAATTATAAGCATGCCAAAGCGTGGCATGATAATGACACAATTTAAATAACAAAATAGCTTAATACATGGGATAAGTGTGTAAGATTTTAGAAATTGTGAGAAAGAAATTGTAATTAGATTAAACTTAAAAAATTAATATAAAATATTTTTTATTTTATTCAAAAGTTTTCTAATTTATACCTTATTTTGATAGTGCTTTTTATAGTATGCCAAAGATTTTAAAATTCAAAATAATAAGATAAGTTTTGAAATTATTTGATTGAAATAATTTAATTGTTGTTATTTATTTTCTAATGATTGTAATAAAATAATTTTAATTTAATGATTTTTTAAGATTGTCATGTTACTTTAGATTTTAAAATCCTTCAAGCACATTAAAATTTTTTATTTCCTTTTCAACTAGTGTCCTTTTCTTAATCCCAATAGAGAAAGGATTTTATGATTATAAATAGAGAAGGACTACCTAGAAGTGTTTACAAGATTTCGCACCCTAGATTTATTAACAAATGAAATTGTAACATTTGTCTTATTACCAATTGCTTTTAAGTCATATTTTGTTAAATAGTCCCTTAACCTCTATTATTTGGATTTGCTGCCCAAATGTTTCAGCAAGAAATATCAATTATTCAAATTTTGATCCCATTGAAGAAGTCTCATATCAATGTCCTTCCTAAAAGAGTTTGAATAAAGTTTGGCTTATTCATATCAGCAAAAGTTTTATGCTTCACATTATGTAGTGACCTAATTTCAAGCACAGGTCAAGCTCCCAAAACAAAATATCAGAAGGCTCAAAATTCTCTGTCTATTCCCTTTTAGCACTAAGACAACTTATAGGTAAAATAAGAAAAATAAATACAACCAATCATTTCTAACTAACTAGTTAGAATTATAGGATCTCAATGACAACAACATGTGCTAGAGGTAGTGGAACATTCAGGAACTAGGCCGCATAATCCTTCATCCAAATGGGCTTCTTTTCTGCCCGAACTAGTCTAAACTGCATAGTGTTACGGACCGGCAACTCAATAGTCAGGACGTGCGGCGCTTAGACTTTCACCACCTGAGGAATAAGCCAGTCTACCGGTTAATACACCAACCAAGCTTAGAATAAACGGGCCAAACATATAAGCACAGCACAATCGGGGCAACCGTAAGCACATAAGCATCATATAAAGGCAACCAACACATATAGAAAGGCAACAACGGTGCATAAAATGCAATTCGGACACATGCGGGCAAATGCGGCCAAAAGCGGTAAAATTCGGGACTATCGATTTATAGAAGAGGGGCTACTTCTTTTATTAATATGATCCTTCATTACAGCATTGGAAATGTGCAAGGGAGGCACCAAGCCGCACATTCCATCCCCTAGGCTAGTGCCGGGCTTCCCCCAAGGTCACCAGGCACTCCCCCCCTAAAGAGCATTATGAACCAAACCCAAAATTGCCTAAGATGACATACTTTTTCCGAGTTGTCATAAGGGCTTTTTGGCTAGCTCCGGGTGGATTTTTGCTACCAAAATACACCGATAGAAAGATAATAATACAAGGATGACGGCCAAGTGCTTTCCTACTCGCACTGGACAAGTTTCCTTAGTCAAAAGTACAAGCAAAGTCCAAAACGGGAAAAATTAGGAAAAATAATACACAAGTCGGATTGGTCCCAAATTTGGGCTACAAGTGCTCCATAATATGCTTGATTTATCAGCCAAGTTTCGTCCCAAACAGAGCTCATTTGGTTTACAAGGCCGACTTGTGACATTCTCCCCCACTTTAAAAATGTCAATGTCCTCATTGACGACTCAGTTTGACATGGCTTCCACGAGCATCTTCAGTCTGCTTCACTTGAGCTCCTCCCTCGATCTCTTTGCTTGTCCACATGAGGTTTGCTAATGAGCAAGTTATCTTCAACACTTCGGTCTGACTGGTATTCTTGGAAAGTCTTCAGTCTGCTCCATTTCAGCTCCTCCCCGACTTCCTTCCGGCTTGTCTCTCCAAGGTTGTTGTTGATGCTAAACTCTTCTGCCTCCGCAGCTCCTTGAACTTTCGAACATAGTTGGATTCAATTTTGACACCCGGCTGGTGTCCCCTTATCCCCAACTGATAAGGTTGAACAAAGAGTTAGCATTCTTGTTCTAACAGTGCACTCTCTAGCACATAGATGGTGGGCATGCATGATCTCCAAAATGTTGGTTGGCAGCTTCTACCATAAGGTTATCCGGATATTTACAAAGCCCACTGGCATCCCGATAGGCTCCTCTCGAAAGATTTGCCTTGCTCAAAATATCCCACTAGATGTGGCACCCCGCTAGGTGAAAGATCATTCCCTCCGTTGCGATCATATGAAAGAAATGCTTGGCTGGTACTCCGCAAACCTGCCAAGCTTATTGTGGCAGACCCTTATTGGGACCTACCGCTCCATGTTGTTGGTGAAGTTACTCGTGTGGGTCTAGGACCCGCATTGCCCCAATCCTGACGTAAGACCTATCGTCAGTGTCAGAATCTTCAGTATCACCCTTAACGCTCTTTTTCCCCTTATCTTGTATTTTGGCTTGTAGAGCACTTAAGGCATACTTCTGTGGGCAATCCGCCACTTTGTGTGGTCCGCGGCATAAGAAACATGACAGGGTCTTCGACTTTTTGCTCGTGTTGGAAACCCAAGGGGATATGGATTCCTGGGAGCTTGTAGATGAACTGTTGTTCTCTCCCCCACTCTTGGACTTGCTCCCTTTGGACTGACTGCCACTCCCATTAGAAGAATTCGAGGTACCACCCTGCGAGTTCCTGCTAGAAGGGAAACCAATGTCGTAGTCACAAAGGCGCTCTGCCGCAGTCACTGCTTCAGTGAGGCTTTGGACCCTTCTCCTTTGGAGTTCCATTGCAACTTCACGTGAAAGACCGTCGACAAAGTAAAAGAGCTTATCCTTCTCCGTCATGTCTCGGATGTCCAACATAATGGTTGTGAACTTCTTCACATAGTCTTGGACCGAGCCAGTTTGGCGCAGCTCTCGTAGCTTGCGTCTTGCCAAGTAGTCGACATTCTCGGGGTAGAAATGTGCCTTCAGTTCTTGTTTTAACCCTTCCCAAGTATGAATATGGCATCTACCTGCTTGAATGTATTGATATTTCGTCCTCCACCAGACCTTGGCACAATCTGTGAGGAACATGGTAGCACGGTTCACTTTAGACTCCTCTGAATCTATTTCCGCAACTTGGAAGTATTGGTCCATATCGAATAAGAAATTCTCAAGCTTTTGGGCATCCCTCTCTCCCGCATATGGCCTAGGTTCGGGGACCTTCACTTTCCCCCTGCGCTCTGAGGCACCACCCTCTGGCGGATTGTTACCTAAGGCCAACATCATTACCCTTACGCTCGCAGCAAGGTCGCCTATTTCGGTTCGAAGAGTTGCTACAACATCCTTCACCTCATGGGTAAGGTCCTTGAAAGCGTCCCCAAGTTGCCGCTGGGTGTTCTCTATTGCAACAAGCCGCTCTTCGACTTGTGGAGCACTACTACTCCCCGAGCCATCGACCCCCTTGTTAGCTTCGAGAGTCTTGATTCGGTGCTCAAGAGATTCCCACCCTTTGGCCCTCTAAAAGAGTTCAGGGATCTCCTCGAGTTGCATGTTACTTACGGCTTCAGCGACACCTTCGAGATTCCCGAGTGCATTCTCGATAGCTTCAAACCGTTCGGCGTTCGTCATTTTCTTCGCCATGGTGGGTGTATTGATAAGAGCAGCGGAATTTATGAGCGTGGACTAGACCACGCTCTGATACCAAATGTCACGGACCGGCAACTCAATAGTCGGGACGTACGGCGCTTAGACCTTCACCACCTGAGGAATAAGCCAGCCTACCGGTTAATACACCAACCAAGCTTAGAATAAACGGGCCAAACATATAACCACAGCACAATCGGGGCAACCGTAAGCACATAAGCATCATATAAAGGCAACTAACACATATAGAAAGGCAACAACGGTGCATAAAATGCAATTCGGACACATGCGGGCAAATGCAGCCAAAAGCGGTAAAATTCGGGACTATCGATTTATAGAAGAGGGGCTACTTCTTTTATTAATATGATCCTTCATTACAGCATTGGAAATGTGCAAGGGAGGCGCCAAGCCGCACATTCCATCCCCTAGGCTAGTGCCGGGCTTCCCCCAAGGTCACCAGGCACTCCCCCCCTAAAGAGCATTATGAGCCAAACCCAAAATTGCCTAAGATGACATACTTTTTTCGAATTGTTATAAGGGCTTTTTGGCTAGCTCCGGGTGGATTTTTGCTACCAAAATACACCGATAAAAAGATAATAATACAAGGATGACGGTCAAGTGCTTTCCTACTCGCACTGGACAAGTTTCCTTAGTCAAAAGTACAAGCAAAGTCCAAAACGGGAAAAATTAGGAAAAATAATACACAAGTCGGATTGGTCCCAAATTTGGGCTACAAGTGCTCCATAATATGCTTGATTTATCTGCCAAGTTTCGTCCCAAACAGAGCTCATTTGCCTGGTCATTTGATTCACAAGGCCGACTTGTGACAATAGCTAGACTTAGTGGCTTAGGTGGGGTAATTGGGCTCATAACAACTTCCCTCCCTTGATGCAGAGAAACCTTAGCCTCGAGGTTAAGGTTAGGATTAGTTTCAGAAAGTTCTTGTAAATTTTTCCAAGTCACATCTTCAGGAGGTAACCCCTGCTATTGCACCAAAACTTTTGTAATATCCTCTGGTCCATTACGGTAATTAAGAAGAGCTAGAGGTTGAATAATAGGTTGATTTCCTACAGCGTCATGAGGTAATAGTAGAGGTTGTTGAGGAAGAGGGCCTTGATGCAATTTTAACAATGAGCTATGAAAAACATTATGAATTTCAGCAGAAGCTGGTAGGTCGAGTTTATAGGCTGGGCCAATTTTCTCAAGGATCATGAAGGGTTCGTAATAGCGTGCAGCCAACTTTTGAGAAATAATCAATTCAGTCATTGTTTGCCTATAAGGTCTCAGACGAACATACACATAGTCTCCAACTTCAAAGGAAATATCCCTTCTTTTTTTGTTTGCTTGGGGCTTCATTGCGTGCTGTGATTTATGAAGGTTCTGAGTTAATCGAGCTACGATTGCATCTTTTTCCATCAAATTGGTTTCCACCAGGGCCAGAGAGGAAGAACTAGGTAAGTAATTTGGAATCATAGTTGGGGGTCTGCCATAAACTGCTTGGAAAGAAGTCATTGCAATGGCTGAATACATAATAGTGTTGTAGCACCATTTAGCCCATGGAAGAAACTTGCCTTATTTCGTAGGTTCGTCATGAACGAATGCTCGAAGGTATTGTTGAAAAGTTTTGTTAAGAGCCTCAGTTTGTCCGTCACTTTGAGGGTGATAAGCAGTGCTCATACACAATTTGGTGCCACTTATTTTAAAAAGTTCACGCCAAAACTTGTTAAGGAATATGGAGCCAGGATTTGACATTAAGCTCCTAGGAAATCCATGGAGCTTGCAAACCATTGAGATGAATAATTCAGCCACTTTGGTGGCAGAATGATAAGTAGGTAACATTCCAAAATGGGTAGCTTTGCTGAATCGGTCTACTACTACCAAAATCACCATATTGCCCAAGTAAGAAGGTAGTCCCACTATAAAATCTAGGGAAAAATTTTCCCATATACGTGAAGGCACAGAAAGGGGTTGTAGTAGTCCCCAAGTTGTTGGTTAGGTGTTTTAATTTGTTGGCAGATTGGACATTCTTTGATAAAAAGGGTGACATCCTTCTGCATTCCTTCCTAAACAAAATTCACAAATAAATGACTAAGAGTCTTCATAATACCCACATGCCCAACCATAGGAGAGCTGTGAAATTCGTTCATAAGGACAATCTTCAAATTGGAGTTCCTACTGAGGAGGATCTTTCCTTTGTAAAGTAGCAATCCATCAATCACTATGTGGTCTAGACAAGTTGAAGTATCTTTCATTATATGGGATATTTCAGCACAGTAGCCTGCTCTGCTTTAACTTGCTCCAGGAATAGAAATTGTGGAATTGTAATAGCCATGTATTGCCCAGAAGGTTCGTTGTCCATACGAGACAAAGCATCTGCAACTAGATTGTCTCTTCCTGGTTTGTAAGCAGTGGTATAATCATACCCTAGTAGTTTAGAGAGGTAGAATTGTTGTTTAAGTGTCTGGATGATTTGAGACATTAGCTTCTTTATGCTTTGATGATCTATTTGAACAATAAACCTCCTACCAAGAAGATACTGTCTCCATTTTTTTACTGCAGTGGTGATGGCATGAAGTTCTCTAACATACGTAGAAGCAGCAACCATTCGAGGGCAAAATTTCTTGCTATGAAAAGCAATAGGGTGATCTTCCTAAGATAAAACCACACCCATAGCTATGCCAGAAGCATCTATTTCTAAGATAAAAATTTTAGTAAAGTTAGGTAGACGGAGCATAGGGGCAGATACCACAGCTTGCTGTAAGGCCTGAAAGGCAATAGTAGCTTCCGAGCTCTACTTAAATGCATCTCGTTTCAAAAGCTCAGTCAATGGGTGTGCAATGGAAGCATAATTACAGATGAATTTTTGATAGAATCCTGTGAGGCCTAGGAAACCTCGCAGAGCTTTCAGACTCGTAGGGATGGGCCAATTTAATACAACAGCAATCTTAGATAGATCTAGAGCCACACCGAACCTGGAAACAGCATGTCCTAAGTATTGAATGGAAGACTGACAAAAGTAAAGTAAAATTCATTATCAAGTAAGATTTGTAAAGTAATCTCCAAATGCCTTAAATGCTCAAGTAATGAACGACTATAGAAGAGAATGTTGTCAAAAAACACTATGATAAACTTATGCAACTGATCATAAAACAGAGAGTTCATTATTGCCTGAAATTTAGTTAGGGCGTTACAAAGGTCAAAGGGCATGACGACAAACTCATAATGGCCTTCATGAGTCCAAAATGTTATTTTATGGATGTCAGTTGGAGCCATGCAGATTTGATGATACCCAGATCGTAAATCCAATTTGGTGAACCAATATGCTCCATGAAGTTCATCTAGAAGCTCATCAATAGTTGGAATAGGAAAACAATTCTTGAAAATGATTTGATTGAGAGCCCTCTAATCAGTACAAAAATGCCACGATCCATCCTTCTTTTTAACCAGGAGGACTAGTGATGAAAATGAACTGGTACTGGGTCTAATCGCATCAATGCTTAACAGTTCCCGCACTTGAGCTTCAATTTCTTGTTTTAGAAAATAGAGGTAGTGGTATGGTCGAACGTTCAATGGTGCAGAACCTTCCAATAAGGGTGTCTAGTGGTCGGCATTTCTCTAAGGGGGAAGTTGGGATGGAGAATCAAAAATCCGATGGAACCTTTGAAGAAGAGATGCTAATTGCGGTTCGATTGTAGAGGTCTCCGTAGGTGATATTTGAACTTTAGTAGGATTTAGTGGAGGAGTTGGAACATATGGCCCTAACACTTACAAATGGAAAATAGCCTGCTATGGCCTCAGTAGAAGACAAAGATTTAAGCTGTGCTTTTGAGATCTCTATTGTCATGGGTTTGGTCTCGCCTTGTAATTGGATTAATTGTCCAGCTCGGATAAATTTCATAGTCAAAGTCTCAAAATCAATCAAAATCGGGCTTAGTTTTTTCATCCAGTGAACCCCAAGAACCACGTCGGCACCACTAATATGTAATAGATACAAGTCAACAGGGAAATCATTGCCCTGCATATGAATTAGAACATTTAAACAAGCCATTTTACAGGTTAACTCTTCACCATTGCCAATGAGGACCTTAAACTCAGGAGCAGATAAGAAAGGAAGACCCAAGAACTTGGCGAGACGAGGTTAAATGAAATTGTAGGTGCTACCACTATCAATGAGCACTTGCAGAGGTGTATGATTGATATAACCAGTGACTCTTATGGTTTCAGGAGCAATGTGACCCATTAAGGCGTTAAAACTAATCTGAGCAGTGTGTAGTAAAGCATCTGAAAGAAAATTGAAGTCATTAGATGATTGGGTGTTAGGAGTGTCTTCCCCCTCATTAACCAAAAGAAGGAGGAATTTGGCATTACAGTGATGGCGAAGTTTGAATTTGTCATCACAGTTAAAACAGAGACCCTTGTCGCATCGAGCTTGCATTTTGGTTGGAGATAATTTCTTGATGGGTAAAGAAAGTGGTGAGGTCACGGTGGTTTTTGCTGGAAGTAAAACTGGTGGAATAGTTGGGGAATTAGAGAAGGAAGGTAGAGGAGTTGGTTGAAGGCAAAATTTAGCATGGAGGTCTTGTAACTTGGCTTCTTGTAATTTAGCTAGGCCAATTGCATGAGTAAGAGAAAAAGGTTGAAGAGCCTGCACTTCCCAGTGAATATCTGCTTATAGGCCAGAAACAAAGCAACTCAATAAAAATGAAGGAGGTAACCCAATAACCTGATTAGCCAACTTCTCAAACTCAGTTTGATAATTAGCAACAAAGCCTATTTGAACCAGCTTGAAAAAGGACTCCAATGCATCTTCAAACAGGGAAGGTGAGAAATAACGCCGCAAAGCTTGCAGAAACACTAGCCAAGTACTTCGTTGGCCATTAGCGTGCATCCATTGATACCAACCGAGTGCAGCTCCGTCAAGATAAAAAGAAGCAATAGTAAAGCACTAATCATCCGGTGTTTAATGGAAATTAAAGAATTGGGAGATCTTGAAGATCCACCCCTGAGGATCAGAACCATCAAAATGTGGTACATCAAGTTTAAAGGAGGAATCAGGAAATGCAATGGTGTGAACATTGGTGGAGTGAATATGAGAATTGTCAGAAGAAGCAGAAGAAGAATGAGCCTCCATAGAAGTGAGCTTGGAGGCAATGATTTCCAATTGTTTTTAGAGATTGGCATGCGAATGGGTTAATTTGCCAATTTCTTCAGTCATTTTTTCAGATTGTGAAGCTTTGGATCAAATGCCCTTAGCCATGGCAGAGAGAAAATGCAATGAAAGCACCGATGTAGTGACCTGATTTCAAGCACAGGTCAAGCTCCCAAAACAAAATATCAGAAGGCTCAAAATTCTCTGTCTATTCCCTTTTAGCACCAATACAACTTATAGGTAAAACAAGAAAAACAAATACAACCAATCATTTCTAACTAACTAGTTGCAATTATAGGATCTCAATGACAACAGCATGTACTAGAGTTAGTGGAACATTCAGGAACTAGGCTACATAATCCTTCATCCAAATGGGTTTCTTTATTGCCCGAACTGGTCTAAACTACACAGCTGGACTTAGTGGTTCGGGTGGGGTAATTAGGCTCATAACATATTGCAACAGTTTTTTTTAAATTCCACACAAAAATAAATTAAAAAAGAAATGATAAAAGATATTACATAAAATGATTTAAATTTAAAAGTATATAATAAATTAAATAACAAATCAACAGAATGGAGGAGCATAGTTTACATAATTTGATAGTTTAAAATAGTGCGATTTCATATCAAATTTTAGATAAGAATCGATCTATTTTTACTAATTTAATTTACTAATCCCTTAAAGTATTTCTCTTCTTTTTGTTTATTTCATTGTTTTTCTTCTTTTTTTTTTATCTATCATATTATTTACAATTTAGACACCAATATTGTTGAGTAGAAATATAACACAATACATTTTCTTTTTACCATAAAAACATTTTAAATAATCTAAAGATTTAATTAGATTGAATTTACGTATTTAATTTTTGTCAATATATTCTTTGTTTTGAACAACCAATGTACTCTTTCTCTCTTTTGCTAGCCTTATTACCATTAAGATTTTTGCTTTTAAAAATAAACATGTGTAACTAATATGTTTATATTTATGATTGTAACTCCATTTTAATTATTTTTTTGATAAATTCCTCCTTAAGTGTCTGTTATGCAACATATCATACTTGTAATAATCTTATTTTTGAATAGAAATAATGTCATACTTCATTATATTTTATAATGACTCGAGAACATAAAAAATTGAAAATTTTATTGAATTTGCTTCCTAATAAGATGCTTATAGTACTAATAATTATTATTTTTTGTAAAGAAAATATTACTTCTATTAAATGTAATTTTAATCATTTAAAATTATGATGGTTTTTCATCATATGCATATTTTTCATAAAAAATTAATTTGATAAAAGCTTTTATATATATATGTATATATATACATATATATGTATATATATGTATATATATATCATTATTACATATTGCCTTTTTCTATTCATTGAAAGAAGCCTCTTTGAATCAAATTATTTTTTAAATATAATTCACAAATAATAGATAAGAAAAAAAATGGGTTGCGAGAATTTCTACTTGTCTATTTCATATTTGTTTTTTATTATAATTTTTTTCATATTGAAAATTTTTATTTAATTGAAGAATCAAATTGTGAAGAACTTATACCAAGTAATATGTTATAATTTATAAATCTAAATATATTATTATAATGTAAATACAATGGATTAGATTTTAACATTTTTATAACATTTTCTTCATTTATAATATGAAATTCATCTAAAATTTATTTACATAAATAATTTTAATTTAGATGAAAAATAATTTATAATCTGTCCTTTACACGAAATTGCAATCTGGTTGGTTGAATTGGAAGAATTGGACTTTTTCAAGTGTAAAATATACTTTAAAATATAAAAAAATAAAATAAAATATCATAATTATTGATGAAAAATATTAAAGTTATAAATAATTTAAAATTTAAATTTTAAATTTTAAATTTATTATTATTTATTTAATTTTAAACTCTAAATTTTTTAATTGAAAATTGCAATATTTTATTTTATTCTTTAAAATGCATTTTATCTTTAAAGGAGTTGAATCCGAATAGGAAGAGTTGAAGCCATGAGCCAAGAAAGGTGACCTGTTGGCTCAGCGATTTGGGCCTTATGAGATGCATGGAATTTTTTCATGTGATTTTTTAAATTTTGCATAAAATTTAAAAATTACGTTACGAAGAAAAAAAAGATTACTTCAAATTTGTAATTAAGTCAATCATTTATTTATTTAATTGTTTTCATTTTTTAATTTATAAATTATTTAATATAAATTAAATTAAACAACTTTTGAAAAAGGTGAAGTCAAAATTTCCTCCGAATGACATAACATGAGAGTTTTAAAGCAATGAAGAGCATTAAACTTTTACAGCCAAATTTTTTTTATTTTTTTCATTTACTTTAACTTTTATTATATTTTTAAATTACATATATATTATAATGTTTCAATTAAATCACATACAATTCAAATTTTTTATTATATTATTTTTTACTTGTATTTAGTTCACGAATTAATTGGATAAATAAATTATTATTGAAATCAATAATAAATTGTTATTAAAATAATAAAATTAATATCATATTTAAGATTTATATATGTTTATAAATTAGCTGTAAATTGTAAATTAATTAAATTTATGTGTTTATAAAATAGATAATTTTCAAAAAAAATACTTTCTATCAAGCATAATTTCATAAATTAAACATTTTCTGTGGTAAAGTATAAAAGTTAACTCAATTTCTTCTTTATTGCATCAATATTCCTTTTGGTAGGGAAAAAAATATCAAAATGCAATTGTGAACTTATGAGATAAGCAAAAGGTAATATAGTTACAAAATATTATTTTGATCACTAGCAATAACTTAATAAATAAAGTTAACATTATCGAGAACCTTTAATTCAAATAGTAGTAATATCTCATGAATGTTTTATATATTTCGCTGCATTGATGATTTGATCCATAAATTTTAAATGTATATATTTAATTATTTCGCTAAAAGAAAAAAAAAGGTCAACATTCACTTAATGAAATGTTTTAAAATAGGCTTAATACTAATGTTTCTGTAAAATTGAGAGGAAATTTATATATTTTACTTAAAATAAAAGGTCTTCAACAAACTAATAATTTAATGAAATAAAATATCATTTTAAATAGATTTACTTTAAATGATATGTTTATTATCCATAATTAGTGATTACAACTGCCTTCTTACATGACTAACAATTATGTTTATAATAATATTTGTATATCATAATGGCCTCAACTATTATGCTGGATAATCCTATTTTTTCATCATTTTATTTCATTGGTAAAAAAATTCAATTTAAGTGCACATATGATATTTTTTAACCTTTCATGGGAGAGTTAAATAAACGTTTAACTATTAAGATAATCCAAGTAATTATCTTAAACCTCCTAAAATCTCATAGTATTTTTATCTTAATTATAAAAAATTTATTTTTGTTAATATGTTATTACATAAATTAAATTAATATATCATCAAATCAAGTTAAAATGCAATAAATTATAATAGTTTCAAAAAATTATATGTATTACATTATAACAATTATTTTTAATATAATTATTAGATTGTATAGAATAAAATTAGGAGAAAGAAAATTTGTCAAAATTTCAAATTATACGGGATCATAATTCATTTATGGGGGAAGTAGTGTGCAATTGTGCCCTATTTGTTTTTTTTTTTGGCACTAAATTATAAAATATGACCTTTTTAAGTAACTAGCCAACAAGTTACAAATCATTACATCTTAACCATCAGCTACACTTCATTACTTTTTCTTCTTCATCCCATGATTGAGAAACAACCACCTAAATAGGGTGAGTTGCTTAGGAAATAATATTAAGGATAATTATCAATCAATTAATAGCGATTAAGACTATTTTTTAATCTAATCATTCTTAATTATAAAGTATTTTTTAACTAATCGAATCCAATTACATAACCTTAACTGAATTTAACCAATAAATTCAATTTTAATTAGTTAAGTTCGATTTTAGATGGTTTAAAATCTAAATTTTTTTTTCAAAAATGCTTAAACAATTTGATTTAAAGGTTAAAATTAGTCTATAAACATATGTTAATACCATAATTCCATTAATATAACTATAATGAGAAGCAATCAAGTATTAAATTACAAAAACATTCAATAAAATTTTGAAAAATTTTCAAACAAAAAAATTAATGTGAATTTTGGTTAATGTTAGTTAAATTCAATTAATTACAGGAGTAATTAATTGCAATTAAGAGTTTATTCTTGCAATTAACTAATTACCAAAAATTTATAATTTTTTTCTTCTATTTTTAATTGATAATAATACATTAATCACTTTTAATTGACTAATTTTATATTTGATCGATTAGTTAAGAATGGGTTGAAGATTTTTTATCACCTATATAATAATATCATGCCATTGTAGTCCTTCCCTTATAAATATATAATTTAGTTTAGTGGCAAATCATGAATCAAATCCATACTAATTTACCCCCTAAAAAAAATTTGATCCATACTAATAATATTTTCCTTCTAAGTGTTTTTTCTCTCTAAGAGCATCCACTGCTATGTCACCTTTCAGTGCCAGGAGTTTTTATCCATTCCTAGAGACACGGTAGACATCAAACTCCCTTTTTGGCAAGATTACTCTTTTCCTCTCATTCTTTTTTTATTGTCTCTGTATCTATTGCACACCAAAGCTCGGGAATCTTTCAAATTTGAGCAACAAACACGCCAGCAGAGCCTAATTTTGTTTTTTCATTTGTTCGATAAGATTTCAAACCCTTAATTTCATATTAATTGAGCCCATTATCAATTGCCATTATGATTATTTTATTTTTTATTTTTTTACTCTATTATTTGTTGGTTTTGTAGTGAAACTGTACTCTTAATTTTTACAAACCAATTATGATACCATTTACTGTACTTGTGTCCATTATGTAGTTCAAAGTTACACCTTTGCTTTAATTCTAGGTAGACTAAGGTTTTATTTGTTTCATTCGATGGAAAACATTTTTATAAAATATTATTATAAAATATTAAAATAAAAAATATTTTATTTTTATAAAGAATTTTAAAAAAATAATTTCTTCTATTTTAAAAAAGTATTTACTTCTTTTTATTATTATAATTTTAAATATCAATTTTTAACATAAACTATATATTGTATATTATTTCTTTTTCAATATACATGTAACAAATACTTTCCTACAAAAAATACTTTTCACTAAAAGGATGAAACCTAAATTTTTAATGCCCATTTGTGTTCTTTTGGAATTTTCCTCTAATGTCATTTAATTCCTTTAAAAAAATCTTGAATTTTATTACACTGGGATTGGTGTAGCTCAGCTATTTATATAATGATTTCTAGAATTAATTTTCTTTATAAAAAAATTAGAGGTTATTATGAAAAATTTTGTAATTTTCCTTATAAAATTACTCAATTTTCTTGTGAGAGAATGGAAGTAAAACCTCCATTTTTTCCCTAATGAGAGATAGGCAAAACCTTCTTTTTTTCTATATTTTTGTGTTCTATTTTCATTGGGAGTTAATTATGTCCATCCATGTTGTTGGTACATATTATTAATTGATGCTGTTAGACTAGACTGCAACCTACATGCATGTCCCAATAAGCTTCTCATAGGAAGAGAAAAAAGGGTCTTGGGCATTTTTTAAACTTTGAATTTTAATTAATTTTTTTTATTAATATAGCTATATATTATAAGAGAGTGAAAATTAATTGTTTTGGGAGCAAAATATTTAATTTGGTATAATTAAAATTTTAAATATTTTAATATCTATTTAAATATATATTTTTATTTTTCTTAATATAACAAGGATAATCTCCGCAATTAAGTTTCCAATCTTGTAGAATTTTAATTAATTTAATGGGTCCAAGTAAAACTTAAAACCATAGTTTTTAAAATCAAATAAATTATTGAATCACAAATTACTAATTCGTCAATTTATTAGTTTAACCATTGATTTATAGGTTGAATCAATTTTAAATTAAAGATATTAATTATATATATACTTATGTATACACTAGTATTATATTTATTTTTAATAACAAGCCATGTTAAAACTAAAAAAATAATATAATATAGTTAATGATATATATATAAACAAATAAATAATAAAATACAAGTGATATATCAATAATTTACGCTAGAAATATTTTTAAAAAATAATATAAATTTCATTAATATGAAATTATAAAGGCATTACATCTTAATTATTATGAAATTATAATTTTTTTATTTTTTACAAAAAATATGAAATTTGCAAAATCCGATTTATTGATTTTAACCAGTTCATACTAGGTTTGGTTGATTTGTACTAATTACAGCCGGTTAACACTAGTTCACATGCATTTTTAGCCTAATACCCCTAACTAGACCAAGTCCCTAGCTAATTTGCTTGTCCAACTAATTAGTCTAATTTAATTTTTAAAACTACACTTAAAATAAATTATTCCTACAATTATACATAAAAATTCAATCCAAAGTGCATGAATGTATGTAATTTTTTGCTAATATATGTGATTAGTGTCTAAATATCATTTCTATTTGTTGTTAAATGTAGATAGTAAATCCTGAGCAATTGAATCCCCGGGAAGATGATGATTGTAAAAGAAGGAATTCTAGTAAGGTAATTTAGAGATTATTCTCCTTTTTTTCTTCCCTTCACTTAATATTTTTCCCTTTCCTATGTTTCTAGAATTCAATAGTAAATATAATGATAATGATAGGTCACTAAATTTGGCTTGTAACACATTGGTAGGACTACTTGAAAGATGCAATCATCCTACACTAGGAAATGAAAGCCCTTAAAATTAAAGATTCTTTAACTTGGGGAAAGCAAAATGTCAATTTGATGATGTTGGCATTATCTTTTTTGCAACATCTAACCCAACTAAGTTTGCAAAAGATAGAAAATTTTATAATGAATTTCTTCAAAGGCAAAGTAATGATTTTGATAGTTTTGTTTAAGGAAATGTCAAGTCTGAAAATGCTTCATCAGAAGCTAACAAACTTGTTAAGGATGTCATAATTGTAAACTAGATGATAGCTAAAGCATTGCAACTTTGGTTGAAAGGAAAGGATGAAGAAGCGAAATAACTCTTAGTAAGAGAAAGAATATACCTACTTATTTAGAACTTGTTTGAGTGTTTTTATGTTTCCAAATTATTGGTTGTATATTTATATGTAGCATGTGCATAAGCTTCCCCCTCATTCCTCCTATTCAATTTATAGAATGTATGCATCTTTTTACTCAATTAGTTGTTTATACCAAGATTAAGTAAATTGATACAAAAACCATTGCTAATAGTTTTCAAACTATTATTTTTAGTGCTTATCAAAATAAACCATTTCATTGTTAAGGAAAAACAATTGCCTAACTGCTCTATTGGTTTTGTTCATTCCACCCACCATAATGAAGAAAAATTGTAGTCAAATGCCTAGAAATTTCTAGCATACAAATTTGGATTCTCTTTAGTCTAAGAAACAAATATGTTTTTAAATTGAAGTTCATTGCTTTGTTCTTAATTTTGCAATCTTCCTATTTTTGTTTATGAGTTTTGCATGTTGTGTTAGGAACACTTTTCTTTAAGTTTTTCTACCTTTTTAGCAATGTGGGAGTGTAAAAGGATGGAAGGAGATTAGGGAGTTTAAAATTTTCATGGCTCGGTAAATTAACAAATCACTCCTTGCAATTTGCTCTTATTTTCTCTTGTTAGAGGGGTTTCTTTTTTTATTTTTTTAATTTTATATGTTCTATCAAAAGCATGCTCTTCTAATTTAATGATTAACTTGAATGCATTTTTTGGTAAGTAACAAGAAGCTAAGAATATGAACATAAAATAGGATACTTAGGATTATAAAATTAGGCCATGGATTAGAGGAAGTTCTAGTAGGTATTTTCATAGCTTGGAACCTTGAATCTATTCTTTGTTTTCCCTTACCCCTTGTTTAGAACCACAAAGAACCTGCATTCAATTTATTTATATTAATAACCAATTTTTCACATGAATTCAATCCTAAAATGAATTGAATTCTCATCTTTTTATGATTCCAAACTAGGGATTAATTATGTATATGCTTGACTTATTTGCTACTTATTTTTAAATTTAAGGCTAAAATGAAATTTAGGTGGAAAAAAAGAGCAACTTCTACTATCTTTTTTAATGTTTTATTTTCTTGTTCTTTCTTCTATACAAGTGGTTTTACTGAAAATATTTTTTTAAGTTAGCACAATGGCATTGATGATTCATAACTGACCTCATTAACTAGACAAGGATTGATTATTATTGTCTTGAAAAATGTTTGATGTGTTTGCCCTTTTTTTTTCTTTTTTTTCATTACATTTTTATTTTATTATTAGTCTTGAGAAGTTATCATAATTGTTTTTGTGACATTTTCATTATTTTAGACATGCTATACAAAATATATTTGTTTAGCAAATGAAAGAAGAGGATCCAGATATGCATCTTGCTCGAATGATCATATAGAATAAGTAATGTAGCAATTCTACTCAAGTAAATGATAAATATGACTTTGAAGATGGTCAAAACAATAAAAAGTGTTGAAAGAAATAAGGGGGAAATAATCTTAAGGTCACTTAGAAGAATCATAAAGCAAAGTGGTTTTTAACATAATAAAAGCATTGTTTCTTTTGTTTAAAGAATCCAAATTAGCTTAGGCATCTTATTGTTTGCAACAAATGCAACTTGTTATGCTTGGTGATATTGGCAATTCATGTGAGTTATGAATGGTGTTATTATTAGAGTTGAAACTAATAAAAACTCATTTGAATATCATTATCTTGTACTACCCCTCTAATATGATTAGAATTTATCCATGCCCAGACAATGATTTTCAATAGTACACATAATAAAATATGTTATTAAACAAAGAAAACCTTAAAATAGTGCTTGTTTTGTAAGACTAGAACTATCCTAAAGTAAATATTTGATTTATTATTTTATATTAAAATAACTTATTGTTGAGAGAACTAGAATTATATTAGGTGTCTTCTTATGATAACTAAGAATAAATAATGACAATTATGTATTTTTCTTGAATGAAGCATTAACTTGTACAACATTGAAGTAAACATTGTCAATTAATGTTCAAACTACAAGGTTTTGTAGATTTTAGGACTTTCCACACTATTTGGTTAATTTTTTTTTTTACAATTTTTATTTACTCTTTAACAACTATGTCTTACTTTACAACATGAATCAGTTGCAAGAATGGTGGATGATGATGTGTGGACAAAAATCTACAATTTCAAGAAGTGCCTTATTATGATATTTGCAAGGTAAGGTAATATTTCTTGAAATTATGATGGGATTAGCACTACAATGGTGCCATCGTATGATAAACTATATTCCTTTACCTCAAAATATTACTAAAGAAGCTTCTTTGCACTTTAAAAAGGCCAGATGTCAATATTAACATTCCTTAGACATTAATAAATTATTTTCATGAAATAAAAGGCTATTTTGTGCTTGATGTGAACTGTGCTTGATGTGAACTATGCTTGATGTGAACTAAGTTATTTGTTGAAGAAACCTTCTTAGTTATTAGCTTTTGATGACTTTACCTTTTTGTTTACATATCTATTAAGTGGAAAAGGTGCTGATATTAGCACACTTTGATCTTCTAGCCATTACCATGTATGGTTAGAAGTTTCTAAAAATTGCATATTATGAATAAATTTTATGAATTTTTAAAAATTGCATATTATGACTAAATTTTATGAATTCTAAATTTTTCAATTAAGATTGGCATTTCATTACTTTTGGTAAAATTCATGTATTATTTGTTCTTGTAATTTTTGGTACTATTTACATGCATCCTATTCTTTGTTCATTATAGGCAATTGATGAAGATGAAGATAAATAGAGCCAACACAATGCAAAGAAGCTCATTGATACAAGTTAAAAGGGATTGTGTAATTCAATTGAGATTGGCATTTCACTACTTTTGGTAAAATTCATGTATTATTTGTTCTTGTAATTTTTGGTACTATTTACATGCATCCTATTCTTTGTTCATTATAGGCAATTGATGAAGATGAAGATAAATAGAGCCAACATAATGCAAAGAAGCTCATTGATACAAGTTAAAAGGGATTGTGTAATTCAATTGCAAAATAATTTCTATATTTCCATGTTGAATTTAGTTTGAAAAAGGGTTTCGTGTATGTTATTGATGATGAAAAAATTTTTAAGAGTAGCCTTGGCTTGAACATTATTAGAGGCATGCTACAATTACTCAAAGAAGATATGTATTAAGGTTGGTGATCCAAGTTGATAAACTAACAAAAGCAAGCAATACCAAGTTTTTATAAAATTGGGAACCTTTTGATTGGATGTAACAACTTCATTTTTAGCATATGTTAATAATGTTGGGAATTCGGATTATTACATGCAGCGAAAATTCAAAATTTGATTCAAATTCTACCTAGGATCCATGCAAAAAGCATAAATCAATGATTAGGATTTTACTTATTGGGCACTCATGTTTCTACTGATCAAAACTACAGAGCGGATGAATCAAACGCCTGTCGGAAGGTACAACATCTCTATGGTATCCACACGGAGTGAACAACGACCTTTCGCCCTCTACGAATCTGCTAGGATGAGTTTCTCTCTCTAGGAATTAGGATTCGATATTTTCTAAGTGATTTAGAGTTTTGAGAAGCTTATGAGCGTCTACTAAATGTGCTGCCCTCAAGTCCCTTTTTATAGAACTTAGGCAAGCCATAATCCTAATCCTACTAGGATAATACTTCTAAAATCCTAATCACATTTAACAACTCATCTTATCCTTATCCTAAAGATAATGAGGAGAGATAGGACTTATATATTAATTATCTAATATTAGATAATATTATCTCATAATATAAATATCTTAATATTAGATAATTGCATATAGTTATCAAATATCAAAATAATATTATCTCATAATATATTTATCTAATATCTGATAATGTAATTATTTGATATTACTTTAATATCAAATGATGTCACATAATATTATATATATATATTACATGAATAACACATTATTATTCTTAATAATAATATATATGTACGAAAATAAGTTTAATTAATTAGATATTAATATAATTAAAGTCCAATTAATTATTGTCTTATTCCTACTCCTTTTGTGTGATCCTGTAGATTCTTATTACATTGATAATGACTCATTATTGAGCTATAGGCAGTGAGCGGTATCTAGCAATATATCACTGTCACTCAAGTAGTAAGAATGTCTATGATTCGGCATCCACCTAATACATGATTAATATTTTGCATCATAATCCTTTTTGTAATAATATCCAAATTGAACTGGAGGCATGGAATGTATCATCCTCGTCAATGTTCAATTTATATTTTTTGATACTAAGTAGACTTAAAATAAATAATTGATATCACATATTAATCCAATTGAGCATGGTAATGCATTTCTAAGTCTCACTCAATTAAGGGGCTCAAGGATATTTCTCTTTTATATAAGAGTAACAAAATTCCATCTACATCACTTGCTTCCCTCTACATGATTCATGATACAACTAATCAATGCCTTATTCGTCATCTTGATTAAAGGTGACATAGGACAATATTAAAGTGAGTAAATCCTCATGTAGGGAACTGTAGTGACTTCAGGTTAAAGGTTTATGTGTATTTGTGATCATATGAGAATAACTTGTGACACGTCTATCCATGTAATATTTTCATAGTGGGTCAGTCCAGTACATTATTCACTAACAATATACTCATGTATTGACTTGATATCACATATTCATGATTCGTAATTATCAGTCACTATACATGCTAGTCTCAATATATTATTACTATCTTTTTCGTAATAATACTTGACTAGGGGTATTTTAGGAATAGCGAAGCTATTCTAAGGATAATTATTATATTAAGTTATAAATCGCGCAAAATAATAATAAAATTGTGAAAAAAATATAATAATTAAATTACCTAAAATAAAACATAATACATTGTATATTATTTCAATTATCTATATGATTAGTTCCTAAGACACACACTAACAAATAATGTATTTAGTCCCCTTTTTTAATAATGTATAACATATGTATAACCTAGTGATTCGAGTGGATGGATTAACAAAGGCAAGCAGTAGCAAATTTTTATAAAAATTAGGGACCTTTTTTATTAGATGAAAAAACTTCATTTTTAACATATATTAATAATATATTGAGTCCCTAATGACTATTTATGAATCATCTTAACAATGTATGTGGTAGAGTAATTTAACCAAATTTTATTGAAAAATCTATAAAAAAATATGTGTTTGTACAAATTTCTTTGAATATGCAAATTTATGATATTTTTCAAAAAAGGCGATAAAGCATAACACAAAATTTGAATTGGAAATGAAGTGGATATAAATAGTTCATTGAATAAAATTATTTGAATTTAAATAATTTGACTTATTATGCAACAATGTATAAAGCATAAGATGATCACATTATATTACTATCTTTGTTGGAAATAATCTATTTGATAATTGAATCTGTAAGATATCAATTTTAATTAATTTTGTTAACCAGAACATTGTTGATTTTGAAAAGAGAGGGTAGGAAATTAGTTTTAAAATATGTTCACATCCTTTCAGTACAAAGAGAAAATATTTAATTCTTTCATATAGGGATTAACAATTTAATTAATATTGATGCTTAAAAGATTTGTATCTTTCTTGTTCCATAGTTAACAAATATAAAAGAGAGTATCTCATATCAAATAATTTATAATTGCAAACACAAATATATAAGATTAAGAATCTAATTTTATCATCTTAACCTTATACTTACTTTAATTAGATTATTCTTTTGTGTTTGATTAAATTTCTTCACTAATTTTATTTGTTTACTTAATTATTTATCAACTTATCTGTATCCCTATACTTATACAAAAGTTGGCATTCTATATAATTAACAATTGTTTAAATTTGTATTTTACAATTAAATGAAACAACTTAAGCATATAAGTAAATTACCTAAAGCAAAATTACAACAATAATAGTAGAGATGCTATAAGTTTCAAAAACTTATTACTAATTAACATAAAGTACAGCTTAAATAAAAGTTTATAATATAATTTTTTTGTTTAGATGCAATTTAAACTCCTTAAAATACAAATTGACATTCCTTTATTCAAAATAATCTATTTTTGTCTTTTTAAAGACCTAGTTGGTTTGATTATAGTTCTTTTATGAAGTTTCCATTAATTAATTAATTATTTATTTAATTAAGGAAAATGCTAATGTAGAATATTAATTTTCACCATGTTCCTTATTTGCCTAATTTATTTCTAGCTTTGTAACCTATTATTGGAAAAAAAATTATATTTGCAATTTTAATGACAAAATGCAACAAAATTCTAAATTTATGAACCTTAATCCATTTTCTCCCAAAATTAAATCAGTTTATAACATAGGAAAAAGAATAATGCACTCTTCTTTTGTCTTCACCATGAATTATTGCTAAGGGTTAAAATAAATTAAGTTAGGCTAGGCTTTAGTATAAATAAGTAAAGCATAATTCAAAATTTGCTAGCTTAAGCTTGATTTATAACCTATTTGTAGGCCAAAATTTTGGCTTAGCTTATCTTGCTTATAAAGTTTAAGAAGACTAACCACACTTTTGTCTCTCATTGATTCTAAAATCAAGCCTTAGTACTTGGTCTAGCACTTCCTAATAAGTGGTAGCATCATTAAGGTGAATTCATTTGAAATAGTTATCATGCAACCCTAAAATAAATCTCTCAACCTTGACCCTTTCAATAAGGATCAAATATCCCGTATATTGAGACAATTGAGTAATTTAAGTATTATATTTGGTAATGAGAAGGTTCCTTTGCTTCAATTGCTTAAACTCTATAATCTTGGCTTATCATACACTCGAGAATAAGAAACAATCAACAAAGCTTACCTGAACTATTGCCCAAGCTAAAGTTTCCATGTGTGGATCCTTCTTATTAGTTGCACTCATAAACCAATAATGAGCAACATTATCTAGTCCATACCCTGCTAACTCTACTAATAAATATTATGGACATTGCAGTATTTTTTTTATCTTTCAATTTGATCAAAAAACTAATAGAGATCCAATACTAGATTTATACAAGAATACCAGGTGGGGTTTAGTTTAAGAAAATCATGAATTATGTAAAAAATTATTCTTAGCACTCCTTCAAAAGGAGTATACTTACACTTATGATCATATTCTTGGTCTCTATTATGATATTTTCAATGTTCTTGTTTGTTTTGCCTTCAATTTGGATTGAAAGCTCTCATTACTTGATTCATAACTTGTTGCATTAAATTTTCCATCCAAGGAGGAATTTATTATCCATTATTTTCATTCTCCTTACATTTACTATTTTAAAAAAAAATACAATGTCTCTTTGCATGGCCCTAATATACTTATTCAATATTGTTTAGCACATTTAATACATAAATATACCTTACTTAGTTAAGTATACTTAAAGTTTGTTTGGTTAGGGGGAAAGTAGTTTTTTGATAATTATTTTTCTACTTTCTTATGTTTGGACATCCAAAAAAATTGGTCAACTAGAAAATAAAATTTGATCAATTGAAAAGTTATTTTAATTTTCTAAAAAGCAATTTCCATTTTTTCAAAGATGGAATTCATTTTCTGAATACACTTTCCTTGCTTAATGTCAATGCCTCTCTTGCTTGAACCTTCCTTATATCTTGATTTAACTTGGCTTTGTTGGTCTAGATACATTAATGTGGACACCAAAAGTGATATATGTTGTGAGCTATTTGTACATTTACTTAGTGATGGAATCGATTTAACAGCATGCTTATTTAAGCTTTTATGGGTTTCAATTTTAGAATTGAGTGAATCGATATGCCATTTTAGGGTTGCATGTTCTACATTTTGGACCTGATGAATCAATTCACCAATAGATTTACTTATAAAATTATGCATTTTTGGAGAAAAATCAAGATTCATTTACACTAATTTTCTTCCAAAATTCATTCCTTATGCTTTAATTCCTCATTCAAGCACTACAAAACATAAATCATCATCATACAAACTAAATTTAGCAAGAAATCTATATTAACAACATTCTAGTGCACATTTCACCAATCTTAACAAATATAAACAAAAACCTAAACTAATCTTAGCCCAAATCATTCAAGTTTAGCAAGAATGTTTACTTATTAATTGTAAAAGAGATGATAGATACTGAAATTGAAAGTGAAGTTGCTCATAAACATCAAGAATCAAAGGTTTAGGAAAGAACCTTATTAAATCCTAAATGAAATCTTATCATCTAAAATAAAAGAATAAGAGAAGTGATAAGGAATTGCTATAGGACTAGAGTGTAAGGACCTTTATCTTGCTTAAATGGACAAGAAGAGGAAATGGGGTTGAAGATTGAGATTATTGTTTAGAGAAAATGAGAAGAATGAAGATGATGATATTAGGTAAAATTAGGGAAATGAGTTAGTTTAAGGATTATAAGCACTAAGGGCAAAATGGAAAGACTATCCCTAAGTTTTCTTTACTTTCACATAGTCATCTTTGATCACATTTAACCTTAATTTACTCATACTTATATATTCATAAACCATTTCACATTGTAGAAAATTTTATTTTGCAACCATATTATAATTATTTATATTTATTTTCAAATGAAATATTTTAAAATCTAGTGAATGTAACATTAATTGACAATTTGTACTAAAAGTTGATAATTAATAAGTTAATTGTATTAAATATGCTTGATAAATTTAGCCATTGAGTTAATTGAAAAATAAAAAATAACATATTAATATAAATGGAAATGGAAATTAAATTAATTCATATTTATTACTTGACTAAATTATATTAATGTAATCAATATATTCAAAGTAAGAATATAATTACGTAATAGTTAATTAATTATGTTTTATGGTATTATATATTTATTTATTTACTTATTTTTATGTATTTATATTGAACTAAAGAGTATCAACTAAATATTTATTTATATAATTATAATATAAGTTGTAATTTAAATGAACTAAGTGAAATAAATTTGAATTTTTTTAAAAAAAATTATAAATTATAAACTACCTTATGAAGTTTATCAAATTAGAATATATTTTTTCGAGTAAGTTAGTGTGTCAAATATTCTTAAATATTAACTTATAATTTATTAACTATCATGTTAATAAGTTATATATTAAATTATTTATTGTGCTAAATACACAAAAAACCTCTTTGCTTCATCAGTGAATAAGATTATGATATGTTATTAAAAAAATAATGATAATAAAAATTTCACAATTTTTCAATACATGAAAATACATAATAAGTGATTGCATAAAACTAATGAATTACATAGGACAATAAATCAAGTTCAAATATTATTTAAGTAAAAAAGAAGCTATAAGCATCAAAAATAGAATTTAAAATTAAGTTTTAAATATTTTATATTTATTACATTGAACTTTATAAATTTATCATATTATTTTATATTTTTTGATATCCCTTAATTTGTATTTAAAATTTTATTTCAAATCTTATTTTTGTCATACGTAGCATTTTTTATTTGAAAAAAAAGCTAAAGAAGATGACTACGAGGAAAAATAAAGACAATAATAATCCTAGTTGTTAATTTTTATTTCTTTAAATTTCATATTTATCGAATGTTAAGGGGGTATTTGCTTAGCAAAATATTTTTCACATTCTTGAGAATATTTTATAAAAATGTTATATTTTCATATTTAGTTCAAAATTTTAAAAAATTTATCCAAAAATGTAATATTCTTAAAAATATTTTAAAACTCAATTTTTCCTCAAATATTCCTATAGAGAATGTGGGTATCTTAGATTCCTATCTCATGGAAATATTAATATTAAAATAAAAATATAATTTTGCCTTTATTTTTTTTACCCTAATTTATTTTAAAAAATTTTTATTTTCATTTTTACTTTAAACTTATATTTCTTATTTTCATTTTTTATGATAATAAGTATAATTACACTAAATAAGTAAAAAAATAAGTAATTTCTAAATTCCAATCCTAATTTGCTTTGAAATTTTTTATTTTTATTTTCAATTTTCACTTCTAACTTATACTTTTCATTTTCAATTTTTTTTCATGCTAACAATGATAATTACATTAAATAAGTAAAAAAATTAAATAAATAATTTCCTAATTCTAATCTTATAAATTTATATACAATCTCACGACATATTAAAAAAAAGATTCATAAAATAACTTTAATATATTAAAATTTCATTTTTATGATTAAATTGATTAATATTGCATGTTCACATGTAATATATGTTTTTTAAACTATCTCATTTAAATAAAAATTATAACTAAAATTTATAATTTTTTTATAATTTTTAATACTTGAAAAATAAAAAAAATAAAATTTTATATGTGTGAGTAATATGAAACTAATATCTTAGTATTAAAGATGACTTACTTTTAAAATTAATTATATGAAAAATTCAAATTTGAATTCAAGTTCTTAAAATTTTTAATATTTTATATATTAAATTTTTATTACATTTTAATAGAATAAAATTCAAATTATTAATTTATTAAATCTTCAAAAAAATTTATTTATATATTTTTAATTAAATTTATAATTTACTATAAATAAAGAAGTTAATAAGGATATTTTTTGAAAAGTAATAAGATTTCAAGGAATATAAAGTGTGAACTAAATATGAGAATATAATATATCTAAAAATCTAAAAAAATATTTTTAGAAATATAAATATATATATTGAACCAAATATATGAATATTATATTCCAAGAAATCGCGAATGTGTACTTTTTTGGAATATAAGATTTTATAAACCATTAGTTTGAGCCTATAGAAACATTAGTTTGGGCCGAATTGGATTTTAATTAAAAGTCAGTTTTTGGAACTGGGTACGATCCAAATCATTAAACTCCGCCGAATAAGCTTATAAAAATTAAGACAAGAAACAAAAATGCATCAGTTTGGGCCTGCATCCACGCGGATCATGCTTATCCCGATCCGACCCGTTCCTCATTCCACGCGGATGAGATCAAGAGGCTCAAACTATGAAACATAAATAACTGGTCGGCGCAGACAATTCTGTCTCGGTGTCCGGCACAGCATCTTATTCCTCTCTTCCTCCTCTCCCTACCGTTTTCGACCTGCTTTGTAACTCAGGTCTTCTAGTATTTTACACCCACGTCCTTCGATGTAAGCAGGAGATTGGTCTTATCTGGGATTCATTTTCTCCTCGCAATTCTCAAGCCCCTGAATTTTCGCTCTTCGCTGCCATGGCAAACAACTCCAAAGAAGAACCCAAGTCTGCTCCTCAGTCCGATCGGTGGTACAATCTCACATTAGGTTCTTCTTTCAAAGACGACAGTTCTAACAAATACTGCACTCTTCGATGTGAGTTTTTTTTTTTTTTTTTTAAAAGAAATTTCAAATTTCCTGTTTCCTTTGTGGGTCGATTTTGTTTTTCCTTTTAGTTCATAGGTGATAAAGGTCAACAATCAAAATTTGATTTTGAACTCATATATTGCTATAGTCGCTAATTTATGATCTGGGTTCTTCTTATTATTTTCTATTCATCCTTTTGTGCCTTTGTTGTTTTTTCTCGTCTAGTTTATAGGAGCTAAGGGGTGATATTTAAGTCGTGAATTTTCGTCGGGGTATGTTCCAGTAGTCAATTTAAAATTTTGATTTTTTTTTTCTTATTCTTTTCTTTTTATGCTTCAGTCATTTTTTTTTTTTTTTTGGCATATAGCTTATAGCAGCTAAAGGATATTGTTTATTAAATCTGCAATCATGACATGCTTCAGTAATTGATTTATGATTTTGTTATTGTTGGTCTTATTATGGGTTTTAATCATCGAAAAGTTTGCAAATTTGTTTGTAGATGAATTTAAGCCAGCATCCGTCGATAAGAGTAAGCCAGGATTACTACGGAAGACCAAAGAAAATAGAGTTTCTGTAGAATTTCAGAACAACCAATTAGGAAAACCCAAAGTTACATTTGAGGGAAATAGTGAGGAATACAAAGAAAATGATGCTGTCTTGTTCTTTGATGGTGAGACATTTCGATTGGAGCGACTTCATAGGGCTGTTAAGCAATTGAGGCACCTTAGATTACCTGGTGAATCTGCAGCTGCAGCTGCAGCTGCAAATGTGGCTGCTCCGCCTGTGCCAGCAGCTGAGACTCGGTCATCCCCTGTTGGGAAGTCCACAAAACCAGCAAACTTTGGCAGGAGCTCATATCAGGCTGTCCCAGTAAGCTCTAAATTCCTTCAGTGCATCAATTGTTTTATCACTTCAGTGATGAAGCGCTATACTTTGTATTAAGTTATATCCACTTACAGAAATTTACTCTGCCTTAAATCATATCATGGTTGTTGTTGTCATGTTTAGTTGTTTTGCAAATTAAAATTACTTCTACAATACACAAAAAAAAAAAAAATTAGAATGTTTATGGACATTGCAGTGCATTATGAGTCCCCATCATGTTTTATTGCAAATTACAATTACAATGTTGTATCAGATATTTGTGTACTTTTTTTTAATTATATTTTTTAAAATTGCTATTGTTATTGTAGCCGCAAAGGTCCAATTTTTAATTTTATTTTTGGTACCCAATGTTTATGCTCATTACTTAGTTTTATGTTTCATCTCTCACGACAGGGCTGGTAGAGTATTTTATTACGCTATATGAGCAGAATTCTTTATGAGTTTCACTTAAATTCTTTTATATTTGCAGTTTTAATTTAAGCTATATAGAGAAGGTTAAAAGATGGTTTTGTTATATTTTTTATATGCCCCCTTATGAGTACTAATCCTAGCATTAAGCAATAGGGAAAAGGACACCCCCCCCTTTTTTTTTTCTTTCCAAAACAATGATCGTATTTTCTGTCTGGCTTGTAATTCTTCTTGACAGCGGAGATACTTTTAGATCACTTTCAGGCAGTGTTGATGCTAATCTTCTCTCTCTATCTTCTTCTTGATGGTTTTTCAACGTGGAAGGGCAAGAACAAACATAAATTGTCTTTTTCCCATCATATCTCCTTCTTTCCTGGGTGACTTTAATTATACTTTCTGTGACACAGGTTGAGGTGGAACGAATTGATATAGGAGAATCTGAGAATCCAGGTATTCAAAACATACTTAAAATATTTCTGTAATTGTTTTTTTTTTTTAATAATTTTTCAGTAAGTTACTAGCTTAATTTACTGTGCTACAATCCAGACAGAGAACATATGGGATATAATTAACTGAATGGCACGTGAGTTCTGTACCGTGTTCTGGTCATGCTTTATTTTGGGCCTTTTTTTTTTTTCCTATTCCATTTGAATTCTTTTTGTAAACTTTTCAAGTCAGGGATAGTCAGTTATTTTGTTTTCATCTAATGTCCGTATTCCAGATCTTATCCATCATAATGCTCTATCTCTGATGATTTATGCTTTTATCATCTTCTGCTTAAGCATTTTCTTTACATGTTCTCCAAATTCTAAAAAAATGTACATGGTAGCGCTCTGATATTTCCATTTGATCTCCCACTGATTGTCATGTAATATAGTGACAGAGGTGTATGAGTGTAACTTATGTACTAGCTTGAGTGGCAGAGTTGTAAATCACTTCTCACTTTTAAGCTGTGTCAATGGAATTAACATCAGCATGAGACCTAATATCCATAATCCTTGCATGCTAATCCACTGGAAAGGTTCTGTTTCTTTCTCTTGTCATGGTATTCAAAGCCAGTGAAAAGATCCTTGGCGCTGCTCAATTATCTATCACCTCTGAATTGTGGGTCCCACTTAAGGGCCCCCATTCTTGCCAGGTCGTCCCTGGTTCTCTTATGATTGGTTGGTGGGTTTTATCTATCTCTTTTGGGTGGCATCTTTCTGTTTGAATATTTTTGCTGTTGCAACCTTTTTCCACCAACTACATTGCAGCTGTGTTAATTTTCCAGCCTAGTTTTGATGTAGCCATGACTCCCTTTTCTTTTCAGTCAGGATTCTTTGGTTGACTGTGCCTCTAGTCCAGCCATTGTATAGGCTGTTTTGAAGCTCAAGAACGTTTGATTCGCTGGATATTGTTTTCTTGCTGGTTTTATCTAGCATTTGGGATGGCATTGGTGGAGCATAGTTGGGGCATAGGGCACCCCCCCCCCCTTTTCCCCAACAAAATAAATAAATAATTTAGGTGAAGATCCATCACTGTTCTAAAGATTATCGTTACAAGCTTCACCACGTCAATGTGTGGTTTACCAGTTAAATCCTGACATTGCCATTGTTTTACCATGAGTACCTATCACATGGATGTTTTTTTCTTTACGATAGATTATGAAATTGTTCATCCAGGGGTGACTTTCAAGTATCAAATGGCGTTTGTTATTGCCAAGTATCTTAGCTATTGAATGCATGAAATGATTCAAATTTGTAAGCATAATTTTCTGTGGTTTTAGAGGTTGATAACTCTTTTCCACTGAGCATATATAGGCATAATGTATTCATCTTTCCGTGGCATATTTCCATGTGATCCAGACTTACTGTTTGTATTATGGTATTCCTTTCTCTCTCCCCACAATTTAGATTTTCTTCTCCTAGGAAAAGAAACATTATCGTTGCTAGATGTTTAGTCACTGAATGATTACAGGACCGCTCTTCATTCTTGTCAGTATTTATCTCCGATTGTTGAATGTTGGCTGTTTTCATTAATGTTGATATTCATCTGTTTGTGGACACTATGATTTTGCATCAAGTAATGGGGAATTCCAGCCGTATAGAATTTATACCTCTCTGGTGTCAGAAACGTTTGTATTCACAATTCTAGAAACAGTGCTATGGTTTTACTGTTCATATTTTCTTTGTCGTTTGTGACACTAATTATTATATGACAGGTGTCAAACCTAGTAACAAGGGCATGGTTGATCATCCGACTGAGCCACCTACTACTTCTGCTAGCTCACCAGGCCCCAAAAATGCAGTTGAGGAACATCAAGACATAAGTATGGATGAACTTTTTGGTAGTGCTGAAGATTTCAATACTGAAGACAAGGATAATGTTGGATTTGACATCAATAGAACACATCAAAATGATACTGATGATGAAATTGCTGATGTGGACGATAGTGGTGATGAGGTGGAGAAGGGACCAAATGCCGCAGAAGCTCTCAGAGCCCAGGTGAATGCTGAGGAGAGGGATGAGCAGACTTCTAGTTCTAGCAGTAGCAGCGGTAGTGGAAGCAGTGGAAGTGGAACTGGCAGTGGGAGCAGCAGCAGCAGTGATAGTGATGGCAGTGATGAAGACTCGGTTAACTCAGTCTGAGAGGTTGTACAACTGTTGCATCCTCTGCCTCCTTTTTTTTTTTTTATAAATTAGTTCTCGACAAAATTATAAATTTAGGATTTTCTACCATACTGGAGTTGTGACTATTTTAAATGATCTTAGTAATTTAAGAAAATACCGTTAATAACTCAAGTAAAACAGATTAGTAAGTTGTAACTGTGATTAGTAATTTAAGTACCTTTTGAAAATGGTGCTTGAATTCAGAGGAGTTTGAATTTGAGGGAATTGCTTGAGCTACTTGTCCCGATCGTGCGATTTATATATAAAAGATTACAAGGGAATATTCAATTGATTAACCTAAGAAAATTAACTATAATCATCTTACGTTTGATTTTCCTAGTGTGTGTGTAGTTTGATCTTTAATCAAATAAGAAATTAACCTAACAAATTGAGAAATTAATCTCGGATCATGTTAGGATGATTGTTTAAGTTATATATAATCTCAACACTTCCCCTGAACTTAAAACATATCTATCATATACACTTAGTTTGTTATATATATAATTAATTATTGGTCCTCGAATAGATTTGGTAAAAATATCAGTTAGTTGATAATTTGAATTTATAAAAATAGTGGTAAAAATATTAGTTAATCTTTTTTCAAATGAAATGATAATCAAGTTTAATATGCTTAATCCATTATGAAAGATTGGATTTGAAGTAGTGTGCAATATAGCTTGATTATAATATATAAATTTTATAAGACTTGATTTATATAATTTAAGTTCTTGTACTAATTATTTTAACCACATAAGTTTACACATAGTTAATACCATAGTCTAGTACTTGATTTTTATATTTGATCTTGCCATTATATTTTATTTTTTACATTTTACATTTTCATGAAATGAGATTTATTTCAATGAGAACATGATATTTGAAAGTGAATCATTGATCATTTGGAGAATCAACCCAATTTGCATTAGAATATTTAATAATCTCAATCTTCATATAATAAACTTTTTTTTGGACTTCTTTAATTATATTTAAGAATTCACATTGTAATATCTTAATGAACTTCACAAGGTGAGAATGATTAACTCATTATATTTATAGCAAAGAAAATATTAAGTTGAGTGATTGTGAGATATTAATGTCACGACCGAAAACTAGGGGTCGTAACCGGCGCATGACCTTAGGGCAAAATATAACCATATAGGCCATGCTAGCCTAACATATTGAAAGATAATCTGTAACCTGTTTCAAACTCAAGTGGGCATATATCCAATACACAAATACTAACTTTTCACATATATAAAGTCCCACATGGATTTTCTCATTTTTCAACATTCACCTGTTAAATTATATATATATATATATATATATATATATATTAACATAAAATCCATATCGTTTGGTATTCAAACAATCCTTTGCAAATATAACAAAATGCATACATATAAGTTTATAGAAGCATGCCCTGTCTGTGGATTTAATGGAGCACATCTAAGAGTATTAAAAACTTACAATTTAAAAAAAATATATATAAAAGTTCTATATCAAGCCCACATGAACAAATTATAGCTTACCACAAAAGAATGCTCCTTTCTCTTTAAGGAGCTGCAGATAATGGACTAGAAGTCAAGTCTCTATCTGAAAAACATTACAACAAAAAGAGTGAGTTGTGGATTCAGTGAATAGATAATATGAATTTTCAACGAAAATGGGACAAGTCATGACACGAGCTTTTCCTTAAAAATAGTTAAATAACTTTTCAATATCAAAAAAATATCAGAAGAGTTATGCAATCATATTTGACAAAATGACAATTGAAATATTCCTTAGAAGTAAAATATTAAAACATAAGTTTCAAGTTAAGAAGTAGATAGTAGATTCTTGAATCATGAGAAATTATCATAGATATAGAATCATGGTAAAAAAATTTCAATATAATATATTCATGATAAATAAGTAATCATAATTAAAGTTAATGAGTTTTAAAAATACATAAAGCACCAAAATCACACTCTAGGATGGGAGATTTCCAGTTATGATTAACAAACATGAACATTCCACTCATGAATTAATACTTTTAAAAGAGCTCTCAGCTGTAGGCAACCTATCAAGCTACCATAAACCAATCCACATGCGTTGGCCGACACACGGGGTTAGCAACTCCCCTGCTAATTGGGCTTCGAACCAAGGTGCTCCAAAGCTAACGTCATCACTGCCGTTAGCTACAGTTTTTAACTAGTCTTCTCCCAAAATAAATTTATAAAACAGCAAAACACCAAGCATATATATAAATAACAGTTATATGAGCAATTATTGGAAATAAATAGTTTCATACATCAACATTTTAAAACAATCTCAAACCATACTCCTTTCAACTATGTGTAGTTCACCAAGGCTTTCAATCATGGTAATCAATATCTCTAATATCATATTATTCCAAACTCATCAAAAATTAATTTTTTTACAACATACATGAAACTTTAATACATTATCACTTTATTCATAACAATCTTTCAAAGAGTATTACAAAATAAGTTCCAACAATACACCATTTCAAATAAATCAATTTTCTCATCATAGTGTCATTTTAGTATCATTCTTAATCATTATAGCTTAAGGAAAATTTAAAGTGCTTGTCCCAAGAGTGCCTAGAGCTCTACACATATATGGAATTAGAATGCATAGAAAGTAATGACAATTAATAAATTAATTAAAATTAATATTTCAAAGTATAGAGAAATTTGGAAAGTATATAAAAATATGAAAATACACATTATCTACTCACAAAATGGCCAAAATGCTCAAGTTAATTTCTTCCCACTTCTTGAACCACCAATGCCATTAGGAAGTATTTCTTGACCTTGAGTAAGCAATTAAACAACAATTCAAATACAAATCAATACCCAATTATATTATCAAGCTCCCTATTACAAAATTTCCAAATTCCACACTATATGCATAACCCTAAAATAATCTAATCTTTACTATCTACTAATTAATTTAAGCTATTTTAACTCCTAATTAAGAGAATAAAGCTTGGGAATTACTTTATTAAGCAAAAGAGAAGAAAATTCAGAGCTTTTGTCCAAAACCCCCTAAAAATATTATTATTTAGAAACAACAGCAAGAAGCAGGGGAAAACAGGGAGAAAATGGAAGAAAACGTGCAGAAATGTGAAGAAAAGGGGATTGTCTCGTGTATCTAGAAGTGGAAAAGGAGGAAGAAGAAGAAGTGAGCTGAGAAGAGAGGGAATGCATGTGCTCTGTTCTGTTATGGCTGTTGTGTTTCGTGTTGCTACTAAATTCTATTTTATTTTAGGGTTTTGTCTCGGGTTGGTTTCTGTTTCGGGTCAAAAGGGGTTTTTGGGTCATGGGTTGCTGGGTTTTAGTACACTGGGTCACGGGTTCAGTAATTTATTTACATTTCTGCCATTTACTTAAGACATAAATGTAAATAAGGAAATACCTTCATTTGGATTAAAAAATTCAAAAAAATTAAAACTCCAAAGAATAAAAATCTAGATTTTTGGGTTTTAGTTCAAAATGTCAAATTTTGAAAAATTTCAAAAATAACATCTTCTCAAAATGGTCCTTTTAGGTTTCCAAAAATTCATTAAAAATCACTCTTTGATACAAAAATACAAGAGGAACAATTATTGAAATTTTTTATTTTCAAATAATACATATTTCATGTAGCCCTCCAAGGAAGGCACTTAGAAAAAATTTTGAAATTCTAACAAACTCAGCTTTATTTGTAAAATTAAGCTAAATAAGAGTATAAATCAATTTAAATTCTTTCAACGAGTTGGTAAAGAATTAATCTAAGGCCATTTAAGGTAATCCCAAGTTTATATCAAAGCTATCTAGCCGTATTCTTACGTTATAACAATTCTATATTACCTATTAATGGTAGGGCCATTACAATTAACTTTCTAACAAGTCTATGATATTTTCCTAAGTTTGTAAAAGGCTCCTTTGCTTTGGCAAAAGTTTTTACACTTAAATCCATAAGTGTGTCAACTGACTTAGACTCCAACATACGCATCTCACTTAGCATATCAAAGCATATTTCATCTACTAAATAGAGATGTTAGATTGAGATTGTGCTACCTCAATGCCAAAGAAGTACTAAAGTTTGCTTAGTCTAAAAATGACGAGATAAATATTGTTTGAGCTAGTCAATACCTTGTGATTATTTCTTATAATCATCATGTCATCAATATAAATAATTAGATATATACAACTAGAGTTAGAAGAGTGATAAGAAATAGAGTGATTAGCTTCACTTTATTCTAAGCTGAAGTCCTAGATAGGCTTACTAAATCTCCTAAAAGAAGCTCATAGTAATTGTTTATTATTATAGAGAGATTTTTGTAATTTACATACTTGATAAGTCTTCTCTTAAGCAACAAACTCTAATAGCCATTTTATGTAGATTTCTTCCTCAAGATCACTATGTAAAAATGTATTTTTTAATATATAATTAATGCAAAGGTCAATGATGAATGACAATTAGAGAGAGAAAAAAACTAATTCAAGTAATTTTTGTAATAGGTGAGACTGTATACCTATAATCAAAACCAAAGATTTGAATATAACCTTTTCCTATCAGTTGAGCTTTCAACCAATTAATTTTCTTTTCATGTCCAACTTTAACAATGAATACCTAATAACATCTAACTAAAGATTTTCCGGTGGGTAAAGGTACTAGATCCTATATACCACGGTGTATAATGCTATCATCTTATCCAACATTGCTTAATGCCACCTTAGGTGGGAGAAAGTTTCCTATTCAATTTTGGGAATGAAAATAGAGGAAAAGGTAGGGGTGCAAAACGGATCAAAGTCTGTGGATCGGTCCACGACCTTGTGGGTTTTAACAGGCTTGGACTACTTAAAATTTGGTCCATTTTTTTCATGAGTAATATGGATTGGTCTTGGCGAACTAAAACCTGCACGGACCGGGCAAATACGAATGGCCCACAAACTTACAATTAAAGTTCGTGAACTAGTCCATAGACTTAAGGATACGGATTGGATACGGATTCCTTAGCATTTAGTTCATTTTTTTCACTGGTAATATGAACCGAACCTAAATGGACGGAGCTAAAATGGACCGATTTGTATCTGGTTTAGTTTGTCCATTTTACACCCCTAGGAAAAGGTCAAAACAAAACCATGCTAGGATGTAAACAAGCAAAGATAACTCAAAAAATTCCAAATAGGATATATATTGTAAGTATAATAGGTACATTTTCAAAATGCAATGGGAAGGTTTTTAGGACTTTTTGGTGAATTGGATTCCAAAGATAAGGTTGCAAGATCTTCAGTAATTTACAATGGTGTTAAATCTTCAACAACCTAAGTTAGATGAAGTTGTCATTGATAAGTAATTAGATGCTTATCCTATAGAGATGAAGAAGAAACTAATGTAAGATCATGAAAGGGAATGGATAAAACCTCAATTATAGGAGTAGATTTTGTGGAAAAAGAAAAAAATGGAAAAGACTCAAAGATGTGATATCAACATAAGTAAAAAATTTATGTAAGGTTAGTAAATAATAATTGTCTTTTGCAACTTTTAACACCCTAGAAAAATACATTTGATAGATTTAGGAGATAATTATATATTACTAGAGAGACATCATGGATAAAAAAAGTGTAATCAAATACACGAAGAGGAAGTTTATACATGAGTTTTTTTTAAAAAAAAGAAAGAATTAGGAATTTGATTATTCAAAATAGAAGAAGGCATGCAATTAATCAAATAACATTTGCCCAAAAATAAAAAAGAATATTTATATGTAATAAAAATTTCATTTAGTTTCAATTAAATATTGATTCTTTCTTTTAGTAATGCTATTTTGTTTAGGTCTATATAGACATTTGGATTGATGAAGAATGCTTTCGGAGCATATGAAAGACATAAATGATGTAGAATAAAATTCTTGGGCATTGTCATTTTGAAGTATGTGAATTTTTAAACTAAATTGATTGTGTATGTCAACAAAAACTTAAAAATTGAAAATAATTCAGAATGATCTTTCATGAAATCCAAAGTTAAATTAACACAACTCAAACCCCAAACATTAGAATGAATGATAAAAAATAAAAACTCGATTCTATTTTGAGGTTTACTAGGAAATGAGTTGCATACATGTTTATTGAGTTAACGAAACTCATACTCTAAAGACTTTAAGGTTGAAGATTAGGGATCATTTTATGAAGCTTACCAATACTATGATGATCCAAATGGTAATGAAGTAACTCAAAAGATTCAACAATAGCACAAATTACTAGAGGAGCTCATTGAATGTAATAAAATTTTTATGACTTATACCTAGTGTCAATTGTCATCCCTATATTCCAATCCTATATAGGAAAGGAATTAGCAAAAAAGATTATGAAACAATTAAAAGTATGTGTAAGTTAGCTAATAGATATTAAATTAAGTTAGTAATAAAAAATATAAAGAATTGATTGTAATAGTAAAAAAGGAAGGAGATTTATCTGACTAACACTATGGGCAATAGTTTTGGATCTATCAATTAAAGTAATAGTAAGAAGAGATTTACCAGTGTTGTTGAATTGATTAAATAAAGATTTGTTACTAGTTATACAATCAGAAGCTTTGAAATTAAGAACCCAGCATCCTAAGGATGCTAAATGAGATAGATAGGCTGAAGAATTACTAGTGTAAACTATAAATGACATATTCTCCCTTGTTTGTAATGAATAAATAATGATCAAAGAAACTTTTAATACTCTAGATTAGAGTTTAATGGTGATAGAGTGCCAACATTAGGGAAATAAAGAATTTTTTATGTTTCAGTCATCCTTATAGAATTAGTAGCAATTATTAGAGAAGCTTTTGCAAACTTGAAACAAAGAACCAAACTTAATCTAGTTATCCGGATAAAAAGGATGTTTTATTGCTCAGATTGATGAATTAAAGCCACAAATGGAGTAAACAAGAAGCTGTTAGCCTTAAGGCTTCATGTGATGAGTTTTGATGATAACATATGAATGTTACAATAGCATTGTATGTGTTATGCTAAAGTGATATATGTTAATAGACATACTTTGTTATAGTTTATGCATATATATGATATGATGATTATGCTTGTTATTATTAGGGGTGCAAATGAGTCGAGTCGAGCTGAGCCAAACATCTGCATACTCAAGCTCTAGCTCAACAATATTAAATAAGCTTGAGCTCGAGCTTGAACTCATCAAGCTTGAAAAATGTCAAGTTTGAGTTCGAGCTCAATTCGAATACCAGCTTAATCGAACTTATTTAAGTTTAAATGAATTTTAAATTTCTTACTCTAAATTTCTGATCAAACCTAAGTATTTGAGTTTAAGTTATATTTTAGCTTAAACGATCCTAAACAAACTTATACGAGCTTAAAAAGGCCTAAAATAGCTTAGTGAGTTTTTTATATTTACATTATATATAATATACAAGCCTAAATGGGCCTAAAAGTGTTTAATAAATTTTTTATATTTATATTATATATAATATACAAGTTTAAATGAGCCTAAAAGAGCTTAGTGAATTTTTTATATTTACATTATATATAATTTAAAAAATAAAAATATATTTTATGCTAAACTCATTTAGGCTCACAAACAATTTGAGCCGAATAATAAAAAGCTCAAGTTCAGCTCGTTTAATAAATGAGCTAAACAAGCCAAGCTCATTTTGGCTTGACTCGTTATAATTCGAGTTCGAACCAAATTTTTTACGAATCGATCTCGAGCTATTCACGAGTAGCTTAACTCATTTGCACCCTTAGTTGTTATATATGCATGATGACAAATGAATGTCATAATAGAATTGCATGTTTTTGTACCAAAATGCTATAAAACATTCAATAGACATGCTAGATTATAATTGTAATAGCAATACTTAATTATATATTAAAAGAGCTATATTGTAGACAAGCATTACTAAGCATATGATTAATCAAGATATGTGAAAGGATGATTATACATGTTCTTGTACTAATTTATTTTATATGAATCATACATCAATATTTTGATATATTAGATTAGATTAACCATTTGGTTTGTAAAGTTTATGAACTTATATATAGGAAAGTCCAAGATAAAGAAGAGTGAGCATTGAAGTAAGGAAATGGAAGATCATATTGTGCTCAAATATAGAATAAGGAAGAAAGACAAGAAAAGATATGTGATCCAAGTATTGAAGATTAAGAAGATTAAAGTATTTAAAAGTTTGGAAGCATCAAGAAAAGTCAAGGAATTTGATTGGTATAGTTTTTCATCTTAAGGCTTAGGCTTTCTTGTAAAATAGAATATTTCATGATAAAGAGCTCAAACATGTTTTTCATATTCTTAGCTTGATCAGAATGTTTTAAAAGATAGCCCACAATCATGTTTTTACAAGATAGCATATGGGGACATTTTAAAAACCAATGAGATATGAGGTTTTGATCTTATCATTATCGACCTTTGGTCATTCTTTTAATCATATCTCATAAAATAGTTATGATTTGATTGTCAAACCTTTTCCATATGAAAATAGACTCAAATATATTTTCATGTACATATCATTTACTTAAAATGATTAACATGTGAAAGAGATATGATTTTGCCAAGTTGACTTTAAAAACCAGCTTTTTGCATTCTAGCCATTTCTGACATGTGCTCATTGTTTTGATCATATCTTGAAAAATACAAATGATATGAGCATGAAATTATTTTTATATTAAAATAGACTCAAATATATTTCTATGTATTGATCATTTGCTTAAAATGATTAAGATATGAAAGATTTATGAATTTTACAAGTTGAGTTTCAAAATCAGATTTTCACAGATTTACTGTTTCTGACATTTGCTCATTATTTTGAACATATCTAAAAAATTACACTAGATATGAGCATAAAAATAGTCTCATTTGAAAGTAGACTTAATTAGCTTTCCAATGATAGCTTATTTGCTTAAAATGAATTTAAAATAAAGAAGTTATGACCTTTTTAAAGTTAAGTCTGCATTTTTGTTTGGGTAAATAGATTCACCAATTGATTTTGGACATTTGGAGAGTACCCTAAACGTCCTGAATCGATTCACCAATCAATCTTAAGTATTATGGTACACGAGTAATGGTTAGTTTTCATTTCTAACAATCCTAAATGGCTATAATACTCCATGGGCTTCATATATAAGCTAAGAAACATGAAATATAATGCAGAGAGAGCCTGAACTTTAATTGAAAACATTATTTTACATCCTTCTTCATCCAAATCATGATTTGAGCTCATCTTTATGAAATTTCTTTATTTTAAGTACTTCATTTGTTTCATGCACTCTTTAAGAGAGTTTATTTAAGTTGTTATTCATCTTGTATTATTTTATAATTGTAAGGGTGAGGTATCCTTTGGAAAATCATAGAGAAGGTGAAGTATCCCTTGTAAAAGGAGAATTTATTCAAGAAAGAGCATGAGTATTGTAAGGCTTCTTCAAGTGTCAATTGAAACTTGAAGTGATAGTGGATTAAAACATAAGCTTGGAGAGCTTGCAGAGTAGATGCACACTTTGGAGTATTGGATCTTCAAGGCTAGAACCATTATAAATTCTTGTATTTGATCTTTCTACCTTATCTCTTCATTATTTCTGCATATTGCTCTATTTTCTAGTTTTTGCTTTGCTCTATTATTGCTGGTTGCTATTATATCATATTTTATGCTTTATTTTTGTTGGTGTTAATTGTTAAATGAATTGTGCTTCAATGTTGATCTTGTTAGCTCAATGATTAAATAGTTAAAAGAGAAATCAATTTATGCATTGACTTCTTGAGTTACTTTGCACAAGTGTATTGAATTGCCATATGTTATGTGCAAACCTTTTAATTAAATAATCTTGTATTTGTTTCTTGATGATTAATTAATGCATAGTTGAATAAGTAAATTTGCATTAGTTCTTTGACTTGTCATATCTTGAGTGTAAACATATTTTAAAAGCTTTCTTGGAAATCTTTAAATTAAGATTATTCTCATGACTTCCCAAAATCAAAGGGTTTTTAAAAAGAGTTTAAAAAATAAGAAAAATTTTAAAAATACCTAATTCACGCTCCTCTTGGATGTAGGTTGCTAAGGTCAACAATTAATGGCCAAGGCACAATAGTGCTTGTAACTCACACATGGGTGTAAAGGGTGACATGTGAGACTCTCACGCATCCAATCAGGTGACGTATATGGTGCATGTTTTGGTGGGTTTTACTGGAAATTAGTTAGTGAGCAAGTCTATGTAGGCATTTCCTTGAGAAATGTTGTGATGCTCCAAGAATTATGCCAAATAATTATGAAAATAGTGGAATATGTATGTCTAGTGTTTGTTTTCTAGGTTCTGTTTATACTTGATTTGGTTCTATTTTTTTGAAGAATTAGACAATGATTTGGTCTTGTTTGATTAAAGAATCAAAAAGTGATTTAGTTTTGTTTAGGAAACTATAATGCATAACAAAAAAAGAAGATTTTGTAGTAATAGAGGGCTGTAATTTGTAGTAGTAAACAAAAAGAGAAAAAAAACTCTTTAATGAAAGCTACCATACTAACTTGAATTCAAAGAAGTTTGAATTTAAGGGAGTTGCTTAAGTTAATTGTTTAGCATTTATGCTATTTATATAGAAAAGATCACAAGAGAATCTTTAATTAGTTAGCCTAAGAAAATTAACTATAATCATCCTACAATTCATTTTCCATATATACATATATATACACACACAAACACATACACTTAATTTGATCCTAATCAAACTAGGAAGGAAAGAATAATCAACCTAACAAATTGAGAAATCAATCTAGAATCATTTTATGATAATTTCCTAAAATATACATAATCTCAATAGTAGTCTCTGTCTATTCACATTTAGAGGTAGTTTGGGATTACTTGAAGTGAATATGTTGTTTTATCTTGATTTATGGGAGAAAGGAATTAGTATGCAAATATCTTAATTTAAAAGGTTGTTTATATCACATAAGAAGTAAATTCTTATAAGAATTTGAATTTTTTAGAAGTAAATTTTCTCAAAAATTTTTCAAAAAATATTCAAAGTTTGGTTGATAATAAGAATTAAAAGTTCTTACAAAAAATTCCTACTTAGGGACGAGAGGGTAAGTAACTTTTCATATCTTAAGAGAAATTTTACTTCCTTTATTTCATCAATATGTGATTAACTAAACAACACATCCACATGTAGTATCTCAAAAAGTTACCACTTATCATTTATATGTTTTTTTTATTTTTTTGGTTAATCAAATAACCTTTAAGATGTTTATAGGTTTTTGTTGTTTGTGAAGAATGATAGATGGCTAACTTTCATGGTGAAGTCAAAGCATTTGAACTACAATTAGAAATTGTTAAAATACTAATTAATAACACTAAATTTTGCCAAAGGGTCTAAGCCCGCAAAGAGTTAGAAAATTTGGAGAAACATCATTAGGCTTCGTGTCATAGGTTGATAGCTTTCTAGTTAAAATTGTGCAACACATGAGGCTAACTTAAGGTCAATATGCCAGTTTTCCTATAAAACTCTCTTATGATACACTTGAAAAAGATAACAAAACATTGATGATTTATTACCTATGCAATAAAATCTTGTGTACAACATGTTCAAAGACAACATAACTAAATTGTTGAACCACTCATGCATATCAAGTTGCAAGAACGATCCACACTAAGAGCCTTTAAGTATAACTAAGAGGGAGAAGGACAACTCCATTTGATGGTATGTATTTGATTACATAATTTTAAATGTGTAGGGAATGATTCCAAGCTAACACATTTGAATCCTAAGCTCAATGCCAAGGTGCCTTGACAGACCCTGTAACATGCTACTTTCTTAAAGAGCATTTTGAATAAAGCCTACCTAGTAGAAGTAAACATACCTTTTTTAAGTCATCATAAACCTTTTTTACCATGTTTTAAGTGTTCAATAGGCACCAAACCATATTGACTCAAAGATAAAAACATGAGGAATACAAATATAAGTTTTTCAAAATCCTTCAAATTCTTGAAAAATAATTTACAAATGCACTTGCTTATAAATTCACTCCATAAGACCTTTACACCATAGGCCAAGTTTTGTTTAAAATTGAGCATGTTTGCTTATTAAATTGGTCATAACTACTAGCTTGTGATATTTTTCCTCATTTTAAATGTTAATGCCCTCATTGATACCTTAATCTAACACTCAATTTAATAAAACACTATAAGGAATTCTATTTATACTTTTAAACCTTTATGTCAGTCTTTAGCCTACTCCTTTAAGTTACTACCTTGATTTTTCATGTTTTCCTCTTTGAGCTTCAATGAATTTTTTCCACACACATTTGGATAGTTACCATTGCAAACTTAGTATTTTTTTTGGGCAAAATGCATCATCTATATATACCAAAAAGCTTTCTTAATAGACTTTTTCAAAGGTGCCTCAATATTCTTAAATACCACTCTCCCAAAAGCTTTCTCGAACTTCTTGTAAATATAACTTGTTTAATGAGTTGTTACCTTTGCAACTATGTGCTCTTTACCTCAATAAATAACTTACACAAATGCCACCTTTGTAGTAAAAGTGTTTGTTAATACAATAGCTTGTGAGAATGCTTAGTGCTTAGAATTACCTACTAACATATATCTTACATTTAATGTCGCATTGTATAGATACAAGAGCTAAGATTTACATTTGATTTACGTATAAGTCCTATAACCTTGCTCATAAGTTGACTTGTACTAGGTTTGGTTAATTTATAATATTTTATAATGCCACTTTTGCACTTGGTTGGATCTTTTTGATCTTATCTAAATTGACACCCTTGTGATATCTTGGCCATCATAGCCTTTATTTAGGGTTAATGTTATCTAGCATCATGGTTTTCAGAACCTCTTTTATGTGTGTCCTTAGACAACCTCTTCAAGCATATCCATTTTAATGGCTCCCCTATATCAACGACTTGATGGGGTTGAGCATAAAGTCCTTTTACACTTTAACTCAAGTTTTATTTTGCCTATGTACAAGCAAACATGAACTTAATTGTTGCCAAGTCTCTTGACCAAGCAACTATGTAGTGCTAGTTTGCTATCCCTTCCTTAAGTCATTGTCACCACTCCACTAAGCAACTATATAGCCTAGTCCACTACATTAAAGTATTATTGCCATTATTATATGATTATGATGCACTAGCTCCCTAGCATTTCATCTCGAATCTTGTAGGTAATTACATACTCTTTATCAAACTCATAGATTGTACACATTATTTAAATCCCCTTTTAAGATCATATTAGCTCGTTGACTATGCTCCTTCAAGCAATACTCCCCTAAGCATCATCATGCTTGCTTAACATAATTTTAGACTCCTTTATAATAGAGTTATCTACTCAATACATTAATCCAATATGCCATCCCTTAGGATGTGTCCATTGACAATGGTCACGTATTTTTACATGAATAAGGTTTCACCTTAGGCTCCACCAATTGCAAACTTTATCCTTTTGAATATGTTAAGCTTAGTAGCAAGAAAAGGGCTTCTCCTATTAGATCAGTTATCGATTAGGTTTTACACTCTGGCTCAATCAATTGCAAACTCTATCTTTTTTAATATTGTCAAATCCACAACAAGATAAAGACTTTTCCCTTTGGATAGGCTATTAATTCACTTATCCTTCTAGATGGTAGTTTGTATCCTTTGATGTCACCATAATGAGTGAATGCATAACTATTACCTTGCACAATGCAAGGCAACTTACAAGCACTCAAGCTTGCATCCAATGTACCAATTAATATTCTCTTAATAGTATTGGATAAGCCACATATATATCAACTGTAGCTTAATTGATCATGTTCACTAGCACTAACTGAGTTCTGATACCAAAATGTCATAGGTTAGTAGCTTTTTAACCGAAACCATGTGATGTATAAGGCTAACTTAATGCCAACATGTCAGCTTTCCCATGGCACACTTGAAAAAGATAGCAGGATATCAAAGATTTATTATTTATACAATAAAATTTCATGTCTAACAAGCCAAGTCGTCAAACCACTCATGTATATCGAGTCATAAGAATAATCCACACTAGAAGCCTTAAAGTACAACTAACAAGCAAAGAGATAACTTTATTTTATGATATATGTCTTATCACATAATTTTGAGTGTGTAAAGGTAGCCATAAGCCAACATACTTGAGTCCTAAGCTCAATGCCAACGTGCTTTTACAAACTTCCTAACACTTCACGCTTTTTAAGAGCATTTTGAATAAAAACTCACTCAACAAAAGTAGACGTGTTTTTTTAAGTCATCATAAGCCCTTTTCTCCAACTGTAAGTGTTTAATTGGCATCAAAACACATCGGCTTGAAAATAAAAATGTGAGGATTAGAAATACATGCTTTTCAAACTCCTTTGAATCCTTAAACCTAGTTGAATTTATTAAATACTCCAAACTTAGGAAAATATAAAAATTATCTACAAGTCCACTTGTTCCTAAATTCACTTCACAAGATTTCTATATTATGCTTAATTTTTAAGCTAAGTTTCGTTCAAAATCAAGCATGTTTGCTTGTTGAATTAGTTACAATTGCTAGCTTATGATACCTAGCTAGCTATTTCACTAGTAAGGACAAATGGCAAGCTTATGACAAGCAGCCCATATGGCCAACTTGAGAAACCATCAAAAGGCCCTCTAAAGGTTTAGATCAATCCAACCAATATTGTTAACCTCAAGGTTATATATGATGAATTTTGATGATGATAAATAAGTGTTGCAATAGCATTGTATATCTTATGGTAAAGTGATATATTGTATAAGCTTTAAAAGATATACTATATTATAATTGATGCATATATATGATATGATGATTATTCTTGTTCTTATATATACATGATGACAAATGAATGTTATAATAGCATTATATTTCTTTGTACCAAAATGTTATAAAACCTTTAATAGACATGCTAGATTATGATTGTAATAGCAATGCTTGATTATATACTAAAAAGTTATACTTTATACAAGCATTATTAAGCATGTGATTGATTAAGATATATGATATAATGATTGTGCATGTTTTTATGCTAATTTATTTTATATGAGAATCATGTATCAATATCTTGATATATTAGATTGGACTAACTATATGGTTTGCAAAGTTCATGACTATTATATAGGAAAGTCCAAAAGAAAAAAGAGTAAGCATTGAAGCAAAGAAATGGAAGATCACATTATACTTAACTCAAGAAATACAAGAAATAAGATGTGATCTAAGTATTGAAGGTTAAGAAGATTAAAGTATTTAAAAGCTTGGAAGCATCAAGAAAAGCCTAAGGACTTCATTGGTATAATATCTTACTTTAGGCTTATACTTTTTTATGAAATAAAGTATTTCATGATATAAAGCTTAAATATATTTTTATAATTTTAGTTTGATCAAAATATTTTAAAAAAATAGTTCACAATCATGTTTTTACAAGATAGTCTATGGGGACATTTCAAAAACCAATAAGATATGAGTTTATGATATTTTCAATTTTGATCTTTAATCACTATTTTAATCATATCTCATAAAATACTCATGATTTGGTTATAAAACTTTTTTCATATGAAAATAGACTCAAAGAGCTTTTTATGAACATATCATTTGCTTAAAATGATTAATATATGAAAGAGTTGTGATTTTTTCATGATGAGTTTAAAAATTAATTTTTTGCATTTCAATCATTTCTAACATGTGCTCATTATTTTAATCATACCTTAAAATATACAAATGATATGAGCATGAAATTATTTTTATTTGAAAATGAACTCAAATAGTTTTTCATGGATAGGTCATTTGCTTAAAATGACTAAGATATGAAAGAGTTATGATCTATACAAATTGAGTATCAAAATATGATATTTACATATTCACTGTTTCTAACCTTTGCTCATTCTTTTAAACATATCTCAAAAACTATATTAGATATGAGCATGAAACTAGTCCCATATGAGAGTAAACTTAAATAGCTTTCCAATAATAGGTCATTTGCTTAAAACAGATTTATAATGAAGAAGTTATGATCTTTTAAAATTGAGTTTGCATTTTTGTTTAGGTGAATTGATTCACTAATCATTTCCAGACATCTAAAGAGCACTCTAGATATCCTAAATTGATTTATCAATCAATTCCAGCTATCCTAGAGCGCAAGTAATAGCTAGTTTTCATTCTTAATAACCTCAAATGGCTATATTACTCTATGGGCTTCCTATATAAGATAAGATACATAAAATACAATCTAAACAAAGGCTAAACTTCAGCTTGAAACATCATTTTACACTTTCCTTCATCCAAATCATGATTTGAGCTCTTCTTGTGAAATTCTTCTATTCTAGAGCTTCATTTGTTTTATCTATTCTATAAGAGAGTTTGTTTAAGTTGTTATTCATCTTTTTATCATTTCCTAATTGTAAAGGGTGAGGTATCTCTTGAAAATTTTTTGAGAGGGTGAGGTATTTCTTGTAAGAGAGATTTTTGCTCAAGGAAGAGTAAGGAATTGTGAGGCTCATTCAAGTGCTAATTGAAACTTCAAGGGATAATGGATTTATACACAAGCTTAAAGAGTTTGGAGAGTGGATGTATACCTTGGTGAGAATATCCAATAGAGGAATCGCTATAATTCCTTGTGTTTGATCTCTCTACCTTATCTCTTTATTATTTTTGCAACATTGCTCTGCTTTTCTAGTTTCATGCTCTATTTTGCTGTTACTATTTGTTAAATATATTATGTTTGAATACTTATGTTGTTGCTTAGGTGATTGAATGCTTGAAAGGAGTGTATATCCATGCACATACTTCTTGATTATTTTGTCTATGCATAGTTGATGAACTTGTTAAATGAATTGTGCTTCAATGTTGAATAGTTGAAAGAGAAATCAATTTATACATTGGCTTTTTGATTCTTATCTATGCATAATTGAATGATTTACTTTACACAAGTGAATTGAATTGTTATATATTATGTACAAACTTCTCTATTAAATTATCTTGGATTGATTTCTTGATAATTTATTTATGTATAGTGGAATAAGTTAGTTTGCACTAATTCTTAGAATTATAATATCTTAAGTGCAATAAACATCTTCATAGAACTCTTTTGAAACTGATTGAATTAAGATTATTCTCATAACTTCCCAAAATCAAAGGGCTTTCAAAAGAGATTTCAAAAATAAGAAAAGCTTCAAAAATACCTAATTCACCCTTTCTTGGGTGTGGGTTGCCAAGGCCAACAAATATGCCTAGTAAAAGGCCAAATGATTGCCTATTACCATAAAGGGCTCCTAAACATGGATCTAACCCAATACCAGAACTGATCCAATCAAGCATGGAATTCACCTCCTTATAGCACAAATTAAGCTAAAGTCATATAAAAAAGGTGAACATTCACACCTTTTAGTAATTAACTCAATATAAAGATTTCCTTAAACTACTTGGACCACATGTACACTCCTTATTAGCCATCCAGATCACATCAATTGTCACCTTTAAATCCTATAGAGCTTATATAAGACCAAGGTATGAGCTTTTCTTCTTCAAGTTACTTTCGTATTGCTATTCTACTCAAACATTTATTAACTTAAGTATTAAAGTGTATACAATGGACTACTCCTGTGTTGTGTTCATTTGATGTTTGTTCCTTTGTACATACTTGATATCCAATCGTCTTCTATTAGAAAGCTGAACAGACTATAATTGGAAGCAATCACTAATACTAAATCATCTTATTGAAGTTATTAACTAAATTTATTTGAGCTATTATTGTTGTTAAAGATGATCTTGATTTAAGTATGTTATATGATGTGTTTATATAACCATGCTAAATATGAAAATACATTGACAATTAATGTGTAGAGCAAGTTTCTAGGGTTTGAAAAAATTGTCATCACAACGAATTACCAATAAAATAAACTCGTAAAGTTAGAAAAATGAGGTGAATGTAGCTTTAGCTTCAAGAGTAATAAAACATCAATATCGGAAAGGAAGTGTGAATTATTTGTAGAGAAAGTTATATTTTCTTGTATTTTTTGCCTACAAAGTTGAAAATAGATTTTGTGTGTACAAAATTATAATAAAATTTTTCTTTTTTTTTATTCATTTGAAATTCAATCAGTAATATAAAATTTTTTAGGTCAAATCATCTTACTATATCTTCTAATTTCATTCAATTTTCAACTAGATCGCTATGGTTTAAAAGTTTTGAATTAGATTATTATATTTATTTTTTATTTTTGATCTGATATTTCATATTATTTTATTATGAGATTTTGTTAGGGATTAGTTCACATAAATAATTTTACAAAGGAAAGATAATTGATTCAATACTTTTCTCTAATGATGAAATAATTTTATGAAATATTATAATTTTATTTAAATTATTTGCTACTTAAACAAAAATGCACATTGTATCAAAGTTCAATATAAGCAATTGTTAAATGACATCAGAAGAGTATTGTCCATGTATAGGATTGTTAACAAAACTTGATATGAAAATAACAAATAATACTCAATTAAAAAGGAAAAATTAAGTATAAGAACTCGATTTAAAATTATTAAATTATTAGCACCTAGAAATTGTGTGAAATTATAAGAAGGCCGTGAAGTTTTTTTTAACGAAACTCGTAATGCAAGACCTCGTCTATGATACAAATTTTACAAAAGTTTGTTTGACTAGAGAAATAACTAAAATAATTCTAACAGCTTAACCGGTTCAGTGGAACGGACAATAGCTCATTTTAAAACATTCCGTCCAAAATTCAAATTCAGCACTTGTTGAAACAGCTTACTGCTTTACTTAGAGCGGCGCTCAATGATCCAACCGCTCTGATGCTAAATCTCTGTGCTGCTGCGTTTTGATTTCAATATTGTTTTCCCTCACATGGCTCTCTCTAGACTAACACGAGCATCTAAAGCCTTCACTAATTTCCCCTTCTTCAACCTTGCCATCACATCACTTTCTGGTTCATTAACTGTCCAAGAAAGATCAATTAATCACATTATGATACCCAACGACCAAAAGCGACCTGGGTCTGAAAAAAATCGTGCCTTTTGGTTCCACACGTTGGTGCATGGCGGCGCAACACAAGCAGAAGCATTGGTTGAAGCCAATGATGCGAACCAAGATGCCAAAACTATTCAAATTGCTGGAAGAATATGTAAAATTTTATCAGAAAGCCCTGATTCTAGTGTTGATGCCTCTCTGGGTAATGTTTCTGTTGACATATCGCCAGAATTAGTGGTTGAGGTATTGAAGAAGCTAAGTAATGCGGGCATTTTGGCACTTTCGTTCTTCCGTTGGGCTGAGAAGCAAAAAGGTTTCAAATATAGTACCGAAAACTATAATGTCCTGATCGAAGCATTGGGTAAGATTAAACAGTTCAGGATGATTTGGAATTTGGTGGATGAAATGGGGCGGAAAAAGTTGCTGACTAGAGACACTTTTGCATTGATTACAAGGAGATATGCAAGAGTTAGAAAGTTTAAAGAGGCAGTGGAGACGTTTGAGAAGATGGACAAATATGGTATGAAGCCTGAACTTTCGGATTTTAATAGATTGATTGATGTTCTGAGCAAATCCAAGTGCGTTGAGAAAGCACAAGAGGTGTTTGACAAAATGAAAAAGAGAAGGTTCACACCTGATGTTAAATCCTACTCAATTTTGTTAGAAGGGTGGGGTCAACAGCAAAGCTTGTTGAGGCTGATTGAGGTGTATTCAGAGATGCAGGAAGAAGGTTTGGAACCTGATGTTGTTACCTATGGTATCGTCATTAATGCACATTGCAAGGCGAGGAAATTTGATGAAGCTATTGGGTTCTATAATGAGATGGAGTCAAAGAATCTGAAGCCAACTCCCCACATATTTTGCACTTTGATCAATGGATTGGGTGGCCATAAGAGATTGGATGAAGCTCTTGAATTTTTCGAAAAATCCAAAGCTAGTGGTTTTGCTCCTGAAACACCCACTTACAATGCTGTCGTAGGGGCTTACTGTTGGTCAACGAGGATGCACGATGCATACAGGACGGTTGATGAGATGAAAAAATGTGGGGTAGGACCCAATTCTCGAACTTATGATATAATAATACATCACTTGATAAAGGCTCAGAAAACAGAAGAAGCTTATTCGATTTTTCAGAGAATGAGCAGTGAATCGGGGTGTGAGCCGACGGTAAGCACCTATGAGATCATAGTGAGGATGTTTTGCAATGAAGATAGAGTGGGTATGGCAATGATGGTTTGGGATCAGATGAAAGCCAAAGGAATCCTTCCTGGTATGCATATGTTCTCCACAATAATCAATGCTTTGTGCCATGAGAATAGGTTAGATGATGCATGTAGATACTTTCAAGAGATGCTGGATATGGGTATTAGACCTCCTGCCCAAATGTTTAGTAACTTGAAGCAAAGTCTTCTTGATGAGGGGAGGGAGAAAACTGCTATATTATTGGCTGAGAAGCTTGATAAATTGAGGAAAACTCCATTAATTGGTTGAGACAAAAGAGTGTATCCCAAGGGCTATTTCTCAGCTGCAGTTGTTTGAAGTTGGTATCATCTAGTATGATGGGTTCTACAGCGAGTTTGATCTCTTGAAAAGTTGAATATTTTCTTTGTAAGATTACCTATTTATTTTGAGAACGAAATTTCTTGTATGTGAATGTCAAAATTAATAAGCAATGTCATAGTGAAAATACTTGATCTTTGCAAGGTTGAACTCTTTGTAGAACCTACTTAACGTTGTATAATTTGAAAATTAATGGGCTTGATTAAAAATGCCAGTTGACAGTTGCTTGAAATTAAGTAGTACACCAAATTTTAAAGGGTAACTGGTCAAATTGTCATAGGAAGTATGCAACATACTGAGTTCTGATTTGTCTCATTAAGGATACTCAAAAGTTGATAGTACTCCGTTAATGACTTACTCAATTTTTTGTTGTACTATATTATTGCCGATTCCACCTGTTAATGATCATCGACATTATGCGGAATTATTTATACACCACCTTCTTGATGTAAGTGGCTCAATTAGCAGTGCTTAATTAGGGCGAAAATAGAGAAGTGGAAAATGAAGCAGTGACAAATGAGTAATGCTAATTATGTTTTCTCTATTCACAACTTTTGTATTTAACACACATGATTCAATCTAAGCTTAGATGATCTTGTCTGTTTTAAGAGCAAGACTACTTGCTGTTGTTTGGTTAAGATTAGTTTATTGTTATATTAAATCCTATTCTGCTGACATTCAATTTGCAACTTTTTTTTCTGCCTTTGATCCTTTTTTTTTTTTCTGGTGAAATAGCTCTTGCTTTCTTACTGTGATTGTAAGGTTGATGGGTTAGAAATACTTATTTGTCCTTCTACACCTTTCCGAGCTTCTGCTTGGTTAGCTTACTGGCTATTGACAGGTCATTTTTTTTTCCTCCACAAGGTAAGTTGTGTAATAGATGCAAGAAACAAAACCATTGATGGCTGAAGGTACGAAAGTTTGGTCATTTTTCATCTTGATAAACTGCTAGTATGGTTTCTCTTCAATCTATATTTTGTACTTTTCATACAGTATTAGATTCTATAGTAGTTGAGATTTTAAATGAACAGTGATTACTAAAGTCAGGTTTATTGCGTTCTCTTGTCTCTTCTGCGATGTTAGGATTGATGGAGCCAATGTTTCAAATCTCCATCTGGATATGTCTGTGTTTCAAGTGTTAATATCCTAATTTTTATATAGATAAGATACTCCTATAGGCTATTTGCAACAGAACTTTCTGATATTCAAGTCCTTTATTGAGCTTTGGTAGATACAAGTCTAAGTTTTAGGTCCATGGGAAAACTTCGATGGCTTATATCTGGCGCATGTATTGCATCAAGTATTTCATCAGCTGTTTGCAAACTATTGTCATTTCTTTGCTGAATTTTTTTAGCTTAGACTAGTTCAGTTAGAACATGATGAATAGAAATCAGGCCAATTCAGTGGGAATTTTGTCTTCTTTGAAGGAATTGAATCATATAATTCCACTTTGTATGCTTAAGCGTTAAAACTGTTTCTTTAGTAATCTATTAAACAGTTAGTTGCTAAAATGTGTTTACCATACATAGCTGCCTTAATGGTATAGTGGCGAATTGGCCATGTCTTGAATCTCTTGATGGTATGATCGGGCAGATGCTAGTGGCTGTAATGCTTCATATCAAATTTTTTTTCCTCTCCTTTTCGCTTGAATTATTCACAAACTGTGAGGGGGAAGAATCTGTGTTCAATTGAACAAGTTAAATGGGGTTAATGAAAGTCATATTCCTCAATCTCTCTTTACAAGGAAGAGAATGCCTAATACACGACTAATTTACGCAAAATTATTTTACACTGACATAAATTGTCTCACATTAAATTGTGGGACTTATCCAACTTGGTCAATTGTAAGTAGTGCTAGTGGTGCAACCCAGTTTGTGCATAAATATTTGCGGAGAAGAGTTACGAGTTTTCCCAAACAAATTGTGTTTAGGGTTTTGTTTTGTCTACTAAGACGAAAAGACCTAGTTAACTGTTACGGATTAAAAAGAATCTTAAACACCATAGAGAGCTCAAATTCTTAGAACGGGTGCTAATATTATTTGAGTTCTCATTCTGTTATAAGATTTATGTTGCCGACTTTGTTTATTTCCTTCAAAGATATTTAAAACAATTTGAAGATTAAAACACTTGATCTCTGTTTTGATGGAAAATATTTTTCATAAAAATATAACTATAAAATATAAAGATAGTTGAAAATTGTTAATATATTCAATATTAAGTATAAGGAGTTTAATGAAAGATATCTTTTTCTTTTTCGAGGAAGAAGTTATTTTTTCCTTTACTATGATAATTATAATATCATTTTTTTAATAATAAAGTATAAATGCACATGATAGTCATTTATTTATATTCCTAAATTAATTTTTTATTTTGTTGCCTTATTATTTTTGGTTATTATAAAGTTGAGGATTAGGGAGGGGGAAAGCGGAAAAAGGGGATGGGAATGGGGTTGGGGGAATTGAACTTCTCCTATATGCCACACAACCAGAGAGAATATTAATGGGGCCTTTTGAGCTGGGTCTCGGCGGTCATTTTGTTGCCTTATTTCAAAGTCTGGTTTTAATATGGGAATAAAGTGGGTTTAGGCTTTTTTTTCATGTTTTGATGAATCGGATTTTTCTAAAGTACAAGATGCCGTTTACAACCATCTTTGTCCCATATAATTCAGAATTTCGGGCTCACTTAATTGTTGATTTCTGTTTAATGGGTCCCATCTTCTATTAAAGAGGATCCATATACGTTACCAAAATAAATAAATAAAGAGGATCCATATAAATTGTGATATTGAATTTTATATTTTTTTAATTTTAAATTGCTCCCTTGCAATCTATGAATACTTCGACCCAGAACTCTAAGCATTTCTGTTTGCATCCAATAATTGATCCGCGTTTAGTTTAGTTGGCGGGAATAAAAATAAAAAAGAATGAAATAAGAGGAGCAAGAAAATTATTATTTTTTAAAATTATTTGACTCAGAATGAGATCATATCTATTTATGTATTTATTCTCTCTTTTATTGTTTGGTTAATTAATTAGGGAATGAGTTACAATAGTAACAACGGAAGCGAATGGCAACAATAATAACAACTATCGTGACTTATTTTCACTAATCTAAAATTAAAAAAAATGAAAGAAATCAAATTAGAGAATTTATTAAAGGTAAGTAAGGATAATAGATATCATTAAACGCGAATCAAATACTTGATAAAAAAAATTAATTTTTTACTTAAGTTTCTAACCCCTGAAATCTTTCGATCAAATATCGAAAATAAAAGAAATTCAAATAATCCGTTACTTTTAGAATGTGATTGATAATATATTAAGTACTAAAATTAAGCACCGATTATGAATTTATTTAATAATTTTAAATTTTAAATTTTAAATTTTTTTGAATTTTTAAAACTATTTTTTATTGTAATTTTAAAAATTCTGTGCACCATATTCTTAGATGATGTGATATGTTATATTTCTAATTACTAGAAAAATAGAGATAATGTTATGTATTTATTTAACAAAATCCCATTATAATATAAATAGTTGTTAAATGTATTTGGCGGGGGACTAGTTCATTAAATTTTTTAATTTGATATTCAATTTTAACAAATTATATAAATAAAATCTAATTTATTATTTCAATCTATTCAGTTAAATGTTAAAGTCTTAAAGTGTATTATCAAACACATTTTTAATTTTAAAAAAATGCATTCCTATTGAAAGTAAGTTTGCAATTAACCATTAAAAATTTTTCAGGACAAGCAGACGAGATTAGGTTAGAAAGGGAGGTATATTTGTGTATACAGTCTCCATATACAGCATTTCGATGAGGATATTATTAAAATCATTCCTTTATTATGAAAATAAGTATATAATGACAAAAAAATAGATGGAAAGAATAGAATAATATAAGTTTTATCTTATTCATTAATATTTGATTATAACTAATAGGAGATAATTATTAATGAATAATAATTGTCGATTAAAAATAATTATTATAATTAATTATGATAGTTGTTGATTGATGAATATATTAGAAGGACCCTAAACAACTTAATACTACATATAAATTGTTAAAATCACTTCTCTTATTCACTAAGGTGTAAAGTCCTTTTACAATCTATGCCAATTGATAATTATCACAACTAATAATAATAATTAATTTTAATTAATAATTATCATTTATTGATAATTATCTCTTATTAGTTACAATTAGATATTAAATTAAACTTAAATTTATAACAACTAATTGATAACCAAAGGATTTAATACATATCTACATAAATATATATTTACAATACTCCTTATTGGATACTTATACATATAAAATGGGTCTCATGACCGCAAGCAATGCGAGTAGCTCGCAGTCATGAGGCAATATGGGCATTTTAGTATGAAATTCACATTTAATGCGAGCTTATGCGAGTAAGACTGCATGATTGCTAGCTTGACACGACCTAAAAATAATTTTTTTAGTGATTTTTTTCTTTTCGTACTTAGACCAATTATTTTCTAACAAACTTAACCCAATTTTTATATTTCAATCCAAAATTTTCTAACTAAATAATCTAGCAAAAGTTAAAATATTAAAATATAATTTATAAAGTATAAAATAAAATAATTAATAAAAATATAAAAATATACGGGTTACTCTTGGCCATGCCCACATCGCACGTAGGGTAGTGTGAATAATTCTTTAACTACCCTTGTTTGCATGTAGGCTTATATGGGTAAGCTCATGTGGGCCTGTATAAGCCCGCCTTGCCTGTTTTACATGCTTATAGATACTTATCTTGTAAATAATATGCCTCGTTAGAACTTTCATTAGATAAAAGCCCAATGGAAAAAAAATATTAGTGAAGAAAAAAGAATATATTATTTTGTTAACAAATAATAAGGAAAGATTATGATGTAATGGTTGCATTGATGTACCATTGAATCTCATTGTTAAATTTTATTTATACTATGCAATAATGTACAATGAAATTTAATAGTTTAGACTAATGGTGCACCAGTGCAATTGGCACACCATAATCATTACTTAAATAATAACCTGCTTCATTGAAAACATTATTAGGAAAACATAATTAAAAAAAGTATGATCAAGAAAAAAAGAGTACAACACAAGTTTAACTCCTTTTATTCAAAATATCATTGAAAATCTTTAAATTAGTACCTCTACTAACAATTCAACTAGGGATAACTTGAACAAATTTATTGTTATAATCAACTATCATAATCCTTCCTTTTGTAAGCATAATAAAAACCTGTCTTCTTTAATGCATTATCCTTTCAATTGGGCTTTTACACATGCATTATCTTTATATTGATTTGTTGAAAATTATTTCTTAAAATTCATAGCACACATTAAGAAGCATGATATAGATACATCATCATATGTAAATAAATAATAAGATGAAATCAAACTTTCTGCATCTCCATAATTAAATAGTTATAACTCAAAATTTATATAAATAAAATAATTTTATATCAATTATTCTACATAGATACCAAAAAAATAAGTTTAATTTCATTCCAATGTATTTTAGTTAGAAAACAATTATATCTTTATGTAAAACTTATGAAAAAGCAATATTAGAACATATATTATTAGCAAACTTTATTATTGTATCAGTTGCACTTATACTAAGATATGATATTTTAGGATTAAAAAGCTTTTCATTATTCTTTAGAGGTTGAAGTGGGTTTTTATTATTACTAAGTGATTGAACAATCATCACAACATTCAATGAATTTGATTTATCCATGTAAAAAAAAAATTATAGGATCTTTCCATTTTGATTAATGAATAAATGGTCATAAATTAAATGCTTGATTTGTATACTAAGACAAAACTTAATTTTTCAAGGTCTTTTGATCTCAAAGTCCATTTTTATCAAATATTTTGTTGCCTTTGGAAGTTATACATGAGTTCTAATAATATCCAAATCATCAACATATGCAGTAATTATAATGAAATCACATTTCGATTTCTTAATAAAGACACAAAGGATTTTTTATATACCTTTAATAAATATTCATTAAGACGATTGTACCATATTCATTCTAATTATTTTAATCCATATAAAAATATTTATAGTTGAATTAAATATATTTCTCAAAAATTATAATTACATACTTCAAGCATTTGAAATCCTTTAGTGATTTTTCATATAATAATATTATCAATTGTTACGCATGAAATAAGAAATATTAAATTCATCAGACATTATCACAAGGTCCTTGAAAGGTGCCATGATGCAGATGATGTTATTTTTATTAAAAATAAAAATAGAAAATAAGAGTTGCCATAATTTTTTAAAGGAAAAATTAGAAACAAAAACATGAATAAGGCATATCTTTTTACTAGAAAAATGCTTTAGGAGTCTAATTATGCATAGGGAAGGTGTTAAGCATTCCATAATATTTGTTCAAAATATAATTACCTTGAAATTGATTATTTAACATGTTATGGCCAAAAATAATTTATTAATCCCTCAAAAAGTATAATCATAAAATAGAAAATAAATTAGATATATATAACTTTTGTTAACCTTAGCCCTATTTAGAAGTTTTGATGATAACAAAACACTTTGGTACTATTGGACTTGGCATTTGTTCAACTAGAATCTTAGTGCAGAAAGTGAAGATCAAAGGGTGAAGGTTTTCTCAAAATTAGTTAGAGTTCTAGTTAGGTTCATAGAGAAATATTGTGAAAGAGGAATCAATCATTAAGCAATTAAGGTCTTTCATAAAAAGAAAATATCAAATTTTGTGTCTAAAATCTTTAGAAAATGAGGTCGGTTTATGTTTTTAAGAAATTTGCTATTTTTCATTTTATCTCTGGCAAGAAAACAAAATTTATGGGCATGAATTGATTTACCATTTGATTCCAAGTATCCATAGAGCAAATTGGAATGCTGGAATTGATTCACCAATCAATTCTAGGCTTATAAAGAGTTTTTAATGCAAAATAAATTAATTCACTAATCGATTCATAAATTTTGAATTTCAATTTTCAAGAATCAATTGATGGATCTATTCTTCATTCTATGTTTTTTACTCAAACTTTATTTTAGAAAAAGGCTGAATCGATTTACCAATTAATTTTGCTCATCCAGAGTGAAATGGGGTTAAATGAATTAATCAACTAATCGGTTCACCACACAAGTTTTTCAAGTATAAATCGATTCACTAATCGATTCATTAAGACTTTTTCAAAATTTCAAAAGCACCTTGAATCGATTCACAATGTGCGAATTGCTCTGCAATGATTATATTTTCTAAGTAACGGCCTTTTCACTCCTTTAACATCTATATAAAGGTTTCATTTCAATTCAAAAAATATAAGAGAGTACTTACACTATTACATAAGAACAAGAAATTGTTAGGTTTTGGATTAGCATACGTAACGGAATTTTTAAATTTTGATCCAAATCCTACTTAGGATCCATGCAAAAAAGGCATAAATTAGTCTCAGGGTTTTACCTTATTTATGTTCATATTCTTTCTGAACAAATCCTTGAGAGAACAGATGAATCAAATGCTAGCCAAAAGTACAACGTCTCTGCGATATCTACATGAAGTGAGCAATGACTTCTCCCTTCCACGAAGCTGCTAGAATTCGTCTCTCTCACTACAATTAGGATTAGGTGTTTTCTAAGTGATTTAGGATTTGATGGAAGCATATGTGCATTTCTTGCAAGTGCTGCCTTCAAGTTCTTTTTATAGAACTAAGGCATATCACAATCCTAGTTCTACTAGGATAATGCTTCAAAAGAATCCTAATCAAGCTTAACAACTGTCACTTTATCCTTATCATAGAGAGAGCGAAGAGAGATAGGACTTATTTATTAATTATTTAATATTAGATAATAGTATTATCTTATAATATAATTATCTAATATTAAATTGGTATATAATTATTTTATATTAAATAATAATATTATCTCATAATATAATTATCTAATATTTAATAACGTAATTATCTTATATTACTTTAATATCAAATAATATCACATAATATTATATATATATTACATGAAAAAAATATTATTATCTTAATAATAATATATATGCACGAAAATAAGTTTAATTAATTGAATTTTAATTCAATTAAAGTTTAATTAATTATTGTCTCATTCTAACTCTTTTTGTGTGATCCTGTAAGTTCTTATTACATTGACAATGACTCATTATTAGGCCATAAACAGTGAACGGTATCTAATAATACATCACTGCCACTCAAGTAGTAAGAATGTCTGTAATTTGATATCCACTTAATATGCGATCAATGCTTTATATCACAATCCCTTTTGTAACAGTATCCAAATCAAACTAGAGGTATGGAGTGTGTCATCCTCGTCAATGTTCAATTTATATTTCTTGATACTGAGTAGACTTAAAATAAATGATCAATATCACATATTGATCTAATTGAGCATGGTAATGCATTTCTAAGTCTCACTCAATCAAGGGGCCTAAAGATATCTCTCTTTTATACAAGAGTCATAAAATCTCATCTACATCACTCACTTCCCTCTGCATGATTCGTGACACACCTAATTAAAGCCCTACTCATTATCCTAATTAAAGGTGATATAGGCTGATATCAAAGTGAGTAACTTCTTATGTAGGGAACCGTAGTAACTTCAAGTCAAAGGACTAAGTGCATTTGTGGTTATATAAGCATAACTAATGATACATCTATCCATGCAATATTCTCATAATGGGTCAGTTCGGTACATTGTTCACTAATAATGTGCTCATGTATTGACTTGATATCACATATCCATGATTCATAATCATCGGTCATTATACATGCTAGTCTTGATGTACTATTACTATCCTGTTCATAATAATACTTGATTAGGGGTATTTTAGGAATAGCAAAGCTATTCCAAGGATAATTATTATATTTAAGTTATAATTTGCGTAAAATAAAATAAAATAAAATATAACAATTGTATTGCCAAAGTAAAGCGTAATACATTGTGTAATATTATAATCATCTCTATGATTGACTCCTAGGACATACACCAACAGAAACATCTTTTCTCTTCTTCATAACTTGAAAATCCCTGAGCTTATTTGATTGAAACATTCTTTTTATAGTGCTTTATTATGTAATCTATCTTTTAGAGTTTGAGAGCTACCTTTTTGTATTAAACTCTTTTAGTTGTTGTACACTAGGGTGAGGTATCCCTAGGGACTTCAACAGTGGTGAATCTCTTGGGAGATTAAAGCTTGGAGAAAGGATTTTCAAAAGGACTTAAGAAAGCAAAATAAAGATTGTACTAAGACTTCTTCAAGTGCCCTTAAACTTGAAAGGATAGTGATCTAGAGTTCAAATCCAAGTTAGAGAGACTTAGTAGTGGATGTACACCTAAGAGTGTTGGATCTTCAAGGCTGGAACCACTATAAATAACAGAGTTTGATTTTTCTCTTCCCCATCTCTTTATTTATCTGTTATTGCTCTGTTTTTCCTAATATTTTCTGTTGGTAACCCAAACGTGCATACATTATATCTTTTAACTTCACTTCTCATTCTTTCAAAGAATCATCATTGTTATCATTGCTAAAAAGTTTTAAAACTCAATTCACTCCCGTCTTAGGTAAAATATTGACTAACAATTTTAAATGTCTTAGTGGCATTCATTTGCTACTTTATCAAAGAAAAGTGGGCTCATCGGGTAGCTAAAACCATTATTATAAGACATAAAAAAAATGGATAAAAGAAATTATGAAAGTAAAAAAAATGAAATTTTAAATTTTAAATGAATAAAAAAATAAAATATTTACAAAAGATGGACCTAACTTGCAAAAATAAAGTTTATGCACCTTTAAGAGAAGGATTAAAGTCCATGGAGTTTGTAAAAGTATTTTTTATGTTTATTTTAAAATAACAAATAAAAATAATTTTGCTTTTAAAAAAATACTCTTATATTAAATTTATGTGAAATAAATGAATTTGAAATATAACAAAAATATATACTTTTTATTTTTAGCATTTTATATTTTTAATTTTTATATAAAAATAAAATAAAATAAATAATCTAATAATGAAAATCCATTCAAAATTCTCTTATTATTCAAAAAATATTAATATAAATTTTTAAACATTATAAACAAGTTTGAGAAATATCATGAATGAAATAAAAAATATATGTCACCTTAATATGTCCTACGGTTTTTCCTAAAAAAGTTAGGAATCCTAGTTTCTTAAAGGCTCTATTCTTAAGCCCTAGAAAGTGTAGATATGATCGTCTCACAAGTCTAAACATCTTATCATCTCATCATTAGTTAGGAAATCTTGAACCTTCTAATAGTATATATATACATCTAAAATTATGATAATGATAAACAAAATAATAGATATAAATTCAGAAATCTTGAACCTTCTAACAATATAGATATATCTAAAATTATGATAATGATAAACAAAGCGATAGATATAAATTCAGATTGAATCTCCAAAGAGTTTTTATGTACTTAGAAGTTGTATTCCTTTATTAATATTACAATGAATTTATTAATAATGTATGAGATAAAAATAAGAAATTAAATAATATATATCTAAAGACAAAAAAATTAGACATACCTATATTGGATAAAAAGTTATCATAATTAAGCTAAAAAGGCAAATTTGAAATCTTTTATAAAAAAATTCATTAATTAAAGAAGATAATTCATAATACTCGTGTATGATTAATACAAAAGAAAATTAATGTAATCATATGCTAGAAAATGTCATAACTCTATAAGGCAATTTGCAAGAAGAACACAAAAGATTTTTTTAAATTATTTATATATTATTACTACACTCCGAAAATTAACTGTACTCTTCAGGAACATTTTTGATGAAACTAATTAATATTTAAAATATTGAAATTGATGATTTGGAACAAAAGATCATATCCAAATATAGTATATAAAAATAAATCACTTTTTCTTGTAAATTTTGCTTCCTAAATTTCAATACTACGTGGAATACCTAAGTGATGCTTTTGAATTAAAGAATAATAAGTAGAAAAGTTTGACATGTACATATTCCATTCTAAAAAACCTATTCTATTCTTAGAATAAAATCATGAATCATGAAAAGTAAACAACATTAGACAAAATACCTTTAATCAAATATTAACAAATGAAGGCAATAAAATTTCTTCTTTTTCTATGATCTTCTACCTATGATTTTTCCCCTCACTTCTTTATGATTTTCGTTCTCTCCTTCTTTCCCACTTTTTTTGAAATTTTTCTTTTTTTCTCCCTCATCTCTAGCAAGATCCCTATTTATTTGTAATTAAGGAAGGACCAGAGTTCTCTCCCTAATCTTTTTAATAAGTATCAATTTAAAATTAAGTGATTATCAAATAAATATTATTTTGATTAAGCATATCGATTACAATTATTATTTTTTGTAATTTTTCTATATTTCTACTAAGGAGGGATGAATATCCTTTCCCTAATACTGTTTGAATCATCATCATAGATGAAATTAAATTATATTCTTGTTAAAAAAAGGATGAATATAGTATCCTTGATATTAATTACTTTTATCAATTTTAATCTTCTTGAAAAATTAACAAATTTAACTAATTATCATTAACCAAATTTTCTACCTATATAATTGGGAAAGGTTTAGAATCCTCTTCCTAATAACTTTAATATTTATAATAAACTAATTAAAATAAATATAATTTCCTTTTTAATATAATTATTTTCTATTTTTTTAATTTAGCAAACTTTAAAATGTTAAGCATACATGCTATATCAAAATAAATCATTATAAAAATAATACTTATTATTATCAAGTAAAAATGATTATGTAACAAAATGATAACTAATAATCAAAATTTGAATTTTCATATTTTCAATCAATTTTTTAATTTTTCAAGTATATTAATGTAACAAAAATAAATAGACATTTTTGTTTTATTATCAATGAATCAAAATCTCATTTTTCTAGGAAAATACATATTTTTGTTTTTGGTTTAGAAAATTTAGTTTATTTTTCTAGGATATTTTTGAATATGACCCAAAATACAGTCTTCATAATATTGTACATTCAAAAAATTCTCTATATATAAAACTTTGCAACTTCTAACCAAAGTTAATTATAAAAGAGAACTACAATTTCTTGACTTAATATGTATAAGTACTATAACATGTAAAATTGTATATCACTTAAAAGGATGAGGGAACCTTATTCTCTTAAATAATGATATAGTTAATAATTTGGAACATTAAAATTATTTTAGCCAATCCATTTTTTATTTGAACATACTTTAGGATATTTAACAATTATTCCTATTAGAATATAATAATCATTAAAGGTTTGGAAATAAATCTATTAACATTATCAAGATATATTATCTTAATTGCGTAATTAGAAAATTATGCTCAAAGTCATATTATTTAGGCAAATAATCTTGCAAACATTAGGTTGCAAGTTGACAACAAATACACATGTGATAATTTTGTTGAAATATTAACTAAAATCATAAAATGTTCAAATAGTCCATATAATGGATAGATCAACATATGTTAACTTGTATTCATTCCAAAAAAATTTTAAAGATTCAATTCCAACTTTAGCTAGTAATAGCCTTATAATTAATTTACATTAAGAATAAGTAGCATATGAAAATTCATTAAATTGAATAATCATCAGGTTCTTTAATGGATGACTTTGTTAATTTTCAATAACTTTTCATATCATTCTTTATCTAGGATGGCTTAAAAAATCATTCCATGTATTTTAGTTGATGAACTTCTAGTTCATTATAATATTTCAATTGGATTTATTTGTGTAGTACAACCAAAATAAAATGACGGTAACTTTTTCAATCCATATTTTCTTACTTGAGATAACCATTGTAAAATACAAAAATTCAATATATATTATTTATTTATTATCTTTGTGTGGTATTTGTTTAATTGCATGTTCTTAAAAATAAGTAAATTTCTTCGAGACATAATTAATAACAATGCATCTTTAGTAACTATTTGTAATCTTTTTAGTAAATATCATTAGCTTTTTTAGTGTTTTCAATCAAATCAACTTTCTAGTATTGGATATTGTATAAGAAATGATCAATTCTTTATGCAAAATATTCAAAGGAATCCACTACATTTAAATGTATTATATCATAAAAATCATAGTCAAAGCCATAATTATCATAAACAAAATTTATCTTATCATTTCTCTCTTTTTCTTTAAGTAGGACTTCATAAAATTCTACAAAATATTTTGGTGTATGACAAGTATATACCTAATGACCTTTCATACCATATTACTAATGTATATTTTTATAGCCTTTTTAATTCTTATTATATAGGCATTTCTCTTTATATTTTGTCACTTTTGATTGTGAAAATTAATTTTATAGTTTTTTGTACTATTTGTATAACCATTATGATTGCATAAATTAACTTGATCTTTTCCACATAAAATTTCCTTTTATTATTAATACATTCACTTAGGGAAATGTAATAGAAATAGTGGGACAAGTTTCATTATTTTTATAAAAAAAATCACTATCTTATTTAGCCACAAGAAGGCATGAATGAATAAAGAAAAACTTACATAATGATTAGAGAAAGAAAAATCCAAATGATCTAATTGACAATGATAATAATAATAGATTCTGCTTTATCTATTACCATCATATCTTTTTAACTTGGTCAAAAGGCAATGAGATTTTTTAATTTTAAGATATTTAATTTTCACTTTCTAATAAAGATGATGACAAAAGAAGATCATTATCTTTTGAGCAAAATATAGAAAATCCCTCAAAGCATAGGCTTGTGACAAATTTAGGATACAAAGTTTCAAATGTAACAAATCACCTTCTTCAAGTTTGGACTAAAATGAAACTATTGAGCCTTCATTGAATGGTAATAGCAAAATTGTATGACTTATACATGGTGATGTATTACTCTTTCCCTTGTGGTTATTTAAAAGTTAAAGCTTCTTTATTAAGCAATTAGAAACCATGAACAGGAACAAGAAAGCAATGAAAACAATGGAATGACATTGAACAAAAGATTGAGTGCAATAATTAGTTAGTAAGCTCAAAATCTAGGTATAGTACTTTCGTATTATGGAATTGCAATTGGCTTCTTTTGTGTTAATATTTCTCATTTTCATATTGAAACAAAAAAAGTTATTAATAATTTTTTATTTTAAAAATATATCTTTTTATTTGGTGTCGTAGTTTGATTTATTTTTGGATTTGCTAGTATATAAAAATAGTCAGATTGAAGTAGAAATAGAATTTGAGTTTTGCATTTGTTTAAGCAAATGTAAAAAGGTTTTTATTTTAGGTTTTTAGCATAAATCATTTACTAAAAAGAAACAAAATTTCCTTCAATATTATTAATTTCATTCATGGACCTTGTATAAACTTAAAAACCTTAGTTACCATGTTAGTTTTGAGAATTCTTTTTATGCTAATAACAATTAAAGAATAGGACTTTTAGGATTGTTTCAATTAATAGGATAGGAAACAAAGTAAGCTAGCCATATACATTGATGAAGTTGAAGAAAATTGTTGTTATTCTAATTATAGCTTTCTTTATTTTTATTGATAGATATTTTTAATTTTGTGGCAATTGAACTACATCATGGGGCTACCTAAGCATTAAACCTTAGTATAATTATATGGATTATGATATGGTTATAATAAGGCACTTTGATCCAAACTTGTTTAATTGTTGGGAATTGCTATATATATCTAGTGGTAGGTCTTGGTTATCCATTCACTTTAGAATTGTATTACAAACTTCCTAATAAAAATATGGAAGATAATGTTTTAGTATTAATTGAAAATAACAAAGAGACAATAGACATGATAGAAACTTGCAGTGGCCAAGACATATATGTTGTTTATGTGAAGTCTAAGATTAAACCTTTGAACTTAATGCTATTGACAAATGAAGATAAGAATTGTAAAAATAATGATAGGAATGACAACAATGGAGAAGACAAGAGTAATGATGGAGATGAAAATGTTCAATTTGATTATGATGTTAATTTGTTTTAATGATAAAGATAATAATGGATTTAAGGACATTACTATTTTAGGTTCAAATAATAATGGTGATGATCTTGAAAGTGGTATTATTTTTGAAGAGTTATTGCCGTGAATGTTGGTAGGTCTTGAGGGGCAAAATGATAATGATGTAATTGCAACTTCTAGTGATGGATAGATTGTTAAGAGTGAAGAGAATATTAAGGTTGATTCCATTATAGCATTTTCATCAAGTTGCAAGGTAAAGCATATTATTAATGGAACAAAAATTTACAATTAAAAGAAATAATAAAAATGAAAATAGAGGCAATGATAAAGATAAAGTTATAAGTGATAAAAAGGTATATGAAGCATGTTTTAAGCCATTTAAAGGTGGAAATGACAAGAGCAAGAAAGACATTGGTATTTTTTACTAATGAATAACCAAAATATGACTAACTTAGTGATTTGGTGTCAAAAGATAATTAAAAGGCAAAGATAAGGCCATTGATATAGAAAATCCTACCTTGTTGTAGGGATGGAGTTTAAGAATGGACAAGTGTTTAGAAATGTTGCAAATGAATGGAATATTACAAGATAATGTGATGTAAAGTGGTTTAGAAGTGATAGTAAGAGAATACTTGCTAATTGTAGAAAAGAAGGTTATGGTTGGATGATATATGCTTCACGTATGCAAGGCAAGACAACATTAAAAATTAAGACATTTTGTTCAAAGCATACTTGTGGCAACAAATTTGATAATAAGTTAGTGACATAAACTTATTTAGAAAAGATGTAGTTTGAGGATCTATTTGACAATCCTAAATGGAATTTGAGTTCAATAAAGAAAATAGTAAGAAGATAATGCAAGATTGATGTAAGGAATATGAAAGTATACAAGGTAAAAAGGAAAGAAGTTGACGTTAATCAAAAGGATTTAGAAGGTCAATACACCAAGATGTGGGATTATTTTGCCACCATAGGAAAGTATAACCAAGGTAGTACTTGCAAGCTACTACTAGACTCACTAAGATAAAAGGGGCTTACCTCACTTTAAAAGGTTTTTCATGAGTGTTAATGCATTAAAGAAATGGTTTCTTGCTAGTTATTGAAGAACCATTGGTTTAGATGGTTGTTTCTTGAAAGAAGTATTTGGAAGGCAAATGTTGAATGCCATAGGTAGAGATGGCAACGATAATATATATCCTATAGCATGGTAGTTAAATTAGAAAATAAAGATACTTGGAATTGATTTGCGGATCTTCTTCTTAAGGATCTTGGGTAAAGATACAAAGTGGACATTTATAAGTGATAAGCAATAGGTACAATCACAATCTTAATTACTTCTCTATTTTATTCAAATTTATTATTGTCAAGTAGGCTATTAAGTAATAATATTTAATGTTAATTACAGAGCCTATTGGATGTTTTCAAGGAAAAATTATCAAATATTGATGATAAATATTATGTTAAGCACTTGTATGATAATGTTATTGCGAGGTACAAAGAAAAGAGTTAGAAGATACAGTTTGAATGGCAGTATATGTGAGTACACCAAAAGAGTACCATCCTTAGATGAAGAAAATAGAAAAGTATCATATTAATGCCTATAATTATTTGAATCATTTGGACCCTAGATGCTAGTTGAGGTCTTATTTCAATCAAGAGGTAAAATGTGTTGTTCTTGTTAGTAGTTTGAATAAGTCATGGAATTTGTATATCCTTCAAGCTAGACAAATTCCAATCTTACAAATGTTAGAGTGGATTAAAAAAAAGTCAAGTTAAGGCTCCAAATAAAAATGATGGCATTCAAAAACACATAAATCTCCTTGCGCCAACATAAATGAGAAATTGGAGGACAACAAGCATGAATCAAGAAATTATTTTGCCTACTATGCTAGTGAAATGAAGTTTAAAGTAGACTATTGACACAACTAATATTGTGGACCTTTCAACATAAACATACTTTTGTAGGGACTGGGATCTAATTAGCATTCCATGCATGAATGTAACTATTTCCATTTAACAAACATGCAAAAGCCCTGAGTCATAGATCTCAGATTGGTTCAGAACTAACATGTATAAGAGGACTTATGAATATCTAATATCTCTTCTCCTTAGTGAATTTGACTAGGAAATTAGAGCATCCTATTGTAATGCCTCCATATTATAAGAATCCATTTGGTAAGCTTAAAAAGAAAAGGAAAAAGCAAGTAGACGAGTTTAAGTCAATAACTAAAGTGCAAAAGAAAGGAGGCTTCATCACTTATAACAAATGCCTCATTGTTAGTCATAATATAAGGACTTACAAAAGGAAAGTCCATATAAATAGTAGGTTTATGAAAAAAATATTTAAAGTATTGTATGGTGTTTTAGTTCAATTTTCATATTTAGATTTAAACATTTGTCTAAATTGTTAGTGTATATGCCATAAACCAATCATATAGATGATTGTAAACTTGAATTGTGTTATTTTAATGACAATTCCAATTATCATATTTATACATACATTATCTGCGTAATATATTTAATTATGATAATAACCTTAGAATAATTACATTCTTAAATGTCCCTAGTCATATATCATTATGGATTGGGTTACTTTGATATATTAAGACTAGCATGTGTGGTGACTTATATAAGATATTAAGTCTGCACATGAGTTCAAGTTAGAGAACTTGTATACTGGACTGACCTATCCTAAAAATACTACATGGATCGTTATATGAGTGTCATGGGTGATTCTTAATGATCATCATTAATATAGTCCTTTAACCTGAGATCACCAAAGTTTCCTACATATGAGTTTCATATTTTGATATTACTCTATGTCAGTCATGGTTGAGTGAATGCAAGGATAATTATTGGATATGTCACATATCATGTGGAGGGATTTGTATAATCAAGATGAAATTTGTCCTTCCTATATAACAGGAGAGACATTTGTGGGCCCCTTAATTAAGTAAAGTTGAGAAAACGCATGGCCATACTCAGATGAATTGACATGGGATGTCAATTGTATTTACTTCAGTTAACTTACTTAAGAATCAAGAAACCTTCGAATTGGGCCATACGGGAATGACACGGTTCATGTCTTGTGCTCAATCTAGATATCTATGACAAAAGGACATAGATGATGATCACATGTAAAGGTTCAGTCGAATCACTGACTTTCTCATTACTTAGGTAACAATGATGTGTTGCTAGACACCGCTCATTACCAATGTAATGAGAGCTTGAAAGGTCACACACTTAGAACCTAGTGGATTTAGAATTAATGAACTAAATTGTTTGGGCCTAATATTTGAGAATTCTATGTTATATTTATAAGGCCCAATAATAAGCCTATAATTATACATGGATCAAAGCCCAAATTAGTTAGGATTTTCTATGCTCCTATTTAAATAGGTTTGTTGGGTAATAATAATAGTTAATTCATTATTCATGTATCCCTATACAGCATAGAAAAACCCTAACACCTCTCCTTGACCATAATCTTTGAAGAGGTGTAGCTAGCACTACGAGGCTAAAGAGATGAATTCCAACCAGTAATCGTGAGGACATTCATTGGTGATCTGCTAGTTCGTGTGGATACCTTGGAGTCTTTGGCCAAAAGGAAGTTGAAGAGGTGATCAACGAATAAAATCCGAAATCATCGAAAGGTATAGCTTGAATCCTACATTCTAATTTAACATTTTGCATGGATCCATTGGCTGGAATTGGTTTATTCCATTGCACTTGTATGCTTCCCGATCCTAACATAAATAACTATAAATATGTATTTAACAATCTTTTCAAATTTTGATAGGACTTTACCAACTAATATAGAGAGTTTTATTTTATTGTTATTGTTGTATGTACCTAATATGCTAGTGTTTTTATAGCGGTTATCATGTTTAAATCTGAACATTCCTTGAATAACTATGGACCTATTGTGAAATTTTTTATATGTCTAATTAAATTTTACCAATTATGGATAGATCTATTTTACTTCCATTTTTATATCTCATTGTCTTTTAATAGAGTTCTATTTTATTAATTGATTGGAAATCATATTAGATAAAGAAACATCTATGGTCCTTTATGTAGTGCTTACTTGTTTATGTTTGCATCCTACGTCTTGAAGTAATGAACTTTGTTAGTATCGTAAAATTACTAACAAGTAGTGGTAAGCTAAGGTGCAAACACCTGAATTTCCTAATAAAACTATTTTTTTTATAAGTTTTATTTTTCTAAAGGCATATTACAAGTCCTATGGAGAGTTTTGGTTTACCAATTTTCTATGTTATAGATGATGGCATTTGACTATGCTTTTATCACTAGATGGATCATATGTTTAGTTATTGGGCCTAATTCATAGGAGGTTATTCTATCTATAGAAATCAATTTCTTCTATGGTTGTTAATCCATTGCGCTATTCTATGGTTCTTTAGTAAGTGAGTTCTAGTGGGTTAAGGACTGTTATTGCACCATATGAAGTTCGGATTATAGCACCTCTTACTTCATAAAATAGTTAGTTAGTTGCCATTTTATCTTGATGGTGCTATCAAAAGAAGTATATGTACAACCAAAACTAATATTTCTATAGAAGATAAAAGTGTTGATTGACTATTTTGAAGTATTGTGTTGCTTAAACTATCATCACATATTTTGTTTTGATAATTTATCTTTTATTGAAAGTTAGAGCACTATAGCTTACTAATTGTAACACTTGTATATTGTGTTTGTATTGATTTCATTCAAACCTTTGGCCAAATTTTCTTTTATATCCACTTGAGCCTAAAAAAACACCATTATGTACTTTCTTTAAGCATGAATATATGGTAGTTTATTCCTTAATAAAATATATTGCAAGTATAACTATTTTAGTAAAAATTAACTCATTCATTTTAAACAAGTAAATACAAGTCAAATAAGATTTTGGATAACTTGAGAATCAATTGGTTAGAATAGAAATGACATATCCAAAAATCTATAACAAATTCCTATAGGGAGACAAACTAGAATATGAAACAAAGCTTTCAAGAGCAATGTGCTCAAATAAAGATTTTCAATTTCTATGCATATTTGTCATCAATAATCAATTTTATATAATTTATCGTGGGTTTGGTTGTGAGCCTAATGTGATCAACATCACTCATCCATGACAATTTTTTATATAATTTATAGTGAATCTATTTAAGCTTTCATCTAATAAAATTCATTGATTTAAGTGGTTATTTGCTGTAGTGTGATGTATATTTTTCATATTTTTGCTATGTTAGTATATAGGTGACATAGTAAGTTACCATATTTTTGCTATGTTAACATATAGGTGACATTGCACATATGAAATGTTATCATGATATTCAAAAATAAAATTCTAAAATCTAATTCTACAGATGGTAATTTCCAATTAATAAAAACATAGAAGATTTGTGATAAAAAAGATTAAAGCCCAATATTACTTTTGATAACTTGCATCTAGATAATTAAAATATAAATTATGCAAAATATGACAATCATAAAGGAAATATTCAATTGAATGTATTTTTTAATCTTAATTTCATACAGGATGGCTACATCTGAGGAATCATATTATAACTTGTGTAGAATTTAGGATGCAAAAAATAAATAAAAGCACACCCCTTTAGAATCTGCATAAAATTGATAATGCATAGGTGTGCATTATTGGCATAAAGTTTTCTCTCCTTATCCCCTTCTATATGGCTTTGAATAAGACAAGTTAATGACTGAACTAGGTTAAGAGTGGTAAGTCAATTAGATTAAGAGCGGGGATGTGACCTAGCCAATGTAAATAAACTCCAACAGACCCTCCTATCATAGCTAGTAAAAGTATATGCCTACACTTTTGTAGCTAAACACATTAACCCAATTTGGTCTCCAAAAGTCTAAAATTAATAATAAATCACTTCATCATATTAGGCTTTAGGAAATAAGTCTCTTGAATTGTTACTTACCTAGTTTATTCAAAATAAAAATACTTACAATTAATGGTAACCTACAAAGAAAATTCTAACAATTTTTTAGTAAAAGTCTTCTTTTTTTATGTTCAACTTTAACATTTTCTTTAAATAACTTCCATTTCAAAATGTCAACTAATATAGGGTAAAAAAAGGATTTGATGTACTTTATTATATATTTGTCATACATATTAGAACTAATTAAACATTATTTTAATACATTGAAAAATTTATTAGAAGAATTCAATATAAAATATAAGGATAGAATATCCATAAAATAGAAATAGTATAAAATATATCATAATTAGTTTGAATGGGGTGTTGAGTCCCTTTACTATCATGACCTCTCCCTAGCCATGACTAATGTGAAACTTATTACTTAATTTCCACTAGCTTATTCTATATATCATCTATTTGTGTAGATTCATCTAAATCATAGGTATCTTATTTGTAATTAGGGTAGTGACACAAACATTTGATTAGTTTCATCAAAAAATAGAAAAAAAAAGGAAAGTTAAGTTTACTTATGAATCCTGACATAATAAAAAATGGTTCAATTTAATTTACTTTAATTACAAAATACTTTCCATCTTATATTTCCACTCTACACACTAGGGCTCTAGAAGTATTTCTATAAATACCAAAGTAGATTGATTGTTGCCTAAACCTTTAGAAGAACTTGAAGTTTTACTTTTGAGGTTGTGGTGGTGCCGCTATAGGAGAATCTACAATAATAAACACAAAAAGATAAGTCCAAAACTTAGTAAATAAACATTCAATGTAAACAACCTATAAGAATTAACTAATAATCTTATTGATTGAACTACCCTTTCTATATATGACTTAAGCCTTGTACATTCTCATATCAAAACATTAATGGATACAATGTTATATGAAAGGCACCTTCATATGGAAATTAAATCAAATAATCAAATATTAATTTCTAAACAATAAGGCAAAAACATAAATAAACTTTTTTGTACTTCTCAATCATCCTTATCCTTTCACAAACCCAATCTTATTCTTCTATGATCTGTCTTATCCCTTCACAAATAATTATTAAATATGATTTTTCAATAACACACAGTGTCAACTTGTCCCTATAATATTTCCTCACATTCATGCCATAGCTTACTCATTTCATATTATGAATTCATATTTTAACACATATGACAATTCTCTACACCTTCTTGCATGCTTAAATAGTATTGGTTCAACATTAGTTGCTTCATAACAATCATTAATAATATTAACTATATTTTTGTGCATAGTTAACTATGTAATCAACTATAAACTCCTTGTAGACAAAGGTCGTAGTTAATTATATAACTAATTATAAGGGTTCAAAGAGTAAATTGCTAGCTTGTAATCAGCTATGAGCTCCTTAAAAGCAACTTTAAAGGGTTATAGTTCATTATTTAGTTAATTATAAGCTCTCTAAAAGTAGTTTTAAGGGGTCATAATTTAGTATATAGTTAACTACTTGAAGTCAAAGACTATTCTTGAGCTTTATAGTCGACTATCTAGTTGACTACATTTGCCTAGAAGTTAGTTCTAAGGGTCATAGTTGACTATTACTTGCAACTCTATAGATTTTGCAACTTATTCTATTCATCCATGCCTTAAACACTCAAATATCCTTTTACATGCTACCATTTGCAATCAAATCATCACATAGTGCATTTTTTTCTAGTACTCCTTAATTTCATCAAGAAAATCAAAATAAAACACATAAATCATGCAAAAAATCATAGTATTTGGCCTTAAGCATAAAAACTTAGCTTGTCTCAATCAAACCACACAAAATCTATCAAATCTATCTATAATTCTTACTCACCTACTATGAAGGGTGAAATCAAGACTAACTTGCACTTATTCAAACAATATCAACAAGATTAAGGCTAAAAAACCTTTTTAGAAGCAAAACCTTTTGTTCTTTTTAATCAAATGGAAAAATGTAGATAGTCACCTAAGGAAACTTATCTTAATTAGATATAGAATTAAATGCAAATTTATGGATATTAGTGCTTGAATTGATAAAAAAAGAGGTGGATTTGGAAGAATATGATAAGGAGTAAATGTGTTTAAGAAGGAAAATGAAGAATAGTAAGAAAAGTGAAGAGATAAAAGGAAAGTAATAACATATCTTAAATTTTTTATATACAAATTTACTTAGTTTTAACCATATTTCAATCTTTAAATACTTTTTTCGATACTAAACCTTCATCTCATATTTTATTATATTGGGTTTCTCATCATTCCCTAGGCAAGATTTCATTTTATTCCTTCAATCGTAAAATTAAATAATTATTTTCTATGCAAAATATCTTAATTATCTTTAAATATTCCTAAAAAGGGTATAACATTTGCATATTTAAAAAATAACCCATGGAAGAACTAAAAGTTTTAAGACTTTATAATAACATAGAAAATGATAAATCCAAAGCAATGTATAATATGTAAAACATTAATGACACAATTGATCTACTAATCACATGCAACATTGGATTCATTATAAAATGCAAATGAAATAAGAACTACTAAAAAACTATTGATGTTAGATATTAAGCATATTACACATATATTTTTTAACGAATTTCTAATTAAGCGTCATTGTAAATTTGTTATAATGTTAATCATATAATCGATGTGAAAAAATAAAATAATATTGATAATTTTATCGATGAAACTATCATCATTTCTTTATGAGAATTACAATGCAATGTGATATGATATTGTTTATTAAAACAAAGATGTTGATTTTTACCATGGAACCATCATTGAAAATTAATATTAAACATTAAGAGTTTTAAAAATTTGATGTGGAATGCCTTATATATCACATCAGATGTATTAAATAACCAATGTGGTATTTTCACGACCCATCCTAATTGTGACTAGCATGGATCATATTACTGGTTTCCATAAGTCTTAATAATTTTTTACTCTTTCTATCTAATGGAAATTTTCAAATTTTAAAGGGACTTAAAATTTTCTTTAAAATTTTTGTGAAAAAATAGATAGAGTTTTTCCTATTTTTGGACACTTCTTAAAGATCACATGTCCTATAATACAAAACTTGTTTAATTTCTAGATAGGATAGTGATCAACATTTACATAATATCATACATTCTTAAGACAATTTACACATATACAAATTCAACACAATTGCTAGATCAGCCACATCTTTATCTTTAATGCTAATCCTTACTTAATACAAGTCTAACTATCAAATCTCTTTAGTAAGATGGTCTTAAATCTCCACGAGTGCAACAAGATCAAATATGCTTATCCTAACCTATAAATATTAAAGATAGAACAAAGTTTGTCACAAGAACTCTATGAGCATATATCTACCAATGTTTTACAAGTAGTTAATTTTATATTATACTAATAATAAATTAATCATACATTAACTCAGAAAAATACTAGCAAACCTAATTTCTATGAAACCGTATCCTAAAGTGAAAGTTTAAATATCAAGGATATTAGATTTTCATGATATAAATATATTTCAAATATACTCATCTAAATAACACATTCTGAAGAATCCAAATTTCTAAAACTAAAAATCTGTATTATACTTGAAACTCATTCCATTTCTATGAATCATTTGCTAAGAGTAAAGAGTCTTAGAAATTTCATAGATCATAATTAAGCTTTCTACAATATTAAAATATGTAGCACCAAATTCATATTTTCCTAATATTGTTCAATATAAAAAGCATATTTTATTTATTTTTTTTCTCGTGTGGTGTCATTTCTTTTGAAATCCATAAATAGGTTTCTATAGTATCAAATTCAATCTAACAAAAATATGTATATCTTGTTATCTAGGATACCTCACCAAAAAAATTAGGGAGCTCACCGAAAAATACCACAACTAAGCTCCTAAATCCTGTTTGTTAATGACAGCTTCCTTTTGCAGCCCAAGACCACTACAGCTAAGGGAAGCAGAAACTAACTTCAGATAATAGCTGACACTCATTCATATTGTGCTGTAACTAGACCGAATATTATTAGAGAAAAAAAAACCCATATTGTGCTTTTGGTACCTTTGATCAACACTTCCATCCATGAAATTAGTTGATAGAGTGTGGTAACAACAACAGCAGCATCATAGAAGCTAATGTTAGTAGCCATAAAGAAGTGAAGCATCACGGAATAAAAAGGAAATAAAGGAGAGAAGAGAGAAGACCAAATGGAATACGGAAGGAAGAGAGCTAGCCATATGAGAATAAGAAGAAGAATGGTGGTGGAGTGAACTAGAAATTTTTGGTGTAAAAGGAGAAAGGAGTTTCTAGGAATGGGGAGAAAAGAAGGGCAAAAAGCATAAAAAATTGGATAGCTCTCCTTGTGAAGTGTGTAAGAAAGTGGGGCAAAATTTTTTAAAACAAATAGTGAGAAAGGACCTACAGGATAATTTTTTTCTTAAAAGGAGTAGCATTGACTCAACCAAAATAAAAAAAATAAAAGAGAGTAACATGTGTAAAGAGGAGTATATGCATTGAAACACAAAGAGAAAAGTGGTAACTGCTCATGTAAGAGAAAAAAATCCAGAAAAATGCAGCAACAAGGAAATATAAAAGGAAATAAAGTGTGGAATCCGAGAAAGCATGTCAAAATTTAATATAAAAATGTGTAATCATTAGCCTTGAAATTTATGAAGACTTGAATATTAACCAAATAATAATTACTCATAAAATTCAAAATTTATACTTTATATTTAAATCAAAGATATTACAAGTATATGCTTTCCCTTTCCCCTAAAATCCTTTATTCCTTTTTGTACACCCCTTTATTCTATATAATTTCTTAAAATAGTTTCTATTACATTGTTCCCCATTTCAAATATATACAGAGCCTCTAAATGAAATAAAAACTAATTCTAAAATACTCTAATTTCAAAATGCATGTAAAATATCCTAAATGAAATAGAAACTAACATTTTGTATTACACTACATAATCCTATATTCTTCAATCTAATACATAATAGCTTAACTGAAATAGAAGCCACATTTTCCATTACATTAATTCTATACAATTAGGACATTGGATTAGAGAATACCTCATAAGAGGAAGATTGCATTATTGAATGTCAACATATAGTTAGACCATGTTTCAATTTGTAAAGGAAAAAAAAGTACATAACAATTTAGTAGTTACAACAATTATATAGAAAATTTTTATTAATGAAAGGTAAATTACCTTCTAATTGTTATTGCTATTTTTTATCTAAGGATATTCAAAATATTTTTCCCTTTATCAAGATTGTCTCTCATATGAAACTTGTATTAATAACAAAGAAACAATTAACAAAATACAAATTAACAAGGAGGTAATTTCATATGTACATATTTTCAACTATGTACCTAAAACCTAAATACATTCATATATTTAAATGCATTGAAATTGCAATCTTAATCATCTAGAGATTAGTACTTTCCAAGCACATACCAAAAATCAAAACAAATCTATACATTTTATATGCAAGCTTTTATGTGAAATATATTTCATGCCTAGCATTATGATGCATACTCATAATTTAATAGAGCATTAAAAATATTTTAATGATACATCCTAGCCTTAACCTTAATCATTATAAGTTAAAGATTTTGCATGCATAAAGACAAAGCGTAAACAAACAAGACCACATAGAGTTAGAATGCAAATATTAAAGGCTTTGGTGAGTATACCTTATTTACACAGAGTAGTAGAATAAAAACATGCTTTGCAATTTTTAAAGAATTTGTCTAAAGCTTTGAAGCGTTTTGTGTTAAAGAAATTCTAATTCTATAAATGGCATCACCTTTTTCAATCTTTTATTTTCATTCTTCCACTAGTCCATTTGTATTTTATATTAGTGCAAATGGTAGTACAAAGTGACATTATATTACTTTCCACATCGACTATAAAAAAATTTGACATGTAAAGTGAAGTTAGGTAAACCATGTCGACTATTAGACAAAGGTTTTATCATAAAATACCATCATTTATAACAAGATGATACTATCCTACTAAGTAATATTTAATGTTAATTATTTAATAAATACCAATGTTATAATTCTTAAATATTGGTTAATTATAAAGAAATCGACATTTATGGAACTATTTTTTTATACACTTGCAAGCAAAAAATTTACAAATTACGTATAAATTTTGTAAAAATACTAACTTTTTTAATTTGATTAATTTTTCTTATTCAACATACTTTATGTGAAATTGAGAGCATTAAAATTCTTTTATGCATTATAATGTGAGTTATTTGTAACAACTGTAACATTATTTCTTTGTGGATGTTTTTCTTTTACAAACATATATAGATAGCAACAAATTGAACTTAAATTTACAAACATATGAGAAATGGAACAATCTATTATGAAAATATATTTTATAAATTTATTTATTTCTATCATTACATCAATATATACATCGAAAACATTACAATTTACAATAACTAACTAACTTATCATATACAATAAACAAACTATACACTAATTAAGATTACAAGAAATAGATAAGAGATGTTATTAATTCCCTTATATTAGTCCATGTAAATATAGCCTATCCTTTCTACCAATTCCCTTATGTTGAATACTTTTTTTTTTCAAAGAAGAAGTCTTTTCACATATTAATAAGTCTAACAAAAACATTTGCTTTCATTACTAAAGGTAGAGTTTAGGTGGAGCATCAAAATAGCTCCTCTTTCATTTCATGTGGCACATTTAAAGATGATAAAGCATTTTGTAGAAGGATTTTCCACCTCTTATATGTTTGCTTTCATATATTAATAAATCTTACATTTACAATGATTCTTCTCGAAGAACTTCCATATATGTGAAACCTAAGATATTAAAGTATGGAAGTCCTTTGATAAGGTCCTTTGTCATTGCCAAAGGAGAAAAATGAATGGAAGGAAAGTAGTTTTGATATACAAACCAGATTCTCAAGTTAAATAATTAAGGATAAAGCATCACTATGATGTTTCACATGGCTAGTGAAAGCAAAATTAATAAACATTATGCAAATACTTAGACATTAGTTATTAATAAAAAATTTACATATTAAATTTGATCATTTCACTTGAAACTAGTGGTTGTCATACTATTACATATTGGTTAAGTCCAAACTAATGTGTAAATAATTTACAATTCCTAACGAGATGGTTGAAATATCTTTAGATGATAGTTTTGTACAAAGTTGAAGTCTTAAGTTTTTGCAGTTTCCTGGTAATCTTGTAAATGCCATGGCATTAGACATTAGTGAAGTCCAAAATAGACATGTTAAAGTTGGATATTTGCACATCATAGATGTTTAAAATATCTTTAAACACTTAACCTTTAAACAATTGCTATTATAAGTTATTTAAACATCAGTTATTTGCATAAAATCAATGCCTTATTATTAGGAAGTTTTTATATCAATTTTAATATATATATATATATATATATATATATATATATATATATATATATATATATATATATATATATGCAATCATATTGTGAATATAAAGAGAAAGCTATTTTTTTAACTATTTTAGATAGAAAGTTATTTGTATTTCAATGTCTTCTATTTAGTACACTTTGTAATCCAAATGTTGAATAAAAAAATTTAGTGTAAAATTTAATTGTTATTATATAATTTATTATTAAAGTACAAACAATTAAGCAAAGAGACAAACAATTCTTCAAATTTATTATAAGATTTTATTTCTTTCCAAATCATTATAGATATGTATTTCATAAAATAACTTACATAAAAACTACACTAAATAATCAACACTAAAATCAATATGTATTCAAATTTACACTGTAATTTATTAAAATCATCATCCATATTGTAAATTCTCATTTGTTGCTTAATTTTCTTTAAGGTAATTCAATTCTTCCATGCAAACTTTGGCAATGAAAGTAAAAGATCACCACAAACTTTAGATTGGAAATGGTGAGTGAAATAGATTTCATATTTCAAATAACAAATATCAATCATATGTATATCAAGCTAATTATGAATCACATTAAAACATTCCATCCATTTTATGAGAGTGTTAGAAACTTTAGAAAATAGATGGGATGCTTTAATAAGATTCCTAATAAGAGACATCTTTGGAGCTTGAAATCCTTGATCCTTGTTGAAGAAAGCTTTGTTACTTACCAATTCTTATTGCTCATTAGAAATACCACAAATCATGTGATGGCAATTCTAATCATTCTCTAATATTGCAAAGAATAATCGAAAGTGCTCCACAAGATTCATAATATTTCTAAATGTATAACTAGAATATTAAAGAGTGAGAGGAATATTCACAACAAACATATCACAGAAATGTGTTATATGAGATGTAGGAAGAAATTTTATAGGTAGTATGAAAAAAAAATAGCATTGGTTATTAATACAAAATCGACATTATATGTATCACCTATTTCCAAGTAAGTTGATGGTTGGCAGACCATTAAATATTAGTTAAGTCCAAAACTAATGTATAAATTTTTTACATTTCCTAAATAGATGCTTGAAATGCCTTTAGTCAATGATTATATGCAAAACAAATGTCTTAATAGTTTCCTATAACCTTGTAAATGCCATATAATTAGACATTGGTTAAGTGAAAAACCTTTAAAAGCTTTACATTTTGATGTCAATTTCGTACTTAACCAATGTCTCATATTTTTCAATAATTTCAAAAATACTATCACTTTGAAACTTAGATTTGTTACATGTATAACTTGTCATCTTAAATTTTTAAATAATTTCAAAAATATTGTTGCATCAAAGTAGATAATAGACATTAGCATTAGCTTTTTAACTAACGTTTGTCGACTAACATATATTTGCAATTCTATAGTAATGACAACTAAAAAATTGCTACATTTTACTACTCTTAAGGAATGAATCAAACAAATAAGAATGAATAATGACTTTCGATTAATCCTCTTAAGATGCACAACATTAAACCTTATTCTATAGACTTACAAAGGCAAGTCTTATTAAACACAAGTGACTCCAACATGAAAAAGGGAATCAAATTGTAATTTGATAATAAGAAGACATTAAAATTATACTTAAAAAATTTCAATAAATGAAGTGGTTAGTGTTATCTTTAGTCCCATAATATTGCTTATCCTTTTTGCATTTATAATCATCTTACATGAATCCAATTAGGCAATTACATTTTTCCCTATCATTTTCTTTACTCAGAGGCTACCTTAGTAGAAATGTGAACTAATAAATTAGTGAAGTATCAGATAAAGAACCTACCATGTTCTAAAATGAAAATGAATACAAGAATATTCTTACTAGCATAAACTTTTTGCCTTAATAATCAATTTGTATGCAAAGAAACACAAAAACATCAAAATGGAAGCCCCCAAAATAACATAATTTATGTGATATTTAGTTTATGCAAGATAAAATCTTATTTTTGGTGTAATATAATCTACAAAATAGAATACCAATCTTTCTATGTTTCTTTCTCATTACTAAAATACTTAACTCAAATCCTCATTATTTGATATCCAGGCTAAGATCTTTTAAATTATAATTTCAATTACAACTGGCCTATTTTCATTCTCTAGATCTTTGTATAGTCTTTTTCTTTATTCTTCATCATTATTGAAGAGTTTAGAATGATTAGAAAGCAATGGTTTCAAATAATTTTAGAGTTAATATTAAAAACATTTAAGGTAAAATAAGGAAAAAAGATAAAAAAGGTACATTAAAAATATTGCTCTATATTTTAAGATCCTAAAAAATTAGCCAAGAATTAACTTTTAAACCTTTTCAATCTATTTGGATCTTAAGGATTTCCAAAGATTATATGTCCATATTTTTTTAAAGAAAACCGAAATTTTCACAAAAAATAAAAACCCACAAAAATCCTAAGAACCTAAAGACACATTCCTTATTCTTGATAAAATCAAAGCCTAAAAAAGCATTTTAGCATACTTGAATATCTAAAGTAAAATCAACTCCTAAAAAAGGGGAAAATGCAAAGCAATAAAAATATACCTTCATAAAAAAATCCTAAGTGAAACATCTAGAAATTGAAGAAAAATGAGAGCAAAAAAGGTAAAAAATAAACTAAAGAAGTTAGAGCTTTGGATTTAGGTAAGAAGAAAATATGGTAATTGAATAAACCCTTAGAGGACATCTTAAATTTTCAGAACTTGCAAATTAGTTAAGAACACTAACTAAGGTCAAATTGGTTTTCACAATTTAACTCTTTCCTTCATTCATTACCTTTATCTTTAATCTTTTTATATAGGAATATATATGTTAATTAGCTATAAGTTAAGCATCATTGGATAAACCTTAATTATGATAATGATAAAATTCATTATCAAAACCCAGATCTTTCAAATTTAATCATTGAAAAGAATACACTAGATGCAAAAATATACTTGAATCCACAAGAATTAATGGGATTATGGTTGTGTAGTTCTTGATCTTCTAAATTGGTGTATAATGATTTTCTAGAGAAAATCTCTTTCTATTTTCAAATGATGGGATATAAAAGAAATAAAAATTCTTATGCAATTTGGGAGTCATAACCCCATATTTATTTTCTTTACTTTTTTTATTCCTAATTTACCCATCATAAATAAGAAATAAGACTTTTTGGTATCTACACATAAAAATCCATACATTATAGGATGATTTAGATCTATTTAACCTTAAATTTTATTAGGTCACATTAATTTGGGCTAAACCTTATGATAGCCAATAATGTACAATTATTTTTGTTGTTTACACACACACACATACACACATAATGTATATGTCCATTAAAAAATTTAACAATCTTTTACTTGACTACATATGTGTATATATATATACATAACACTATATAATAATATATTATAATATATCCTTATAAGCTCAAAATTACTATCCTTATTAGAACCATCTTTAATTAATCAAGACCATCAATCATATTAATATAGGATTAAAGTGACCTTAGGCACAATTATCATAATTAGATTTATCAATGGTCACATATTGATTGATATAATTGATGACATGAATCAATAATGGATGTGTAGCATGGAAATTACATGCAACGTCATCTTAACATGTTTATTTTTAACTAATTCATGTTATTTCTTAGTAAAATCAAACCAAATAAGGTCAGAGCATAACTATGAAAAATCTTTATACTATAATAAATAACCAAAAATTATCCATAAAGTATATCTATAGACAAGGGCACTTATAAATACAAACTCTCACTAAACTAGCTTATCATTAAGTGATACTACACTTATAGGAGTAGTGTGCTTATGAAAAATCTCGGGTGGTAAACCTTTAATAAGTGAATTTGTAATCACAAAGTTTGCTTAATGTGCTCTATAGATATTTAACCATTTTAAACTCTTTCTTTAATAATTAGGAATTTAATATGTCATGACCTGGCTTACAATTATCGTAATCAATGTAAAGATATCTAATTAGTACTAACAGACTAACTAAATATCTTTACAAGCTACTACTCTACTTGGATATCCTTATTAAATTAATATTATTAGAGGACATAGATGTCTAGACTTAAAATATAAAACTATATACGTTAAAAGTTTTGAAGTTTAATATATATATATATATATATATATATATACAACTTAAAAAATTTATTTTATATAAAAATATAATTTTCATAATATATTAGATAATGCAGGCTCTTAATTGGATCCATTAGGATTCCATTCCTCTAGATTTGTCTCCATGGAAGAAGAAAAAATATTATTACTAGTAGAGCTCTCAAGTGGAGATACTTGTTAAAAAGAATATATTACAATAGGATTAGACTCTGAGTCTATTTTTCTAAGTATTACTTATAGGTGTAGATTATACTTTATATTGGAAAAGTATGTTTGGATGCCATGGGGAGACTAGAAGGTCCTTACATAAGTATTAATTTTCTTTATCGATTTTATGATCAGTACTTGTAATTTAAATCAATCAAAAAGTGAGTATAAAATATACCCAAGATTGAAATTTTAAAATTTCTAACCCCTAAATACATTAGATAATCGAAACCTCTATTTAGTTTCACTTGGGATATTTAATTTTCATTTCATCAAATTTTTATCTTCATCTTTCTTAAATAAATTTTCTATTAATCTTTTTTTAAACATTCTTAACATTAATATACCAAGACCATGCCATCAAATTTATAGTTGGGAAATTTCAAAAATAGAACCATACACCATCATATTACAAGTGATATCTAAGGAAACATAATTTAACAATATCATCATCTTTTATGAGATAACCTTAAAAAAGAATGGGAGAGTTGCCACTCACTTCTTGATAATTAATGAAAACTTGAATTCTCATTTAATGCCTCTCTCCTTCTCATAGTTTTTAGCTGGCTAAAGGAAGTAAATTTTTACTTTAAAATGACTTAATCACACATACACACACACACATAACCGTAAACCTTAATTTTAATAAAATATTCAATTTTCTTCTTATTATATATTAATTTTTTCTTGAAAAAAATCTTGGAGATATGGTTAACCATTTAGGATATCTAAATGGCCTAATAAGTTTAGAAAATTATTACTTTAAAATCAATGAAAATAAGCCATTTTAAAGGGTAAAAAGGGTTTATTGCAAATTAGCTCCAAATTTTCATTTTCTTGTATTTTACTTTTAAGCTTCTTAAACATTTTGAGCCTTGTTTTGGGCTTTCATTTGAAAATTCTCATATGCATTTTGGGCCTAAAAAATTAATTTAAGTCAGCCCAAAAGTTTTTAAATTAATCCATTTATATTTTTAGACCTGATTTGTCACTTTTTAGTTTACCCAGATTTTAGAATTCCAATAAATTCCTACATGAATTCTCCTAAATCTATTATTGGATTTTTAATTAGATTTTAATCTATTTTGATGCCTAGTAAAATTTGCATAAAAATTGTAGGCTCCATATCCAAATTACATTTATGCTTTTCTCTACATTTCACTTAAGTTTCCTACCGAGTTTTTTAATTTGGGTGTTTTCTAATAAAATTTCTATTTAGAGTTTCTACTTTGCTTGAGGTATTTTCTAAAGAAAACTCCTATGTAATTTTCTTGTCCAATTTTGGGATATTACAAGCTTTCCCCCTAAGAAAATTAATTCTTGAATTTTTCTTAAGAAATTACATAATAATACATAGAATTATTAACATATTGTTATGGTTTAGGATAAAGAACTTACCAAATAGGTTTGGGTACTTTTCTTTCATGTCCTTCTCCAATTCCTAGTTACCTTTTGAGCTTTATGTTTCTCCTATATTACTTTTACCATGGAAATTTCCTTAGATCACAATTTCCTTATTTGTTAATTAATGATTTATACAAGTTATTCTTCATATATTAGTTTTTGATCTAATTCTATAGTTATTTCTTTCAACACATGAGATTAATCTAGAATATATTTCTTTAACATAAATACATCAAAAATTGAATGTATCACTTTCATGTCTACTGGTTTTTAGTTGATAGGCAATTTTCCAATTTGTTTGTCAATTATGTAAGGACCTATATATATTTGGATGCTAATTTTCCTTTTTTGCCAAATCTCATTATCCCTTTTGTAGGAGTAATTTTCAAAAAAATACTTAATCATCTTCTTGAAATTATAATTTTCTACATCTATTATTTGTATAATATATATGTCAACTTTAAGCTACCTTAAATCTTTGATTATTTGAACCTTATTAATAGCATTTTCAATAAGATTAAGACCAATCATTTTTGCTTCTCCTAGTTCAAACCACCCAGTAATTAACTTGCACTTCCTACCATATAACACCTTAAATGGAGCCATCTTTATACTAGTATGGTAGCTATTATTATAAGAGAATTCCATTAGTGGTAGATATTTATCCCAATTTCCTTCAAATTCAATTACACAAGCTCTGAGCAAGTCTTCTAATGTCATAATTATTCTTTTTTATTGCCTATTTACAACTGAGTTCCTAGCATTTCTTAGAATGAATGCTAAAATCAAAATATGAATTATGATCCGCAATCCAAAATAATTGTAAATGGCATGCCATGTAATAAAATGATTTTATCTATGTAAATTCGAGTGTATTATGATGTAGTCATGTTACCTTTATTATTATGAAATGGGTAGACTTTTTCAAATGGTCCATGATCACTAAAATGAAATCATATCCCTTGCTAGTTTGTGGAAATCTAGTTATGAAATTTATTGTAATGCTCTCTTACTTCCATTTAGGAATATAAATATTTTGATAAAGACTTGCTAGATATTGATATTCAACTTCACTTGTTGATAGGTTAAACATCTAATTACATAATCTCACATATACTTTTTCACTCCATCCCACCAATATAAATGCTTTAAATCCTAATGCATTTTTTTATATACGGGTGCATTGTATAAGACGATTTATAAGCTTTCTTTAATACTTCCTGCCTTAGAGTCGTGGGCACCCATAATTGATTTCTATTCCTCATTACTCTTTCTTCATTTATTGTTAAATTAGTTTTTGCCTTATTTATAGCTTGGTTTTCATTTATTCATACTAAAAATTTTCTTTCTGAACTGCTTTAATTTGATCAACTATAGTAGAATATATTATGATACAAGTCAATTCCATATTTCTATCTCTTTCTAACTTCTTCCCTTTATTTTTAGGAGTTGTTAGGCTTAAGGCATTTGTAACTACATTAAATTTGCATGAATGATAGTGAATGGAGTAATTATATTCTTTTACGAATTCTATCCACCTTCTTTGTCTTATATTAGGCTTTTTCTATTTGAAAATATATTTGAGACTCTTATGATCTGTATAAATTTCACAAGTAGCTCTATACAAATAATGTCTCCATATTTTTAAGGGCAAATACTATAATTTCCATTTCTAAATCATGGGTGGTATAATTCATCTCATGTTTCTTTAATTAATATGATGCGTAGGCTATTATCCTTCCTTGTTGCATTAATACACATCTCAATCCCACTTTAGATGTATCACAATACATTGTATATCCTTCTACATTATTAGGTAATGCCAACACTAGAGTAAAAGTAAGATGTTCTTTTAATCATTAGAAACTTCTTTCATAATCATCATTCCATACAAATTTGACTTTTTTACGAGTTAGATGGGTTAGAGGTGCAGCTATCTTCAAAAAATATTTTATAAATCTTTTGTAATATCCACGCAATCCAAGAAAGATATGTATTTTTATCGCTAAAAAAGGTTGTGACCATTTGAATATAGCTTCAATCTTTTGAGGATCTACTTGTATTCCTTCCTATGACACTATATAACTTGGGAAATACACCTTTTTCATGCAAAATTCACACTTTAAGACTTTAGCATATAACATTAACTCTTGTAGTGTTTGCAATGTAATTTTCAAATGTTGGGTATATTTTTCTTCACTCTTGGAATATACCAAAATATCATCAATAAACATAATAATGAATTTATCCAAGAAAGGTTTAAGAACATGATTCATCAAGTCCATAAATGTTGTAGGAGCATTAGTTAATCCAAATGACATAATTAAAAACTTATGATGACTATAATGAATTCAAAATGCTATTTTTTAAATATTTTTTTTTATTTTCAACTAATGATAGCCAAATTGCAAGTTAATCTTGAAGAAGTATGGAAAATCTTGTAATTGATTAAATAAATCATCTATTTTCAGTAAAAGGTATTTATTCTTAATAATAACTTTACTTAGCTATTGATAATCAATACATAATCATAGTGATCCATCCTTTTTTTATTCACAAACAATACCAGAACTTCCCATAGTGATGTATTGCATTGTATAAAATCCTTATTTAACAAATCTCACAATTGCTCTTTTAATTTTTTTTTATTCTACTGGTGCTATTCTATAAAAAGCAATAGATATATGGTTTATTCCAAGGATAGTTTTAATTGTAAATTCAATTTCCCAATTCAGTGGCAATTTAAGTAAATCATCTGAAAAAATATTAGAAAATTCTCTCAGTATAGGAACCTAATTTACTATTACTTTTTCTTTTTCAATTTTTTTTTACTGAAGTTATCCACATGATAGATCCTTTATTCACTAACTTCCTAACTTTTGTACATGACATAAAAGTAAGCATTCTTGCCTTCTTTTCACCTTAAAAAATTTGGACTGCACCCTTTTTCAAATGATATGTGATTGTTTTATGATAATAATCCACACAAGCAGGGTAATTTAATAACCAATCTGTCCCTATAATCATATCATAATCTATCATTTCCAATATAATCAAATTGATCAAAGTTGGATTATTATCTATCCGAATTACATAGTTATTAATGCCATGAGCTATTAGCATTATTTCACCTACTAGTGCATTTACCACTAAAGGTATCTAACTCATTTAATGATTTCAAAAAATTTCACTGCTAAATTTTTAGATATGAATGAATGTTTAATCCTAGGATTAAATAATACTTTTACAAAAAAAGTTTCAACTAATATCATACTTGTCACCATTGCATTAAAGGTTTCAACTTCCTGATGTGTCATAGCATATACTCAAGCCTATGTTCTAGATAATTCCTTTCCTATGTTCTTCTTTCTTGATGCTATTGATGGTCTCAATAAGGTTGTATTTTGAGTGGGTTATATGCTAAAGGTTATAAAATTGCTTCCTTATTGAGTAGTTATGCATTCAAATGCTTGACGCCCCATTTATTCACATCTAAAGTAAGATCCACATTGTCCAAAATGACTAAAGTTACACTATAGGCATCAAGGGGGTTTGTTGGATGGTGAGAGGAATGAATAAGCTTGATTGAAGACATTAAAGCTGTTTCTAGATCTATTATCAGAAGTTCTCCTTAAAAGTTTTTTTTTTGTTAGCTTTATTTCTGCTAACTTGCTCACTCCCAATTGACATATTTTAGGTGGTTGGCTTTTGTTGGGAATTTGGATTATCACATGTAGCGGAAATTCAAATTTGATCTAAATTCTACTTAGGATCCATGCAAAAGCATAAATCAATAATTAGGATTTTACCTATTGGACACTCGTATTTCTACTGATCAAAACTTGAGAGCGGATGAATCAAACACTGGCCGAAAAGTACATCATCTCTATGGTATCCACACGGAGTGAATAATGACCATCTGCTATGATGCATTTTTCTCTCTAGGATTTAGGATTTGATATTTTCTGAGTGATTTAGGGTTTTGGGAAGCTTATGAGCGTGTGTATCAAAGTGTTGCCCTCAAGTTCCTTTTATAGAACTTAGGCAAGTCACAATCCTACTACTACTAAGATAATGCTTCTAAAATCCTAATCACACTTAACAACTTATCATATCCTTATCCTTATCCTTATCCTAAAGATATTAAGGAGAGATAGGACTTATCTATTAATTATCTAATATTAAATAATAATATTATCTCATAATATAAATATCTTAATTATTAGATAATTGTATATAGTTATCAAATATCAAAATAATATTATCTCATAATATATTTATCTAATATCTGATAACATAATTATTTGATATTACTTTAATATCAAATAATATCACATAATAATAATTATATTTATTACGTGAAAAATATATTATTATTTAATAATATATATATATGCACGAAAATAAGTACAATTAATTAGATATTAATTTAATTAAAATTTAATTAATTATTATCTTATTCCTACTCCTTTTATGTGACCCTGTAGGTTCTTATTACGTTGACAATGACTCATTATTGAGCCATAAATAGTGAGCGGTATCTAACAATACATTACTGCCACTCAAGTAGTAAGAATGTTTATGATTCGACATCCACCTAATATATGATCAATGTTTTGCATCATAAGCCCTTTTATAATAATATACAAATTGAACTAGAGGCATGGAATGTGTCATTCTCGTCAATGTTCAATTTATATTTTTTGATACTAAGTAGACTTAAAATAAATAATTAATATCACATATTAATCCGATTGAGCATGGCCATGCATTTCTAAGTCTCACTCAATCAAGGGGCCCAAGGATATTTCTCTTTTATACAAGAGTAACAAAATCTCATCTACATCACTCACTTCCTTTTGCATGATTCATGACACACCCAATCAATGCCCTACTCGTCATCTTGATTAAAGGTGACATAGGACAATATTAAAGTGAGTAATTCCTCATGTAGGGAACCGTAGTGACTTCAGGTCAAAGGTTTATGTGTATTTGTGATCATATGAGAATAGCTTATGACATGTCTATCCATGCAATATTCTCATAGTGGGTCAATCCATTATATTGTTCACTAACAATGTACTCATGTATTGACTTGATATCACATATCCATGATTCTTAATCATCAGTCATTATACATATTAGTCTCGATGTATTATTACTATCCTTTTCGTAATAATACTTAACTAGGGGCATTTTAGGAATAGGAAAGTTATTCCAAGGATAATTATTATATTAAGTTATAAATCACGCAGAATAATAATAAAATTATGAAAATAAAATATAATAATTAAATTGCCTAAAATAAAACATAATACACTGTATATTATTTCAATCATCTATATGATTAGTTCATAAAACACACACCAACACCTTTTTCCTAGTGTCTTTATTACTTTTGCCCTAAAATTTTAACTTTCTTTTTCCTTTCAAGCTTGCTTCCTAATTTCGCTTACCTTTAGCATGTAGTTTATCCTTGATCGCTTGATTTAGGGCTTGCTTTTACATTGTATTGTCAAAGATATCTAGTGAATTATAAAAATAGTCATGAAGATCATTCACAAATCGAATTACCCTTGCTTTCTCAATTCACGAACTCTTTGAGATAAAAATCTATCCATAAACTTCATTTGAAATTATCACCAAGTAATAGGTTTACAAGCAATAATCATAAGTTTGATACTGCAGACATATCAAAAGTGAGCAACATCCTCTAATTGGTAACTCATTAATCCCATCATTATATTCTTATATATCCTATTAGTCTATAGGCTCTATCTTTGTGGTCTATGAATTGATAAAGCCACTATAGGATCCATACTATCATGTTTTAAGGGGTTTAATTCTTAAAATTCATGCATCATATATAGTCTTTCTCTAAGAGATAATGGGGGATTTTGCTATTTAGGTGCTGATGGTACAGGAGGTGGAGGAAGAGGGTTTTAATTCTAGTTTAAAAATCTTTCTAAGCTTTGCTACAACATTACAGCCCATGTCGAAGCTTTAGGTTTTACTTCTCTTACCACTAGAAAGTTTTTTAGTGGTACATTTACGAATGCCTCATTCTTTGATTTTTCTAGATGTGCTTTAGTTAGTCATTGAGGCATTCTAGGCTGAGTTTGCCTTTTCTTAGCTATAATTTTCTCTAACAACTTTATTCAATAAATACTAATTCTAAAGGAAAAAATAAAGAAATACTTATAATTTCCATGGATCCACAATGACTAATACTTGTTCTTTCATGGACCTTCTAGAATTCCCATGATCTAAATGACCCTTACTGACTCTATTATAATAGATTATTGGTATCTAGGATCATGCTTTGATACCAACTGTTTTATGACTTGTTTCATAGTTTTCGTAACCAATGTAAAGACATCTAATTAATACTAACATATCAAATAAATATCTTTACAAGCCACTATAGTACTCTGATATCTTTGTTAAATTAACATTATCGAAGGACGTAGATGTTTGGACTAAGAATATAAAACTATATACATTAGAAGTTTTAAAGTTTAATATATGTATATACACAACTAAAATTTTTTTGTACAGAAACATAATTTACATAATATATTAGATGATGTAGAATCTTAATTGGATCTATCAGGATTCCATTCTTTTGGATTTGTCCCTATGGAGGAAGAAAAAACATCATTACTAGCAGAGCTTTCAAGTGGGGGTACTTGATAAAAAGGATATATCAAAATAAGATTAGACTCTTGTCTGTTTTTTAAGTATTACTTCATAATCTACTATTACATTTACAGGTTTAGACTATACTTTATATCAGAAAAATATGTTATGGATGCCATATGGAGACTGAAAGATCCTTACATAAGTATTAATCTAATCTATCAATTTCATGGTTAGTACTTGTAATTAAAAGTAGGTATAAAATATGCCCAAGATTGAAATTTTAAAATTTTTAATACTTTAGATGACCAAAACCCCTATTTAGTTTCACTTAAGAGATTTGTTTTTATTTTATCAAATTTTATCTTCATCTTTCTTAAGAAATTTTTTTTATAAATCCTATTTTTCAACATTCTTAACACTAATATACTAAGATCATGTCATCATATTAATAGTCGGAGAATCTTAAAAATAGAATCACACACCATTATATTACAAGTGATATCCAAGGAAGTATAATTCAACAATATCGTTATATTTTATGAGATAACCTTAAAAAAGAAAGGGAGAGTTGCCACTCACCTCTTGATAATTAGTGAATACTTGAATTCTTACTTAATGCCTCTCTCCTTCTCATAGTTTTTAGCTAGGCCAAAGAAAGCAAATCTTTACTTTAAAGTGACCTAATCAGTATATATATAACCTTAAACCCCAATTTAAAAAAATGTTCAATTTTCTTCTTATTATATATTAATTTTTATTGGAAAAAAATATTGAACATGTGGCTAACCATTTGGGACATCCAAATGGCCTATAATTTCAAAAAATTATTAGACTAAAACTAATGAAAACAAGCCACTTTGAAGGGTAAAAAAAGTTTATTGCAAATTAGCTTTAATTTTCCAATTTCTTGTATTTTGCCTTTAGGATTTTTAAACATTTTGGGCCTTGTTTTGGGATTTCATTTATGAATTCTCATATGCATTTTAGGCCTAGAAAAATTCATTTAAGTTAAGCTAAAATTTTTTAAATTAATCTACTTAAATTGTTGGGCTTGATTTCTTACTTTTTAGTTTATTCAGGTTTCGCAATTCTAATAAATTCCAATGTGAATTTTTCTAATCCTATTATTGAGTTTTTAAATAGGTTTTGATCTATTTTGATACTTAATAAAATTTTCATAAAATATCTATTTAGGCTCACATCCAAATTACCTAAATTACCTTTATAATTTTTCTCAAATTTCATTTGATTTTTCTACCGAGTTTTCTAATTTAGACATTTTCTAATAAAATTCCTATTTGGGATTTCTACTTCACTTTGGGTATTTTCTAAAGAAAACTCTTATATAAATTTTCTTGTCTTATTTTGGGATATTACATAATGTTTACATGATTTGACTTTGATAAACTCCTATTATTGTTCGAATGTAACATTGCTAACTTAATATAAAAAAACCTTTAATGGTATTTCAATAACATCCATAATTTACAACCTAGTGACAAAATTTTGTAGTCATATCCTAAAATTAGATGCTTCATAACATGTTATAAATTAAACTACCATAATGAAAGTAGTTATAAGTGTTTACTTAGCACTCTTTTAAGAAATAACTTCTCTAATAAGAAAGTAAATATAGCTTGAAATAGATTTATAATTATCTTAGCATCCTACAAAAGTGAAGTTGGAATACCTAATGATCTCTAATTGATTTAATCTCTTGTATATAAGCATATAGTCTTTTGTTCTCTAAAGATACCACATGGCCTTTTTGGCTACTTTCTAGTAATTCATTTTTGGATCGCTTAAGTATCTATATAACATCCTAACAATGTACAAAACATCTAAATGTGTACAAACCTAAGCATAAATTGGACTCCCTGTAGCTGAACCATAAGGAATCTTTTGCATTTATTCAGATTTAAAAGCATTCTTAGGGCATTGATCTAGACTGGATTTATTTTCCTTAGTAACAAGGGTGTCATCTAATTTATAATCCTACATGCCAAATCTTTTAAGAAATTTCTCAATATAGCTCTTTTATGATAACCTAAGAGTACCTTGAGAGTAATCTTGTTGTATCTATATTCTTAACACAAAAGAGATATTGACAAGATCTTTCATCTTAAATTTTTTTTATAGAAATCTTTTAGTTTCATATAATAAACCTACATTGTTATTGGCAAGAAGTATATCATTATCATATAAAATAAAAAAAATATGCTTACTCCTATTAAACTTGAGGTATACACAATCATTAACTGTATTCATCTTAAGACTAAAAAAATGACAACTTGATGAAACTTGTAATACCATTAATGAGAAGCTTGTAGATGGATTTCTCCACTTCTGAGAGTTAGAATGTTCAATGGCCTAATGGAAGTTGATCGGATTATCTTCCACCATTACAATGTTTACCTTATATTCTTAGAAAATGATGATGTAATCATTTGAAATCATATTTCTCCTCTTTCTAGTTGATTTTCTTAATAGCCTTAAGGTTATTAAGTTTGTTTTTTAGGAATAACCTATTAATCTTGATTAAAGAGATTTTCAACATTAGTTTATGGTTCTAGAGTTGCTTCTTAAGTAATGTTAAGAATAGAAACCTGATCATGGATAATGATAAACATAGGAAAAGAAATAAATTTCTCTCTAAAGATAAAGTTTTTAACCTTATTTCTCCCCCTTCAAACTCAATATTCTCAAATAATTGGGCATTTTCTGTCTTAATGAAATACTTAATTGTAGGATCATAAAAACTTGTACCCTTGACCATTCAAAGTACCTAACAAAATAATTGTTGTGTACTTAACAAAATAATTATTGACTATTCTTGAGTCCATGTTCTTTTCGTTTGGCTTATAAAGTCTTGCTTTAAATAGATAACCCCAAACATGTAAATGTTTTATGCTAGGCTTCTTGTTTATCCATAATTCATAAATGGTTTCGATCATTGCCTTAGTTAGAACTTTATTAGGATGTAGGCTATGGTCTTTAATGCCTCTCCCTTGAGTCAATCCAATAAGGTGGTATGACTAATCATACTCTTCAACATATCCTTTAAAGTTTTGTTTTGTCTCTCAGCAACACCATTCATATTAAGGCTCTCTTGCCATTGTTTACTATGGAATAATACTGCACTCCTTTAGGAATTTAGCAAATGATCTTCGACATTGTTCACTTAATCCGTCATGTCTACCATAGTAATCACCACTAAGGTTAGACCTAATGCTTTTAATCCTTTTATTGAGTTAATTCTTAACTTTAGCTTTGAAAGCCTTGAATAAATTTAGTGCTTGAGACTTTTCATGAATAAGATGAAAGTATTTATAAGGTGAAAAACTATCTATGAATGTAATAAAATATTATTGACCATTTTAAGAAACTATAAAAAAATGCCCCATAAATGTCTATATATATATATATATATATATATATATATATATATATATATATATATATATTAGTTTTAAGACATCTAAAGATCTTTTGTCATTTAATCTCTTTACGTTTATCTAAACATAGACTTCAAAGTATGAAAAATCAAAAGGACTAAGCATTCTGTTTGACATAAATTTCTCAATTCTATGTTTAGAGATGTGCTTTAAATGTTTATGCCAAAGTGATGCAAAATTCTCAGTGGTTAATTTCCCTTTTAGTGCTATGTGAATTAACATGCAAAGCTTCATCAAATAAGGTAACCATATCAAGAATATAAAGGTTGTTATATCTAAATAAAGGACTAAAATCAACAAGCTTTGAATAATAGAAAAAACTAAATTAATTATTTCCAAAAGAATAAGAGTAATCAAATTTGTTCAATATAGAAATAGAAATGAAATTCCATTTAAATGATAGTATAATGTAAGTGTGATTCAAATCCAAATAAAATCCATTCTTTAACAACAACCTAAAAGTGCCAATTGCTTTAACTTCAACTAACATGTCATCATCTACATAAATATAGCTTTCACCATCACTTGATCTTTGATAACTTAGACAACCTTGGATAGACATACTTATATGAGCACTAGAATTGGAATCTATCCACCATGTATATCCAAGCATTGAAGTTCAATTAACCTTAGAATAAACCAAATTAAGAAGTATACCTTTCTTTACACATCAATTATGATACTTAATACATTACTTATTCTTATAAGAAGTATTTCCATAGAAATAGCAAGTAAATTCATTAGTTTGCCCTCTTCCTTATATTGCTTGTTTTATGATGGAGCAACTATAATTTTCTTATCCTTATTCCTTTTCTTGTTATTATTTTCAAAGGTTGAAGCCAAATGAGTACTTATCAAATTGACTAAATTGTGTAGGAACAGAGATTAGAACCAAATGCATAAATAAGTCCTCAAATACTTTAAATTTTATTCTTTCAATTTTAATACAAGATGAGACATTTTCATAATGTACTCCTTGATGTTCCATTTACCCTTATACCTTATGGAAAGAAAACTCCCTAGAAGGGCACTTGTCTTTACCTTTTTATTTTTGACAAAACATTTATTAAGTTCTTTAAGGAATAATTTAACATCATTCTTCTCAAACATTATGCCCTCTAAGGTTTTTGAAATTATGTATTTCATGGTCATAAGACTCTTGCAATTTGAGCATTCTCACTTCTCTAAACACTTAGCATTAGAGGAATTTGCATTAGTAAGAGTAGATGGTCTTTCAACCCAAAGAGTAAGGTCTAGGTGACATTCTTTTTCCAATCCTTAAAGTTTTTGACACTAAACATATGGATAAAGTTGATGTTTGGAGGTATAAAATCAACAAAAGTATTCACAAAATTTTGAACAAAATAAACAAATTAACAAATTCAAATAATGGTAAGTCCCATCATAAGATTCCTAACATAACATTGATATTTATTCTTTTGATAGAAAAATTAACTTATAAGTAGTACTCTTAGTGTAGTAATCAAATATCCTATCAAATAATAAGCCTTTCTTAGGACCAACTTAATATTTACATGCAAAACCTAATAATTATTATATTCTTATCACGATTATGTTTAAATTTTGCTCAAATATAAAACTTCCTTTAGATTGATAATTATCCATATGAAATTTAAACACACAATCATCTTAATATTTCAAATTAATCAATTTATACAAGAGAGGTTACTTTGGTAATATGTTGCTTCAATCATTTAATTTAAAATATCAAACACCTAAAGATAAAGAATAAAATGTGTCCAAAATTGAATTTGAATCCATAAATATATAAATATAATTTGAATTATTAAAATAGTATAATCATTGAAATCATATATATTAAATCAAATCCTTGAATGATGTTAATGTGAAATCACAATTGAAACAAGTTTTTTATATATATAAATAACCCACGTATGCTAAAAACAAGCATATATATATAAATCTATATTTCAAAATAGATATATTGTCACATCAAATGTGTATATATAAAACATAAACTATTCAAAACTAAAACATGTTCAAAATGAACACCAAACATTTATATATAAACTATTTAAAACTAAAACATATTCAAAATGAACACTGAACATTTATATATAAACTTTAATAAAGCAATACTAAAAATTGGAGATTCAAAATTTACTTATAAATGATTTGACATTTAATTTCAACATATATTCAATTAATATAAAAAAAGTCACATATTCATAACCTACAAATACGTGCTAAATCCATAAGAATGGATATATTGAATCCATAAGCATATGTCAATCCATGTAGATAGATAAACTAGTTTTGAATCTGGGTCAAACACATGTATATCAATTCATATATATCAAAACATAAGAACATTAACCTCAATATCAACTTGTGGTTCAAACATCAATAACAGCTTGCAATTTAAACTTTATCTAGATAACAATAATCAAATTACAAACTAAATTAATGAATCTTTTTCTCAACAATTTAACATGACGAATTTAATACCGATTATTAGAAAAACTTTAATTATGATAATGATGAAATTCATCATCAAAACCCAAAAGTTTCATGTTTAAGCATCAAGAAAAATATACTACATGCAAAAGTGTACTTGAATCCATAAGAATTAATGGGATTATAGTTTGCAATTCTTAATCTTCCAAGTTAGTGCATATCAATAATCTCTCTATATTCCCTAATCATGGGATATCAGAAAATAAAATCCTTACATAATTTGGGATCATAACCACTTATTTATTTTCTTTATTATTTTTAATTTGCACATTATAAATAAGAAATAAGACTTTTTAGTATCTACATATAAGAGTCCATACTTAATGAGATAATTTAGACCCATCTAATCTTAAATTTTATTAGATCACTTTAATTTGAGCTAAATTTTATAATAGCCAATAATATATAATTATCATTGTTACTTACATATATATACACACACATACACATAATGTATATATCTATTAAAAAATCTAACTATTGTAAGAAGATAATTTAAAACTAAAAGGGAATATCATTACTAAATGTTTAGTAATTTAGCTAGTTAGTTAATTAGTTAGTTAGTTAGTTATTTAATTAGTTAAAGTGGCTAGTATATTACCTATTTTAACACTATAAATAAGGGTGCTCCTCTTTTGTGATAGGTTAGAATTTTAGAAGAGATTATTTAGTGTTAAAAGATCATTAGAAAGAGAATGTTATGTTTTTATGTAAAGTGAGAGTGAAAGTTGAATGATTAATGTGAAGCATCATTGTGTAAAAGTATTTTGAAAATCAGAGAATAAAGGTCAAATGCAATTTTCATTCATCTTTTTTATCTTTATCTTCTTTAATCTTCTTTATTCATATTTGGTGATCTCTATTTCTAACATATTGGTATTAAGAGCAAGGTTTGATCATGCAAAATTTAAGTGGGTCTTTCCATACTTCTTTTCCAATCTTGGATAGCAAGAACTTTCATAAATAAAGCATTTAGATGAACACACTTTTTAGTTATCAAGAAGTATGGGATGTTATGACTAAAGGATATGTAGAAATTAGTGTTTTGAGAGTAAGAAAAAAAAATGCAAAGCTCTTTATTTTATTTATTAGAATGTTAACAACATGATCTTTGAAAAGATTAGTGATATTAAAACCTCTAAGAACTCATGTGGAATTTTAAAAAGTGCTACAAAGGGGTTGACAAGATTAAGAAAGTATAATTTCATACCTTGAGAAGGAAATTAAAGTTTCTATAAATGAGTAATCGATAGAGTATTTATGATTGCTTTACTAAAGATCTAGCTTTGATGAACTGGATGAAGGCTAACGAAGATACGATTAATGATCTTGCCATTATAAAAAAAATTATCAAAACTTTGATAGTAAAATTTGATCATGTTGTTATAGTGATTGAGGAGTCAAAGGATCCAGCTAGCATGATAGTGGATGATCTATAAAGTTCTCTAGAAGCTCATGAGTAAAAGACCAATAAGGGGAATTTTTAAAAAAATCAATGGAGTAGGTATTTCAAAGTTATGTTCATAAATAAGAAAGATCTTCTAAAGGATCGTGAAGGGGAAGAAATCCCTGAAGGCATGGAAGAGCAAGAGTTAGAGGCAATTGTGCTAGAAAAGGCTTCAAGAGGTAAGATAATCATGAGGGTGAAAGAGAAAAGGCAAGTAATGAAAGATCAAGCCTGCATAAGCCTTGGTAGAGGACTAGATTCCTTTTAGACTTTTAAAAGTTTCAAGTAGTTGGTAAAGGAAAAAAAGCAGAACATCCTTGAAAGTAATAAGGATTAATGGTGAAGGTGAATGCAATTCCAATTAGTTCAATACATTTTGTGACAAAGAAGGCATTATATATGAAATAATAGCCTTTTACACACCTAAACATAATAAGGTAGCAAAGAGGAGGAATAGAACCATCTTGAATATGGTAAAAACAAAAAAATGCTAACTAACTACTAGGGAAAAGCTATTTCATGTGCAATGTACATTTTAAATAAATGCCTAACTAAAAAGTTAATTAATAAAATTCCAAAAGAGATATGGATAGGTAAAAAGCCTATGATTATTCACTTAAGAGTATTTAGCTCACAATTTCATGTGCACATTCCAAAAGAAAAGAGGAAAAATTTGGATAATCAATGTAGTCAAGCTATTATAGTAGGTTATAACTTAACAAGGGGTTATAAACTGATTAATATCAATTATCACAAGGTCATTATTAGTAAAGATGTGATTATTGCTGCCTACATAGAAGGAGAAAAAATGATAAAAAAAAAAGTGTGCTATTTGAGACTGAAGAAGAGAATAATTTTTTAAGTCAGAGGGTGAACGATCAAGTTGTGCAAGGTGAAGGATTAACTTCTAAACCTAAATGATTAAGCAAAATCAAGTAATAATCTATCAAACTCAGAGAGCATGAACTATTCTCAAATGATCAAGTGAATAAAGTGTTAGTGTATATGCTCTAAAACTAAACATATTGGTGATTATAATTTTGAATCATGTTATTTTAATGGCAATTTCAATTATTATATCTATATATATTATCTGCATAATATATTTAATTATGATAATAACCTTAGAATAATAATATTCTTAAATGTCCCTAATCATATATCATTGTAGATTAAGTTGCTTTGATATGTTAAGATTAGTATGTGTGATGACTTATATGGGATATTAAGTTTACACATGAGTATAAGTTAGAGAACTTGTATACTAGACCGACCTATCCTAAGAACACTGCATGGATCGTTATATGAGTGTCATGAGTGATTCTTAGTGATCATTATTAATATAGTCCTTTGACCTGAGATCACCAAGGTTCCCTACATGTGAGTTTCATATTTTAATACTATTCTATGTCACTCATGATTGAGTGAATGCAAGGATAGTTATTGGGTATGTCACATATCATGCGGAGGGATTTGTATGATCAAGATGAAATTTGTCCCTCCTCTATAACAAGAGCAACATCTATGGGCCCCTTGATTAAGTAAAGTTGAGGAAATGCATAGCCATGCTCAGATGAATTGACATGGGATGTTAATTTATTTGCTTTAGTCAGCTTACTTAGGGATCAAGAAACCTCAAGATTGGATTATATGGGAATGACACGGTCCATGTCTCATGCTCAATCCAAATGTTTAGGAAAAAATAACATAGATGATGATCACGTGTAAAGGTTTAGTCAAATCATTGACTTTCTCATTACTTAGGTAACAATGATGTGTTGTTAGACACCACTCATTGTTTATGATCATTAATATGATTAATGATCATTGCCAATGTGATGAGAGCCTGTAGGGTCGCACACTTAGAACCTAGTGGATTTGGAATTAATGGATTAAAATTTTTGGGCCTAATATTTGAAAATTCTATGTTATAATTATAAGGCCTAATAATAAGCCCATAATTATACATGGAACAAAGCCCAAATAGTTAGAATTTTCTATGCACCTATTTAAATAAACTTGTTGGCTAATAATAATTATTATTCACGCATCCCAAGCATAGAAAAATCCTAGCATCTCTCCTTGACTAAAATCCTTGAAGAGGCGTAGCTAGCACTATGAGGCAAAGGAGAACAATTCCAATCGGTATTCATATGGACATTCATTAGTGATTCACAGATTCGTGTGGATACCTCGGAGTCTTCAGCCAAAAAGGAAGCTGAAGAGGTGATCAACGACGGAGTTCTAAAGTCATCATTAAGGTATTGAACGAATCCTTATTCTGATTTAATATTTTGCATGGATCCGTTGGCTAGGATCGATTTATTCCATTGCACTTGTATGGCTCCCGATCCTAACATAAATATGGTAATTTAGTGCATCTAGCCTTATTTACTAATTGTGAACTAGTAAGTTTTGAGTAAGTAATCAAAGAAGTAACATGGATTGAAGCAACAAAGGAGGAGCTAAAAGTAATAAAAAAAATTAGACTTTGGATTTAGTTAATCTTTCAAAATATAAAAGGCCAATTAATGTGAAATGGGTTTACAAAACTAAAGTGAAACTACATGGTAAGGTTGAAAAGTACAAAGCTAGACTAGTAGCTAAAGGATTCTTACAAAAATAAGGGCTAGATTATAAAGAAATGTTCTCCCCTATTATAAAGATTGAGATAGTGAGGTTAATTATTGTATTGGCAGCTTACAAAAGTTGAAAAATGCATCAATTAGATGTAAAATTAGCATTTCTAAATGATCCTTTAGATGATGAAGTGTATGTATGTTAACCACTTAGATTTGTGGTAAAAGGGAATGAGTAGAAGGTGTACAAGCTTAAAAAAGCTTTGTATAAGCTTAAACAAGCTCCAAGAGCTTGGAAAAAGAGAATTGACCTTTTCTTTAAGGATCATAGCTTTGAAAAATGTTCTTTTGAATATAGACTATATATGAAAGCAACTGATCAAAAGACCATGATGATTATATGTTAACACATGGATAATCTTTTGGTTACTGAGAGTGATTAAATAAAAATTAGAGAGTTTAAAGAAATTATGAAGAAAGAGTTTGAAATATTAGATTTTGGGTTACTATCTTATTGTTTCAAAATGGAATTTTCTCAAACTTCAAAGGTAGTGGTCATGCATCAAAGAAAATGCTAATGATATCCTAAAAAGGTTTAACATGCTAAGTTGTAATAATGTAAAAACTAATTAAACATTGGGTGTAAATTGATAAAGGATCAAGATGAAGAAGGGGTTGTAGACCAACTATAGAACCTTGTTCAATAAACGGAACACATTAGCTATTCGCTTTAAAAATATGTTGACATGAGAAGGAATGTATATGCTAATTATATCATCTGCAATCGCTTAAATCTATATAAGTATTTGATATATAGAAATTATTATATTATATTTATTTTATTATTATATTTAATTTATTTATGTAAAACTAGGCTTGATATATGCTATAGAGTAAGTTTGGTCAATAATTTTATGGATAGTCCTAAGCATTCCTATCTACTACTAACCAAAAAGATCTTGAGGTATGTCTTTGGTACCAAGGATTAAGGTTTGTTATTCACTAATAACACTTGTTCTAGTAAAAAAGCAATTCTAGGGTACTCTAATAGTGATTGGTGTGGTGATCAAGATGACAAAAAGAGCACTAGTAGATAAATGTTTTAATTTTGTGACACTGCTTTTTCATGGAGTTCGAAGAAATAACCAATTGTGGCACCTTCTTTATATGAAGTCGAATATATGGCAACTTCTACTAGTACATGTCAAGTTTTGTGACTTCAAAGCTTACTTAAGTAAATGCATATAATGGTTGAAGAAGCAATGAAGATTTGTGTTGACAACCAATTAACTATAAACCTAGCTAATAATCCAATTTTTCATGGAAGGAGCAAGCATATAGAGATTAGATTTCGCTTTTTGAGGGATCAAGGGAACAAAAGGAAGTTAGAAGTGGCTTATTCCAAGATAGAAGAGCAAGTTACTAAATTTCTAACTAAACCATTGAATATTGACAGATTTAAAAAACTTAAAAGTATGATAGGAATGGTATCTTTAAATATTTTAGCTTAAGGAATATGTTCTAAAAAGATAATCCAAAATTAAAAAGAAATATCTTAACTAAATGTTTAGTTAGTTAATTAAAATGGTTAGTTTGTTAGCTATTTTAGCACTATAAATAAGAGTGCTCCTCTACTGTGAGAGGTTAGAATTTCAAAAGACATTATTTATTATTGAAAGGTCACTTTAAGAGAAAGAGAGAGAGAGAGAGAGAGCGAGAGAGAGAGAGAGAGAGAGAAAGAAAGAGAGACTAATATTTGTGTTTCTATGTAAAATGAGAGTAATAATGTGAATGATCAATACAAAGGATCATTACGTAACAATGTTTTGAAAATCAAAGAATAAAGATTAAGTTTAGTTTTCATTCATCTTCTTCTTCTTTGATCTTCTTTATTCATATCTGGTGATCTTTATTTCCAATACTAATAAATATTACTTTATGGCTTAATAGTCAAGAAATACAATAAGAAAAATAAATGATTAAAAAAATAATTAATCCCTTATTTATAAAAGTACTGACCCTTGTCTTTGAATTCTAATAATTATGATTAATATTTTCTACATTTTCGTTATCATAATAATTTATTCCTTTCTTCATTTCTTAACAATAGAAGAGACAAAGAATGCTATGGTGAGACACTAAAATTCATTTTAGCTTGTTAAAAATAAGTTGAATTCTAGGTTGTATTCATTCCCATTAGAATGATGCTTATTGTTTGCTAAGAAAATGTTTGTGCTACCACAATTAGACAATGCTCTTGAATCTTAAATTAAAATCCTTAAATGACACTTGAACTAAATCAATTCCAATTATTCTCCATCCAAAACCTCTAGCAAAGAAATCATGGCTACTTTTTGTTATTATTACTAACTACATTTCCATGCCATCAATGTCCAAACACAACACACCTTAAAGGATGGTAATTTGATAAGTCAAAGTCTACTTAATATGGGTTCGATCTAAAACTGCTAAAATAAAGATCTATTAAACTTAGATCTAATGGATGAAAATGGGTCCAGACCCACTAGACTTGAATAAGGATTCAAAAATAATTTTAAAAAAATGCCACAGGAAAAATCATTATTTATTTTTTACATTTTTAAAGTATAGTTAGGTAAAATTATTAATATTTAAACTCAAAAACTGAGAATTATATCTATAGGTTGGATGTTTATAATAATAAATAAATAGTAAACAAAATTATTTGCATAAAAATAAAAACTGATTTAGATAAAGATTAGAAGCCCAATTTATCCTTATCACAATGGCCAAAGGAAGTATAAGAACAACTATATGGAAGAAGTTAACGAACTTTAATGAATGTAATGATTGTAGTGGTCATTGGATGCCTAGATTTACAATGATTTGCTAATTGGGTTCTATTATTAGATTCTTCTCACATATAAATAAGACATTCTACGCTTTGAATGAAAAAGATGGAGATCTTTATTTTTAATTAGTGAGGATGTGGATCAACTATCTATCTGGTATAATGACATATAGTTTTGTTTTGTAATTATCAAATGACATTATGATCATATGTTATTAGTAAGTTAATGTTGTGAATGATGGAAAAAAGGATTCATCAAAAACTATTTAGGAAAAATGGAAATAAGAATTTGTGGAAATGATATGAACTTCTCTCATATGGTATTGAAATAAGGGTTTAGGATATCTAGTATAATTGAAGTTTATAAAATTTTAAAAATTAAACATTTTATGGTCATATTTTGTGTTAAGATGATTATAGATGAATTTTAGAATTTTTAAAATTTTTTAGATGAGTAATAAAGTAAATTAATAATGAAACACTTAATTCTGTCCATCTGGGAACCCTGTGTTGATTGGTCACAGATTCTTGTTTATTTAAGGCATCAAATGATGAAGAAAAATTATGAAAAATTATTCTTTAGTCCTCCATATGTTAAAATACTCATGGCCAAATTTTGTGGTAATTGGAGCTTATTTGGTTATCTAACAATTTCTTATTTCAAGCATTCTAATGCAATTCTAGTTATGAACCCTGATAGTGTAATCTTGGGTTTCAATTTACTTAACTCGTCAATGAATGAAAAAAATTATGAAATTCCTAGGACATGTTAATGAAGATGCTAGTAAGCTTGTATAAAAATTTTATGGCAATCATAGTTGACTTGCTTACCTAAAGGTAGTTTTATTTTGACTACTTTGATGCAGTCCGAAAATTATTGATCTAAGTTCTTAATTTTGATATAATAGCAAATTCATGAAACTATTTGTACAACACTCAAGTTATCTCTCATTTAATATGTTAGTAATAATGTGGAAAAATTTAACAATAATTGGATACCATTTGATTAATGAAAAAAGGGCTTTATTTACATGTATCCCTGTGCTATTCTATCCTTGAATTCCTTCTTTGGGTTTTGAGTAAACAGTACCCGTGGAGGTATTTTGAGCAATTTGATTGTTGTCTCTTGTGTAATAAAATGTTAGAAATGTTGGAATAAATTTTAGTAAAATTTATAATGAATTTAATGGCACAAAAATAGGTTCTAAGCCATAGTACAAATACAAGTTTGCTTGAAACTCTTTGAGAATTGTCAAGAAGGAATTTAAATATATATGACACATTAAGGTAACAAATAAAATACTTATGACATGGTTGGTATTTGGCTATATCTATGAAGTAAATGGTTGATGTTTTAATATTCCATTATTGGTTGTTGTAAATTGAGAAGAGGAGATACAACATCCTTCGCAAAGAAGAAGAGAAATGGTTAGTAGTGGAGGAAAAAGATTAGTAGCTTTAAGCCTAAAGTAATGGGAGATAAGGTTAGACCAACGATATATGGTGAAACTTATATACTTACTATTGTTATTTTCTATAATGAAATATACGAATGTTAAGTATAAGAAAAAATTCCTCACAAAACACTAGTTAGGAATTATATGCAAGATAAGACAAATCTTTTATGGTGAAACCATTTTGTTTAAGGTGATGAGTAACCACTCAATGAGTATATTTCATACCCATTCTTTGTTATGTTCAATTAATGACAAGTACTGATCATGGGGCTGAGGTAGCGATTGATACTTATGTAGTAACCTAGTTTCTCCATATCATTTATGGAATGCCTTTTGATATGGGTTTAATTAGTGTCATCTAAAATGTTTTGTAGGATATATGCCTATATAACTAATTTTGTTTTAGAATGTATGTATATTTATCTACATGTATGTATATATAAAATTTTTAAACTTTTAATGTATGCAGTTTGTTTTCTAACTTTAGAAGTTTGTTTCTTTTGCCATAATAATTTAATAAGGTTATTAGAGGGTTAAAGGCTTGTAAAGAGATCTATTTAACATGCTAGCACTAATTAGGTATTTTTATGCTAGTTATGATAACCATAAGATGGGTCATGACAAAGTTGATATCAGAGCATGATCTTGCATACCGATAGTCTTTTGTAATAAAGTTTGTGGGGGGCCACCTAAGCCATGGGAACTCTCAAAAGTTCTTAGAGAAGCGAGTATCAGTCACTATAGATCCATGGAAATTATAGGTATTTCTTTATCTTTTCTTCAGAATTTGTATTACTTTCTAATTAAAGTTATTTTAGATAGATGTGGCTAAGAAAAGATAAACTCAACCTAGAATGCCCTGTATATATACTAAAGCATATCCATAGATGCTAGAAAATGAGGCATTTGTAAATGCACCCATGGATAACCCTTAAAGGGTAAGGGAAGAATAACCTAAAATTTCAACTGGATGATAAGGTTATGACAAACATTAGAGAGATTCATAAATCAAAACCAAAATCCTCCCATTCCATCCCTAGGATCACCACTTAGACAACAAGTTCCTCCATTGCCTTTGAAAGAAAGATTACAAATGGTACATGAATTTCAAAAATTGAATCCTTCTAAATATGATGGCACAGATCTTACAATAAATCTTTACCAATTTATAGATCAAATTGAGAGGGCTTGCAAACTAATAAGATACGATGAAAATATGACTATAGAATTAGTAGATTATTAGTTGGAGGATGTTACACATTTTTTGTATGTCCACAATATTGAACCTACCATTATGGCTTATGAACTAATCATATGGCAGTAGTTTCAAACAAAATTTATGGACAAATTTTTACCCCTTAGCATTCATGAAGCCAAGGGACATGAGTTTGAAAGACTCACTTAGGGATCGATGACAATAGCACAATATGATACCTAATTCACACAATTATCTAAATATGTTGAACATTTGCTGCCCTACTAGAAAAGCCAAGGTGAATTGATTTGTGCATGGTTTTAGAGACTATTTTTATGATTGAGTGGATGCTACTACACTACCATGTGTAAATAAGCCTTAGACCAAGTGATTAAAGCTAATATATGTGTTAAAGAGAGATAGAACTACGAAATGAGCTAGGAAGAAAAAAGAAAATCAAAGTCTCAAGTAGAAAGCAATAAAGACACAGGGAAAAGGCCAACCACTCAGGGTATTTTAGCTATGATTGAGCAAACTGGCAGAAGTAGAACAACTTAAAGAAGATTTCCAAGGAGAGGTTCTAATAATAGATTTAGAAGTGGATTGCTTATGCTTGCATGTTTATAGGTATGGTTGGCTTGACACTAATATAATAGTAAGTTGGCACATAATGTCTTTGGAGCTATTTTATTATTTTCTTTGTTGCTTACTTTTTTGCCATATTTTTACGCTAAAATGTTAAGACTTTATATTGTGAGAATAGCTCATTGTATTATACTGGCAATTATATTGCAAAATTATATTACTCAAAAACTTTGTTTCACTTAATATTTTAACTCATACAAGAATGGAGTTTTCTAAATTATGTCAAATTATTAGAATTCCTAAGATGTATCATTTCAAAAATATTACTAGTATAATAACTCATCATTCTATGGCATAAATATTAATTTTCCAATCCCCCATCATAATTTCAAAACCTTATAAAAATGGGTATACTTGTTTCAGTCTTAATTATCATAAAATGGGAACTTTTCTAAGTTAATTTCAAACACCCACTATCAATGAAGTTAATAATATAAAAGAACCCAATCATGTTGAGTTTATCACGTTACAACGTAAAAATTTTATGATGAATGTGAGGACACCCATAATTAGTAATCTATATTTATCATTATATAAATATTTATTTATTAAGATAAATATTTATTTTATTTTGAATTTGAATTTAAACAAAATCAAATCTTGCAGTCATTTTTTGGTAACTGATCACAAGAGTGGGAATATGGGTGAGAGAAAAAAACTACCCACTCCCCTTCAGAAATCAAAAGAGACATAAAGAAAAAAGTAAGAGAACGCACATTTAGATTTTAGAGCCAGAAAACTTTCTTTAGAAAAATTGCTTTATCTTCTTCTCTCTAGAAAACTATGCATGTGGTTTTGGTGCAATTGTTGTGGACAAAATAGGAGTTCCTAATCAAAGGTGATTCTTGACAACCGTGTGGTAGAATACAACATAAAGTCCTGAAAGGCAAAATCAAATATGTATAATTCTACATTTAATTTTAATGTATTAAACTTTCCCTACATTAGTATTAGAGCTAGGTTAGTTCTGATGTCTATAATTCCCCAAGTATATTTAATGCAGTTAAATGCAAGTACATGATGTATGAGATAAGTTATATGAGATGCATTATGTTAAATGCACTTATTACTTACTGTGTATTTAAATGGCAATTTTATTTTGGCCAGAAAGCATGCTTCCTATTTTTTACATTTGTGATGTGAAAATTGGCCAATTAATGTAATTTTTTTATAATTTTGTTGCTCTTGGAAGAATATTGTTAGGGATGGTTTTAGTATGAAAGGGAATATATAAAACATCTATAAGACACTCTTAAACATAAAAAAACAACTAGAACACCAAAAAACTTAATAAAATTCGTAACCTTTGAGATACTGGGTCCCTTGAAAAAAAAAATTTCTCTCTTCACTTTCAAGGATGGCGCGTGGGGCCCACCCCAGTGCCTAAATGCCATATGTCATATATTGCTAAAAAAAAGAAATTTTTTTTCTTTTCTCCTGACCCATTTCGATGGCTGAAAAAATCACACAAGGTGGCGCGTGTGCCTCACATGCCATTTCCATTTTTTTGTAATTTTGTCAAATAGAAACGTTGCAACAGTGCATGTGAGCACGTGCGATGTCTTTTGGAGGCAAAATTTGACTCTAAATTTTTCTAAAATCAAGATCTATATAATGATGTATTATTTGTGTATTTTTAAAGCTTCTATGACATTGTTTTGATTCAAAAAAGTGGCAATAAGACAATATTTTGATCATATTTTATGTCTATTTTTTTGTAACAGACATGGAATAGTGGTTCAGAGAAGAATATGATCCATATGGATTTATGGAGAGTGTGGTAGGAGAAGAACCTAAAGATCTAACTAGGTTGACACTCCAAAAGACCTAAAAGAAATAATGCAATCATTATATAAAATAAATGCATGCACAGATTACCCAATGAAAGATTTCCTGTTTGAAGTCAAAATTCTGAAAAAGGATCTTAGTCATAGAGGAAAGATATTCCCCAATCACCTTTAGTTTCGTATCTTGATGGATACAATTCCATATGACAATTTTTGCAAACGAATTAAAAAGATCCTATGGCAATGCAAAGACTATACATTAGGAATAATTAAATACCTTGACCTTGAAAAATGCATGAAAGAGCTGAGACAACAAGAAATCTGCTACTTCAAAAATAATTGGAGAAAAACAATCCTAATGTTGCAATTTACAAATACGAAAAGTGTAAGACATTTTGGATATAGCACTCTGGAAAAAGGATTACAATTCAAAGGTCCACTCAAAACTATGAATGTACATAACTTTAGACTAACTCATTTTAAAAATCCACCAGAACTATTCAACACTTTTGAAGAGATGAAAGCCCTGAATTCAAAATAGGGAACTAGAATGGAAACACTAGTTATATTTATTTTGGTGTATTTATTTCTCTTGATTTGTTTGAGATTACTTTGAGAACATTGATAAATGTTTATTAAATCTATTTATTATTTGATGGATGATCTAATATCTTTGTTTAATGTATATTTATCTTTATAGAATCTTGAATTTATGTGGGACCTCTTATATTATGTTTTTATCTAAAAGCGACATAACGTATGGTATTTGCATGAGAATGATCCCGATAGGAAATAATGATAATATTTAAGTAAACATGAGATAAAGGTATGACAAACGTAAACTTCCAACTATGAACTATGTCATTATTGTTCTATACGAGAACTATGCAAATAAATGATATTGTATACTCATAGGAAATGTTCATACATTTAACAAAATGGCTAACAAGAACATAATTGCTAAATTAAATAAGGGTGACAAATTGAATAGGGACAATCAGGACATTTGGCATCAAAAAATATCATGTATCTTAGAAGAGCAAGATGCTTTAGAAGTCCTGAACAATGTCATATTAGAACCTGAAACTGGGAACACGACTCAGCATAAAAGAGATGTTAAGGCATATACTGTTTGGAAGAAAAAAATAGCATTACTCCCATTACACTTTTAAGTGCAATGGTAGATGACCTCATATGCCAATATAAGAATTACCCAACTGCTCAAGGAATGTGAATTGCCCTAAAAGAAAATTTTGGTGGTACTTCTGCTACCAAACTGAGAAGACTTATAATCAAATTTGACACATACAAACTTCGAGCTAATACACTAATGAAACAATATTTGCGAAAAGATGTTAAATATGATTCATGAGCTGAAAAGTGGTAAGACATGCACTTTTTGATGAGTAGCAAGTGCAAGCAATGATTAGGTCACTTTCTGCTAGTTGGGAACATACGAAGGTCAACCTGACTCACAATCAAAGTATAATAACTTTCGATGATATGGTGAGACATCTGGAACTTGAGGATGAATGTTTAGAGACTTATAGGTCCTCTAGGCAAGTATATATGGTAGAGAGAGTAGGTCCCTCCAGTTCCAAGCCTAAATATAAAAAAGACAAAAAGTTCTAAAAGAGAAAAATTAGGCCCAATTCTCAAGGCAAGAAAACCTTCCAAAAGAAGAAAGGAAAGCGTAACGCAAGGAACTTTGATCTCAAGAAGATCAAATGTTATACCTGCCAAAGAATGGGCTATTTTGCTCGAGATTGCACTCAACAAAATGAATAAAACAAGGTATTACTAAATATTGATTTCAAACATTTTTCATATATTTTCAGTACTATTTTTCTAACAGAATCTCATCCTTTGTAGATTTTAGATTCAGGTACCACAGACCATGCGAGTAAGGATCGAGGATCCTACATTGAATACTGTCATTTGTTAAGTCAAAGCAGGTGGTTTTATGTTAGAAATAATGCGAGGATTGAAATCAAAGGCATTAGTACATGCAAAATTGGATTTGTGTGGAGGAAGAACTTTAATTCTACATGATGTACTTTATGTACTTAACATTTGACAGGATTTAGTTTCTATTTGTTCCCTACTTATTTTCAAATTTTCAATTAATTTTCATAACAATATTGTTGACATTTTTTAGGACAATGTATTTTATGATTTTGGCTTCATTTCTGATGGATTTGTCATTTTAGATGTTGTCAATAATGCTGCTTTCGATTGCTTTACTACTTCCATTTCCAATTTAAATGTTGAAATGGACATTTGGCACACTAAACTAGGACATATAAATTAAAATAGAATGATTAAACTAGCAAAAGAAAGATTGCTAGATCCAATTTCAAAATTGAAAATATCCTTGTGTGAACATTTTTTAGCTAGTAAAGCAACTAGAAAACCATTTAGAAAAGGAACTAGGAAAAAAACTCCATTACAATCAATTCACTCTAATATATGTGGTCCTTTAAGTGTGAAGGCAAGACATGGAGTTTGATACTTTATCACTTTTATTGATGATTACTCATGATACAGTCATATCTATTTGATTTTGCATAAGTCAAAAGCATTAGAATGTTTCAAACACTATTTAAATGACGTTAAAATCAAATAAACAAGAAAGTTAAAATGTTTAGGACTGATCATGGATGTCAATATTTATCTGAACAATTTAAAGAGCTCTATGAAAAAAAGGGATAATGAGACAATTAACAATCCTTGACATTTCACAACAAAATGGAGTAGTTGAAAGAAAAAATATAACCCTTCTAGACATGGTTAGGTCAATGATGGCACAAGAAAATCTACAATTTTCATATTGGGAAGATGCTATTTTAACAGCCATTTCATACTTAACTATATGCCCTTAAAGTCTGTTACATCCACACCCTATGAACTATGGATAAAGCGTAAACCTGATTTGAGTATTCTCATACTATAGGAGTTTGCTATATATGTCCATGATACTTTCCATAGATATGAAAAATTAAGTCCAAGAAGGAAGAAATGTGTCTTTATAAGATATTCAAAAATTTCTAAGAGATACATTTTCATTAGTGAAAATAAGAATGGAATAGTAACAGAACTTCAATTGAAAGATACCACATTTTTGGAAAATAAGTTTTCTAGCAAAGGAGAAATTGATCAAACTGTATCTTTTTATGAGTTACAGGATCAAATGGATAATAATATTGAATCTTATCCATCTTATCTGAGTGAAAGCTCTTAAAGAATAGTTGTCGATCCAAGTGGAAGCTTTAAGAGAATGAATGAAAACCCTATATTTAGAGATGATATGGTACAAGAAACCCCACTACGGAAAAGTAAAAAGGGAAATGTAGCTAAAAAATAGTTTTCAATTGAAGGATTAGCTCTTATGGTCACTCCTCAAGATGAAAAAGAGCCAAGAATGGTTCAAGAGGCTCTAAATTCTCTTGCTAAGGAACATTGGAAGAAAGCAATTGAGGAAGAAATAGACTCAATGAAAACTAACAAAGTTTGGGAACTAGTTGACCTACCATCTGGCCGGAAGGCAATTAGGAACAAGTGGGTTCTTAAAATTAAAAGAAAGGCAGATCGATCAATTGAAAGGTATAAGGCTCAACTAATTGCAAAGGGATATACACAACAGGAAGGAATAAATTATGAGGATATATTCTCAACTGTTATAAGTTTTAATTCAATAAGATTACTCCTAGCCATAGTAGCACATTTAGATTTAGAATTACATCAAATGGATGTAAAAATCGCTTTTCTCAATAGAGAATTGGATTAAGAAATCTACATGGAACAACCAGTAGGTTTCATATAAAAGGGAGAAGAAATGAAAGTTTGTAGACTCCAAAGATCCATTTAAGGACTCAAACAGTTATCCAAACAATGGTACTTAAGGTTTCACCAAGCTATAACGTCATATAACTTCCAAATGATTGAGGAAGACCATTGTGTTTATATTAAGTGGCATAAAGGTAATCTTGTAATATTATCCCTTTGTGTGGATGATATATTATTAGCTAGGAATAACATGAATTCGATTATGTCTATTAAGGAATGGCTATCCTCGAATTTTGATATGAAAGACATGGGTGAAGCAAATTACATTCTTGGAGTCAAAATCTTCAAAGAACACTCCAAGAAATTTGTTTCTCTTTCTTAAGAAAGTTATATTTGAAGAATCCTTGAGAAATTCAATATGAAAGATTGCAAACCCATGGATACCCCTGTAAATAAGAGTGAACTATTGAGTCAAGAAATGTGCCCTCAAAATGAATTTGAGAAGAAATTAATGGAAAGAGTTCCTTATTCTAGTGCGGTTGGAAGTTTAATGTACACAATAATGTGTACAATACTAGATATTTGTCATGCGATTAGACTTATAAGCAGATACCAATCGAACTCGCGATAGAAACATTGGAAAGCTGTCAAGAAGATATTAAGATATTTGAAGGGCACCATTGACTATGCTTTATGCTATCAAGGAGACAATTTATACTTAGTTAGATATTCTAATGTGGATTGGGCAACAGACCTAGATGAGTAAAAATCCATATCAGGTTATTCTTTCTTGCTAAATAATGGTGCAATATCATGGTATAGCAAGAAGTAAACATGCATTGCATTGTTGACAATGGAAGCAGAGTTTGTGGCATGTTCTGCAATGGTACAAGAGGCAATATGGCTGAAAAGATTTATAGAACATCTGGGGATTTGTGGTGAGAATTTAAACCCCATTTTGATATATTGTGACAGTCAGGCAGCCATCGTCTACACAAAGGATCCAAAGTACCATAACAAAACTAAGTATATAGACACAAAGTATCACTTTGTGAGAGATGTAGTAGTGTAGAAAAAGGTCACCATCGAACACATTCCTATGTAAAAGATGATAGCATATCCTTTCACTAAAGCTATACTTAGAGATGTATATATAGAGCATGTAAAATCTCTTGGTATGCGTAAAATGTAATCAAACAATTTTGAAATTTAAATGAATAAAGTACATTTTTATTCAATTACATATGTTATAATATGTGTGAGTATATGAATGTCTAGTATGTCGTGTAGGTTAATAAGGTTGATTCTCTCACACAAATAACTGCCTTCGACACTCATGAGGAGTGGGTGGAGATGAGACAAGTGTTTACCAACATAACTATGAGAAATGTTGTGTATTGATAGAGAAGTGACACAAAATAAAATATGTTGCCTTAACAAGGTAAAGTTGAAATGAGATTCGAAATACAAATATGGATCGAATTATGGATACTCCCACCTTTCATAATACCTGTAGCTAGACAATGAATTCCTCACATACTGACATCAAAAGGAGTCAAGTGATATGGAAGAATTCAGGTTAGGTATTGTGTATACCTGAACTAAAGTTTGTATAGTGTTACCAATAAAATCGACATACGCCCTTGTGCTATAAGAGAAACATCGTAGGATGTGATTTATATCACATATGAAAAAAGAACCGCAATCGAGAAGCAAGTGAAAGATCCCTAGTTAGTCCTAAAAAAGAAAAATTCTTTTCAAAGATACCCTTTAACTTTGACGATATCATAAAGAAATGATGCAGTGTTCACTACCTTAGTATACATTCTATGATCATGATATATACAGTCTAAAGGACAAAATACTAGGAAAGTAGTTGTTTCAAATTAAAGTGATATACGAGCAAAAGGAAGATTTCCTGACATATACACAATTATGCTAATATCTAAGATATGTTTGTTATGAAGTTAATTTTGGTAACATTGTAAGCATGGACGCTATGCATATGTGAATGGTAATCTGAACTTATAATAAAGCTTGTGAGAGATTAGATTTGTAAATGAAAAGTGTATATGAGAAAATTTAGAACATCTGAGGTATAATACAAATAACTAGAAGTAAAGGCTATCTTATGTTGATTCTATATAAGAATTTCTAGTACAAGAACTACCAAGATGACATCATGCCCATGCGGTCATAACAATAAACCAAGTATGAAAACTAAGAAGAGAGAAGAATATTACATGATATGGCTCATTCCATTATATGTGAGTGGGAGATAATGAATGTAGGGATACCTATAATGGGTGATCCATATTTATCATTATATAAATATTTATTTATTAAGATAAATATTTATTTTATTTTGAATTTGAATTCAAATAAAATCAAATCTTGCAGTCAATTTTTGATAACTAACCATAAGAATGGGAATATAGGTGAGAGAAAAAAACTACCCACTCTTTTTTAGAAATCAAAAAAGAGACAAAAAGAAAAAAGTGAGAGAACGTACATTTAGATTTCAAAGCCAGAAAACTTTTTTTAGAAAAATTGTTTCATTTTCTTCTCTCTAAAAAATTATGTATGTGGTTTTGATACAATTGTTATGGACAAAACAAGAGTTCCCAATCAAAGGTGATTCTTGACAACCACGCAGTGGAATACAGTATCAAAATCGTGAAAAGTAAAATCAAATATGTATAATTCCATATTTAATTTTAATGTATTAAACGTTCCCTACATTTCATTTTTCAAAAACAACTCCATTTATCTATATTCCTATCTATTAATATCTTCACAATATAGTCAAGTCATTAAGGGTTCTACAATTTTCATTTGAAATTATTCATTCTGTTATTCCAAGAGTATTATTTTAAGAATCTTATCCACAAATTCCTATTATTTCTAGCATCATCCCAGAAAACTATACAGGGTTCCAAATGAGGGGTTTTCAATTGGAGCTCACATCGCTAGGAAAGTATTTTGTGCTAGATTGATTTCCCTACTCACGGGAAGCTGTTTCAAATTTTTGATGGCCGAAAATTATGGACACTGCCAATGCAGAGGGGATTGGTTGTTCCTCCTCCTTGAATCACTTCCGACTAGCTTCGCGCAACTCCTTGCGCGACTAGCTGCTGCACCTAACCGACAAGGGAGCGCTGGAGTGGAAGAGGGAGGTTCGGGTTTCCCCTGCTGCCATGGCTCACTACCCAACGAAGCTGTAACTGCTGAGGAGGTTGGATGGATGCAGCTCGGTCAAGTTGCGATTGCTGAAAGTTGATGCAAATCGCTCCAAGAAGCAGGAAACCACAGCTCCTCCACCAGTATTGCCGACTACACTGCCATAGTGCTTCCTCTGCAAGTTTCCTTCCAGTCCGTTTGCTCTCAGCTTGCTGGGCAGTTTTCGTCACCGGCACTCAGCCACTGCAAGACGACGCCCTTAGCAGCACAGACGTGAAGCTGAGGCAGTAGCGCACGCGACTTGAAGACCGAGTAGGGGAGACAGATGAATGCCAGGAGAGAAGTAGGAAAGAAAGGGTGAGAAACGCTAAGAGGAAACGGTGGCAGACCGGACAGAGATGCATGCCGACATAACCCAATAAAAGAGAGGAGAGGCAAAAAATAAAAATCAGAAAAGCTATTTTCTCTTTTTTTTTCATTTAATTCAATCCAGCCTTCCAATAATGCTTTTATATATATATATATATACATTTTAAAAGCTTAATTTTTATCAAACTCATTTTATCTATAATATCAGCTCAGATATTAGTTTTGAGCTTCTTTCAATATAAAAATATTTATATACTTCCAATAATCTAATAAATTTCAAAATCTAAAAATAATTATTTTAAATCTTCACAATTCAAAAAAATAGTTCTTCAACTACAAACAAAATAAATTATTTTCATAAATTCATACTCTCCTGATCTCTAAAAATTATTTCTCAACTTATGAGAAGCTTTCTTGCAAAATTACTAACATAATTTCTTATCTCATGAGAAATTTTTTGTAAAAATTATTTTAATCCAATCTTGAATCAATAATCATCATAAAAATAAATATATTTCAAACTTTATCATCAATATTATTTTAATAGTCCAAAAATTTTTAATTAGAAAATTTAAAATTAATATTATTCAAATAAAGAACTTATCCATAAATCTTTGAATTATACAATTTTATATTTAATTTGAGGATATTACATTTGTAGATAATAAACATACAGCATTCGAATTTCAAGAAGGTAATAAGGTGTTTTTAAAAGTTACACCTATGAAAGGGGTGATGAAATTCGGTAAAAAAAAAAGGTAAAGTTATCACCAAGATATGTGAGTCTTTATAGAATTAATAAACGAGTCAAGGAAGTTGCATACTAGCTCAAATTACCAAAAAGTATAAAATCAATACATTCAATATTTCATGTGTTCATGTCAAAATAATATATTTCGAATAAATCCCACATGCTAAAGGAAATACCAAAAGAATTAGACCAAAAATTGGTGTACAAAGAACAACATATTCAAGTTATTGATCGACTAATAAGAAAATTACGATCTAAAGAAATTCCCATGGTCAAGGTAATATGGGAAAAACATGCAATGCAAGAGGCAACATAAGAATTAGAGAAGTATATGAAAGAGAAATATCTAAATTTATATGGTAAGCTTTCTTTCAAAATTAATTCATTATTCACTAATAAATTTGTGTGTTGTTTGATACTTTTAAAATTAGAGGATGAATTTTCTTAAAAGGGAGAGAGCCTATAATATCCCAAAATAGGACAAGAGATATCAAACAAGAAATTTCTCTAAAAAACTCTAATCCAAAAAACCCAATAGGAAAATTGGGTGAAATTTGGAGGAATTGAATAGGTAATTTGAGAGTGAGTTCAATTAGAATAATTTTGAAATTTTTAATAGGCACCAAAATAGATAAAAACTAAATTAAAAACCCAATAATGGGATTAGAAAAATTCACTTAAAAATTTATTAAAATTCTAAATTCTGATAAACCAAAAAAGTGATAAAATGAGCCAAAAATATAGTAAATTAATTTTTAAAATTTATAAGGTAGCCTAAATTAATTTTTTAAGACCTAAAAAAATGATTGTGGAAGACTAGAAATGAAGGCCAAAAAACATTCAAAAGTTAGGGGCAAAAATATAAGAAAATGAAAAATTCAGGACTAAATTGTAATAAACCTTTTTTTATCTTTTTACGTGGTTTAATTTTTATTTATATTGGGTTAGTTTTGCTCAATTTTTAGAGGCCTAAATATGATTTTTTAAGGCTTAAAAATGTGGGTCCAAGCTTCCAAAGGAAGCTAAGGACCTAAATGAGAAAAGGATAAATTTTGAGGTCATTTGTAATAAACTCTATTTGTCCAATTTATGTGGATTAATTTTATTGGTTATAGGAGTAATTATTTTTTTAATCCCCACCCTTTTTGAATGTGAAATCCAACCCCTCTAAGTGTTCCAAGATTTTTTCTCACAATTCAATAAAAAATAATAAGAAAATTGTAGAAATTTATGGAATTTTCTTGAATTTTGTATAAAAAAAATGGGCTGCCCATTTGGAGTAGAAAAATGCTACTCCTTAGCCAGCCAAAACGTGCAAAGGGAGAGAAAAATTAGTGCGAATTTCAAGCCTTCAACTTTTCTTCAACTAGTAGGTCCACCTAGGTAGCATAAAATTTCTTCAAAACTTTTTAAGCTTCTCGTTCCTATATTTCTAAAATTTTGATTGGTTTTCATGAAGCTTCTTCTTGTAGTTCTAAAGGGTTGCTAGAAATTAAGGGTGCAAAAAAAAAATTAAGTGAGTGATAATTCTTCTTTACTCTTAGGTATTCTTAAGTAGAAGATGATATTGTTGATAGTTTGTGTTCCCATTTTGTTATTTGTGGTATGATGATATATGGATCTATTTTGTAATTATCAAATGACATTATAATCATATGTTGTTAGTAAGTTAATGTTGTGAATGATGGAAAAAATGATTCATTAAAAACTATTTAGGAAATATGGAAATATGAATTTGTGGAAATGATATGAACTTCTCTCATGTGGTGTTGAAATAAGGGTTTAGGATACCTAGTATAATTGAAGTTTACGGAACCTTAAAAATTAAATTTTTAGCATTCTATGGTCACACTTAACGTTAGTATGACTGTAGATGAATTTGAGAATTTTTAAAAAAATTTATATGAGTAATAAAGTAAGTTAATAACGAAACACTTAATTCTATCCATCGGAAATCCTATGCTGGTTGGTCATGGATTCTTATTTATTTGAGGCATCAAATGATCAATAAAAATTGTGAAAAATTGTATCTTTACTCCTCCATATGTTAGAATATTCATGAAGAAATTTTTTAGAAATCTGAGCTCATTTGGTTATCTAACAAAATTTCTTATTTCAAGCATTCCAATGCAATTCTGGTTGTGAACCCTGATAGCACAGTCTTGGGTTTCAATTTATTTAACATATCAATGAATGAAAAAAATTATGAAACTCCTAGGATATGTTATTCAGAAGTTAGTAAGCTTGTATCAAAATTTTATGGAAATTGGAGTTGATTTGCTTACCCAAAAGGTAGTTTTATTTTGACTACTTTGATGCAGTCCGAAAATTATTAATCTAAGTTCTTAATTTTAATATACTAGCAAAATTATGAAATTATTTATACAGCACTCAAGTTATCTCTCATTTAATATGTTAGGAATGATGTGGAAAAAATTGACAACAATTGGATACCATTTGATTGATGAAAAAGGGGCTTTACTTACATGTACCCCTATGCTATCTTATCCTTGAATTCTTTCTTTAGGTTTTGAGTGAACAGTACCCATGGAGGTATTTTGAGTAATTTAATTATTATATCTTGTGTAATAAAATACTAAGAATGTTGGAACAAATTATGGTAAAATTTATAATGAATTTTAGAGCACAAAAAGAGATTCCAAGTCATGGTACAAATACAAGTTTTCTTGAAACTCTTTAAGAATTGTCAAGAAGGAATTTAAATGTATATGACACATTGAGGTAACAAATAAAATACCTATAGCATGGTGGGTATTTGACTATATCTATGAAGTAAATGGTTGATATTTTAACATCCCATTATTGGATATTGTAAATTGAGAGGGGGAGATACAACATCCTTTGTAGAGAAGGAGAGGAGTGATTAGTAGTAGAAGGAAAAGATTAGTGACTTTAAGCCTAGGGTAGTGGGAGATAAGATTATATCAAAGATATAAGATGGAACTTGTATGCCTATGATTTCCATTTTCTAAAATAAAATATACTAATGTTAAGCATAAGAAAAAATTCCTCATAAAACATTAGTTAGGAATTATATATAAGATAGGGCAAATCTTTTATGGTGAAAACCATTTTGTATAAAGTGTTGAGTAACTACTCATTAAGTATATTTATTACTCATTCCTTGTTGTATTCAATTAATGACAGGTACTGATCATGGGGCCAAAGTAGCATATTGATACTTGTGTAGTAATCTTTTAGTTTCTCCATAGCATTTATGGAATACTTTTTAATATGGGTCAATCAATGTCATCTAAAATGTTTTGTCAGATATATGCCTATATAACTAATTTTGTTTTTGAATGTATGTATATTTATCTACATGTATGTATGTATAAAAATTTTAAACTTATAATGTTTGTAGTTTGTTCTCTAAGTTTAGAAGTTTGCTTCTTCTACTATAATAATTTAATAAAGTTATTAGAGCATTAGAAGCTTGTAAAGATATCTAATTAACATGCTAGAACTAATTAGGTATCTTTATACTAATCATGATAACCATAAGATAAGTCGTGACATAGAATTAGGACTAGTTTTACAATAGTTGATGCTAATGGATCTTTTGCTAAGGAGCAAATGAAAATTCTAGATTAAAGAATGAAGAAAAAAGGAAATAGAATTGTAGTTCAAGTTGAAAAACCAAAACTAATATGATTATTCCTATAAGAACTTGTAGTACTAATAAATCCAAGTTGAAACTAAGGGATTAGTGGTAATTCAACAAAAAAAAAACCATAAAAGGGAGGGGTTTCAAATGCAATTTATGACAAGAACCACTAAAATATAGTTTCCAATAATTTTTATCAACAAAATCTACTGGCGATGTTCTATGTTTAACTACAAAGTTAGCCAACACTTATCCTTTTATGGCTTTTAATGGGTAATATTGCAAGGTAAATTCAATTAGACTTAAAGTCCATGTTCACATTCAACCATGAATCAAAGGTTGTGCTAATATGAATTCAAGGATATCGATTTTTGTTAATATTAGTATAATGGTTGGTAATAAATAATACATGAACTTTGTGAAAAAAAACTACAAAGAAAGGCATAATTTCTTATTTGCTGAATTTTTTTATTTAGTTATATTTAATATTCTTGATAAATAATGAGTGGCCATTTCTTTGCGCTTATCATTCTCTTGGGCTAGAAAACACCTTAGTACATCGTCAAAGGCCAAGACATACAATTAAATAGGCCAGTTTACAATAAGAGAAGATATTACAAGTGAGTTAATTAAGTACTTTTTAATGTATTCAAATACCACTTGATACTTGTCCCTCTATTCAAAATGCTTGACATCCCCTAATTTCACAAAGAGTCAAAACACTCTAGGTCAACTAAATAAGTTTAAAATGAAGCACCTTAAGAAATTAACCTTCCTAAAAAAAATATTATAGTTCTATTATGGCTTTAGTCTTATTTTTATCAACTTCAACCTTTTTTTGATGTACAAAAAAGCCCAAGAAATTTCTTGTAAAGGTACCAAATGCACACTTTAATAAGTTTATCTTCAAGTTATTATGGTGCATTCATTCAAAAGCTTCCTTCAAATTCACCAAATGCTCCTTATAGGAATTTCCTTTTATTACTATGTCATCAATATAAACCCTCATTGACTTATCAATCATGTTATGGAAGATGGTATTCATGGCATGCTGGTAAATGGCTCCAACATTCTTTAGGTCGAATCATATAACCACCCATTCATATGCACCAATTATTTTATGGTAAAGTTATATTGATGAATGTTAGCCTTGGTTCTTTGTCTATATCTAAATTGACTTCCTACAATGGGTCTTCCACTTTAACTTTCTAGGTATCCATTTTAATAGGTGATTTATGAAGTCCAAGTGGGCTATCATCATAAATACAATCCAAAACTTTCATATCAACTTGCTTGACAATATAGGACAGAACCAAGCAAGTTATTTTTAGTACTTATTCATTGGAATCACAAACCAATCCTAATATTTCGGCCTTTGGGATTATCTTAAAACCATATGGGTCCAAAACATATATCTCAATAGTCGATGGTCAATGTTCCTCCTCATGTATAATGGCTAAATATTAAGATTGTATATTTTGAATTCAAAATTGCTTTGTTACACATAGCATAGGTTGTCATCAATTTCAACACATTTAATTGCCCCGTCTTCTTTTTATATTAGCATCTTTTAGTAAAGTGTAGAAGATACTATTCCCATAACATAAATCCAATCTTGATTGAGTAGTAGATTATAGTTTACTTTCAAAGGCACCATTATAAACAATAGATCTGATTACCAAACCCACTTTTAGATTAATAAGTATTATCTTTTCAAAAGTGTACATCTTACCATTAAAATCTATCATGATGATATTGGATAGCATGAAGTCTTTTAATTGTTTCCCCAACTAAACAAAAGTAAACTTAGGCATTAAATTAATTGTAGCTTCTTTATCAATCAAAACTCTATTCACCAGCTGACCATCTACATAGCCCTTAACATACAATGGCCTAAAATGGTTTTTCATTTATTTGATTAGCCTTTCAAACTCTTCAACTTCATTTTCATCAAATTCAACCATTACAATAAGCATGTTATCATCAAAGTTTTCTGTAATTTCTTTCATCTTGGCCATAGTGAAAAATGGTGGTAGAATAGTCAATACATTAGTAGTGAGGTCCATCTTTTATCTTTGGGTTTCAGATGTTGGAAGATGGATTATTCCTTTTCTCTTTCTTTCTTCATATTTTTTGACTAGCTTAGGCCAAATGGCATCTTGGATTAGTAGTCTTCTTTCTCTTTTTTTTCATATGTAACTTGCCTTTGAATTCTCCTTTCTTGTGTTTTGGTTAATGGAAGTATATATTAAGGATCATATGTCTAACCTTTCCTTTCTAAGGAGCTTAGCCTACAAGCTTGTTTCCTTTCTCATATCACGGCTCGTTCTTAATCCATTCACCTTTAAAGTGGTTACCATTTGGCTTCTTCATAATGATACAAATTTTACTTTCTCTTCCAGATTAACACTATTCTAATCTATTAAAACATTTTTCCCTTTTTTATCTTTTCTAAACTCTTCGACCTTTTTTCTTTTCATTGACTAGCTTTTAGACTTCTAGATCAATTTGACCCTTTGACCATTTTCCATATAAAAATATCATGAGCTAGCCGAAGTTTATAAGAATTGAACTAAGGCCTCTATATTGGAAGGCTATGTAAAAAATAGATAACTCTAGCCTAACCTGTTTAACAACTAGATCTTGCGAGCTAGCCCAGCCCATCTATTCCTTAGCTCTAGCTAGTTTCAATTTAATTTTGCTTTTAATTTTTAAGAAAAATATAAATAACTCCTACCAACTATGAGGTGGTTACATTTTACCCCTTGAACTATAAAAACTCGAATTTTACCTCCACAATTATAAAAAATTTGCATTTTACTCCCACCATTATGAGTTAATAGAATTTGTTAGGAAAATGGCCATTATAATGTTTCACTTACCAACAGTTGAATACTGTCACTATATTCGCTAAATGTTAAATTTTTTTTACTTAGTGGCGATTTATAAACTGCCGTTAAGTGATTAGGGATCATAGCAGCAATAAGTGTTACAAAATAGCCGCTAAGTGTTACCACTATTAACTTGGTAATGGTAACGGTAAAATGAAAGCTTAATATAGTTATAGGGGTAAATTCAAGTTTCCATAGTTCAAAGGAGTAAAATGAAACCACCTCATAGTTGGTGGGGGTTATTTGCATTTTTGTCTTGATTTTTTCATTTGAATTGCTATTGAAAATCCCACCTACTTTTCATTTTGTATTTATTAATTGGCTTTAATTACTTTAAGTTTGATGTGGACTTATCTTTATTATGTGTTTGAGTAATTTCAGTAATCGTTTTTAGTGTGGAATGACACATATCATCACATTTAACTCTTATAAATAAAAGTGCATATTAGTCCACAATAGAGTATAAATGATATAAATAAAAAATTAGGAAAAAATGGTTATAAGTTTACCTAAATTTACCTAAAAATGCTAGGCATTGCATTATTTTAGAAACTTGTCTCACAATCGCTAGTTGAGGAACCTTATATTCCTTTAATGAATTTTCCTTTGTCTTGATCTTTTTGTTAATGTATTCCTACCTTAACCATTCTTGAAGTCTTTCCACCAATCCACTATTTACGACAGAACCTTCTTGTGCATTTACTAGATGTCAGTGTATATGCCCTAAAATCAATCATATTAATGATTATAAATTTGAATCGTGTTATTTTAATGGCAATTTTAATTATCATATTTATATATATATTATCTTTATAATATATTTAATTATGATAATAATATTAAAATAATTGTATTCTTAAATATCCCTAATCATATATCATTGTGGATTGGGTTGCTTTGATATATTAAGACTAGTATATGTGGTGACTTATATGAGATATTAAGTATACACATGAGTACAAGTTAGAGAACTTGTATACTGGACCGACCCACCCTAAGAACACTACATGGATCGTTATATGAGTGTCATGAGTGATTCTTAGTGATCATTATTAAAATGATCCTTTGACTTGAGATCTCCAAGGTTCCTTATATGTGAGTTTCATATTTTGATACTACTCTATGTCACTTATGGTTGAGTGAATGTAAGGGTAGTTATTGAATATGTCATATATCATGCGGAGAGATTTGTGTGATCAAGATAGAATTTATCCCTCCTATATAACAGGAGTAACATTTGTGGGCCCCTTGATTAAGTAAAGTTAGGAAAATGCATGGTCATGCATAGATGAATTGACATGGGATGTTAATTATATTTGCTTTAGTCAGCTTACTTAGGAATCAACAAACCTCAAGATTGGGTTATACAGGAATAAGATAGTCCATGTCTCGTGCTCAATTTAGATGCTTAGGACATAGATGATGATCACGTGTAAAGGTTTAGTTGAATCACCGACTTTCTCATTACTTAGGTAACAATGATGTGTTGCTAGACACCACTCATTGTTTATGATCATTAATATGATTAATGATCATTGCTAATGTAATACGAACCTATAGGGTTACACACTTAAAGCCCAATGGATTTAAAATTAATGGATCAAATTGTTTAGGCCTAATATTTGGGAATTCCATGTTATACTTATAAGGCCCAATAATAAGCCTATAATTATACATGGAACAAAGTCCAGTTAGTTAAGATTTTCTATATACTTATTTAAATAGGCTTGTTGGGTAATAAAATAGGATTATTATTCACGCATCCTAAGCATAGAAAAATCCTAGCACCTCTCCTTGACCATAACCCTTGAAGAGGCGTAGCTAGCACAATGAAGCAAAGGAGAATAATTCTAACCAGTGTTCATGTGGATGTTCATTAGTGATCTACTAGTTCATGTGGATACCTTGAAGTCTTTAACTAAAAGGAAGTCAAAGAGGTGATCAACGAATGAATTCTTGAGTCATCCCAAAAGGTATTGAACGAATCGTATCCTAATCTAACATTTTGCATGGATTCGTTGGTTGGGATCGATAAATTTCGTTGCACCTGTTTAGCTCCTAATCCTAACACTAGGTATCAAGAATATGAAAGATGTAATATCCCGAATTTTCAATTCTATTATTTGAATCTTTAATTTCTGAGGCTGTAGAAACAAAGAGCACGTTTGAATTAGCTTAGTGGGTGAATCTTAAGTTGAAAGGAATTAAGTGTAAAGGTAATCGAAATTCTAAAGGAAAAAGGGGAGTAGGGAAAAGAATTTATTCTCCTAAGCAGTATAAATGATCAGAGGAGGTTAGAGAACCCTAAAAAGGGGAGTTATCTAAGTCTGACAGTGTAAGGAATTTTAAACAGATAGAGACCCTATGGACTAAATTGCAAAAGTGCAGGATCGGGTATGGTTAAAGTGTAAATAATTAAGGATTTAGGATTTAATGTGAATAACTAAGATTTTGGGGTGCAATATGTGATTTTTATTAGTGTGACTAATAGATTTATGACAAGTGTCATTGTTAGAAAAATAATGGCAAGAATAGCCTTACTTTTGGTGAAAAAGGACTAAAATACCCTTGGAAATCTCAAAAATGACCAAAATGCCCTTATAAGCTTCTTGAAAAGTCTTCTTTCTTCTCCATTTCTCCAAAAAGCTGCAGCAACTCCATGAAAGAAGCTCCAAAACGTGCAGGAGAGAGAGAGAAAGAGAGATAAAGTTTCTTTTGAGTTTTTCACCCAAAAATAGTGAGTTTTAAGCTTAGTGGTAGAAGGGAAAGTTGCTCCTCTCATCAAGCTCTATCCATTGATGTGCCTAGAGTGAAGAAAAGCTCAAGTTTGATTAAGTTTGGGGAGCTCCAAGTGAGGATTTTCAAGTTGTAGCAAGAGGTAAAGTTGTTCTCCTCTAAAAGCTCTTTATTGTGCTCTTCTTAGTTTCTTGAGATTTTGATGTTGGAGTGGTCAAAGGTAGTTAATCATGGAGTTTAGGATGATTTGAACATGTCTAATGGTGTTTTAGATGTTGTTGTGTTAATTTATGGCTTTGGTTTGGTGTAAAAATAGCAAGAAACCATGATGTACACACTTGGGTTTTAGAGGCATAATGGTGCATGTGTAGTATTGGCATGATTTGTTTGGAATTTGGTTAAAATGATAAAATTAGGATGATTCTTATAAGTTATGAAGCCTATGGAAGATGAATTTTGAGTTATGAAAGTGTGTATGGAACTTCCCTTTTGAGAAGCCAAGGGGAGAAGGAGGTTTAGCCATGTAAAATTGTGTTTTTGGAAGATCAGTAATGTACACGGGGTAGAACACGGCCCATGTTGTACCCCATGTTCTGAACACGGGGTAGAACACGGCCCATGTTGAACCCCGTGTTCTTCTACGAAGGCTGATCAGTAATGTACATGGGGCAGAACACGGCCCATGTTGTACCCCATGTTCTGAACACGGGGTAGAACACGGCCCATGTTCACCCCCGTGTTCTTTGCTGAGTTAACATTTTGGCTTTGATTCTTTAGGATTTGCATTGCTTTACCTTTGGATCCTTTTCTAATGTTCATATATGTCATTTTAAGGCTTGGAAGCAAAGTGTAGAGCATCTAAGTATGCATTTAATTAAGTGGAGAAAGTAAAGAATACATGAGGTTTAGAGAAAGTGATGATGTTCTAATAAGAAATTATGATGTGTATTTGTATAGACTAAAGAGTGACAACTTGCAAAGGCAAGAGGAAGTGTAAAGGAGTTTTTGGTGAGAGCAAAGGGAACATCACATTGGAAGCTTGTAAAGGTAGCTAGCTTATTCCTTAAGCTGTTTTCTATTACATGACTTTCTGTATTTTATGAGATTGTTATGGAATGTGTATGGAATTGTTGTGTATGGAAGGTGTATGGAATTGTTGTGCACGCATTCCGGGAAGACAGTGTGATACTGTGTGTGTTTGGCCTATGGCTCGGGTCCTCGGAATGTTAATGCAATTGTTGTGGCACAACCCGGGCAGACAGTAGAATACTGTGTTTGGCCTAAGGCTCGGGATCCCCGGGGATGATAGTGCATTTGTTGTGTGTGGTATCTATGGCCAGGGACCTCGGGAAGACAGTGTGATACTGTGTTAGGCCTTTGTGGCTCGGGACCCCGGGAAGACAGCGTGATGCTGTGTGAGGCCTAGGTACGATTGTTTGAGATGGCCATCTAGATATTGTTTGTGATAAGTCCTTGAATGGGCTTGATGATTGTTGTGGATTGTTATGTGTGATGCACATTTCCTACAATGGTACGGATTGAGATGATAAAGATATGACAAATGATTAATTATTTTTTTGAAATGTATGTTTTACTTGCTTAAGGATCTGGAATGGCTTGAAATGTTTTTATGGCAATAGCTAGCTACTGGGAAACTTTGTTTCTTATGTTTTCTGTATTGTGGCTAACCATTCCAGGTGGTGCTTCCAAAGGCTCTCATGATAAAGGGCAATGATGATTGAAGTTGTAAATAATGATATAGTTAGTGATATTGTATATGATGGGATGTATATTTGTAAAGTTGAACTTATGTATAAAGTACAGAAATTTTGAGATATTCCGTATTAGCTTGAGGTAGATGGCGAATGAGTACGTATAAACATCTAGTAAATAAGGAATAAGGCGTTGATAAGTGAGGGTGTTACAAAAGACACTCTTTAACATAAAAAAATATAAAGTAATTATATCTATTTATCTTATGAATATAGTTTTACATATATTAAACACAATAAAATTATTAAATGTCTATACTATAATATCCTCCTAAATGTTATTCATCAATATTAGTTAGACACACCTCCAATTTTTTTAAGCTATTGAAATTTTGCACCATGTTGTCTCTTTAATGTAACTATTAAATGGAGTTATAGTCAAACCATATAGTTGCCCTTTGGCATTGAACTCAACATATGCCTTATCACCTTTAGCGCACATCGTGCTAATAAAGTTCTTAATTGTAGGACCCATCTTGGTCTTTTCACTAGGACAAATTGTATTTCTAGAAGGATCCATATTGTGCCTAATTTCAAAAATCAATGTTAATCATGTATAATCATATTAATATAAAGTTAGAGGTTAATATTGCTTAATGGCTAAGAAAGTGGCAATTATATTAATTATACTTTTAAGAAATGCTCGATAATGGGAATACAAAATACATAACTGGCATGATAAGTAATTAAACTTAAATTAGAGCAACATGCATAAATTAACAAAGATCTTTACTCATTTACATAACCAAGGCATAATAAAGGTTTATCTCATGATACATGATAACCCTAAACCTTCTGATCACTACAAGATCATGTAATGGCAAAGGTAGTGATGTAAAATGAAAATATCCCCAAGCATCACATCTAAACAAAGCATCGACATAATCACATATCCTAGGAGTAACTAAACATCAAAGCCTATACTAAAACCAATAAAGAATATAAGGCTAAACCTAGCAATGAAAATGACTAACATAATGTTAGTATACATACGTGTGTATATATGTATATATATAGCAACAAAAAAATAACATAATCTATCAATATTACAAAAAAGTGAAACACAAGATAATATACTTGAGAATAAAAATAATAATGAAAGCAAGTTTAATGTTCACTAGGAATAAAATTAAAAATGTAAAGGTGTTATGCTTTTTATGAACATACATAGCTAAAAAGTTCAAATTTTTTTTTTAAAATCTACTAAAGATCCATGCAAAAGATCATTAAACACTGATAAAATTATACCTTTGTAGCATAATCCAAACTTATTGCAAAAAGTATAATCCAAATCAATCTTGTTATATCTAAATTTATGAATGTAAGTACAAATTGGCTTTTACTTTTAATGGATATTTGAATGCTTAAACAGAATTCATCATGAATGCAAAATAAGAAACCATGAGCACATGAACCAAATTCATCATAAACACACTAATTAGATTAATGAATCATTAACATGGTCTAAAAGGTAACATCTTTATGGTAGTCAGACAAGTAGTTAAAGACTTCAATCAAATTAGATGGGATCACTCTTAATTTAATATGGTGCTAACTATGAGTTTCTTTAACTTTAGGATTGATCTCTATTCCTCTTAGCCCAAACCACTTTGTATTGATGATACATGCAATGCAACACTCTAAAATTAATTATAAATAGTTTACTAAAAGTAATACAATATATAGTACAAATCAGATCGTGCTTTAGTGATCCTTTGATACATCCTTTCCAAATGATTTGCTAACAATGATTACACAATTATTTAAGTTTTTATGCATTAAAAATAAAAAGAATGAATACAAATAGAAGTAAAATAGAAAATGTAGATAGAATGCATATAGAATGCAAACAGATTCAAATAGTATGCAAAATGTATAATAAAACACAAAACTAAATTAAGGGTTTTGATACAAAATTAAAATAAATGCATAAAATAAAACAAAACATAGAAGTAAAATAACAAGAAAGAAAATTAATAAAGTAAAGTAGTCAATCCAAGAATTAGAGAGCTCTCAGTGTAAATTAATCATAGATCACAAAATAATTGATCATTCTAATTGATTTTTCAATCTTAAATTATCTAGAACCTTATAATAATTCATAAATCATACACTAAATGACCACTTAGAGTTTAATCAATTAAGATTAGAAAAATTAAGCAACTACTATAATTTGTAAAGTTAGATTGAAATTAATTTGAAAATAAAATTCAACTGAATTAAAGTATTAAACTAAAAACCTTTGACTTAATCTCTTAACCTTCGATCCCTATATGAAAAACTATGATTAATCAACCACAATTTAACATAAAAATAGATAAAGATTAGAAATAATAAGGTTGGACATCGACTATACCAAATCAACATTCAACTCATGCAATTCTAAGCAATCATCATAAAGAATTAAGGAAAAAGAAAAATTAATCAGAAGAAGTTAACATTACAAATTAGCATTTCAAAATCCAATAGAGATGACCCTCAAAATCCTTAAATCAACTAGAAGTTTAGCTCTCCATGGTTGAAGAATGAGAAATTTTAAAGAAGGAGAAAAGTTACCTTTGCTAAATTATGTAGTATGTTCAAGTATTTTGTGTTCTTGCCCCTATATCTAACTTAATAACCCTAAAACCTAATGAACCTAAATCTATAGCTCTTAAGGTTAAAAAAATAAGGCCTTGCTAATTTTTGAAACCTAAAACTTATTTTACAAAATAATGTACTCCAAGAGTTATAGTAATAAAATTTTATGAGTCTAATTTTCACCTAATGTGAGACCACCAAAACTATGTAATTTTGATAAACCAAGATAGAAAAGTTATCGGGCTGGATCTTAAGAAACTTTAAGCATTAGCTTGACATTAATTGGACATTTAAAGCTCTAGATATAGCCTAGAAACTAAAGCTAGCTCAATTGGGACAAAAATAAGGCTTTAACTTTTTAACTAAATAAGATTCTCCAAAAGTCTAAACTAGGTTTGGCCAAAAAATAAAAATTGTAAAGCCTTCTTTAAGCTTTCCAATGATATAAAGATCACCTAAATTTGACATTTGGAGCTCAAGATATAGCTGAAAACCTAAAATAGTGTAAAAATATAACATTAATCAAATAATTTCATATCATTATAAAACTAACTCCAAATTACAAAACAAGGCCAATTCTATGGAGTTAAGCATATGTAGCACACTAAGAGATATGAAATAGGAGGAAATGATATAGATAAATGCACATCAAATTCTTCCACACTTAACCCTTGCATGACTTCAAGAAAAACACAACTTTATTCAAAACCAAAGAATAAAAAATTTACTTTCCAAAAACTTTAAAATTAGAAATCCATGAATCCACAAGTAAGAAACAATTAAAGCCGACAAGAAACATAACACATCATGAAGAAGAATCTTAAAAAACTTGAAACTAATTAATATAGCAATTTCATTCAAAAAAGGTGGATCAACATGGTAAATTTTTACAAAACTCACTTTCTTACACTTAAGTTTTTAAGGAAAGTATTTCACTCAAGTTTATTACATGAAATTGCTGTACTAGAAGCTTGTTAGTCATCTAGTCTCCACTACTCAATCACATGCATAACATAAATAAAAGGAACTTTATTCAAGATTGTAATATGGCTAAGGAAAAGGAAAAGAAAAATGGGGATATAAAAAGGGTATAAATCTAAAAAATCAATAGGGCAATTGAATTAAAAACATATAGGCCAATCATAAACAATTATAACTCAACATAACAACCTAAATTTGCATTCAAACACTCATCAACTTCTTTCTTTTTCCTTTCTCTTTTTTTTGGTTCTTATTTTTATCAATTTCATTTTTTCTTATTCTTTTTTCATTTTTTAATTTACTTTTTTTTTTTTTTTCATTTTTGTTTCTTTCTTTTGTTGTTCTTTTTTTCTTTTCAACCAACTTTTGAACTTGAAGTTAATAACTTTTTATAACACATAAACACACACACACACACACCCTTACACTTATTCAAGAGTCTATTTCATAAAAATTTAAATGCTTTAGTAATTCCTAAGATTAGGTAAAAATGCTTGTTTTTCAATGGAAAATGCTCATAGGCTAATCAATAAAGAAAAAGTAATTAAGCTCAAGGAAGGTCAATAAAAATATAAAAAAATCAAGGTTGGCTATTTAGCTTTATTTTAAATAAAGAAATAATATATTTATCATTTTTGTGTATGCATGTGCAAATGTAAATTCAAAAAGAATTAAAGTAAGTTCTAAAGAAATAAATTATAGAAGAATATCACATAAAAAGAGAAGAGAATAGCATAGATTTTCAACATAAGACTCAAAATCTCACAAGGAAAGTCATGCTACTAAGTTCAATCTACCAATTTAAAATCTATTACTATATCAATTAATTTCAAGAAGTAAAATTATACATTCAATTATATTATAAATCCTATCTACTTTAATTGAATCCTACTTATGAAAAATACAAAATCTACATCAATAAAAAGCAACTAAAATGACTCAAAAAGACATAAAAATAAGTGAAAAATACACTTATTTTAAATTTTTTTTATTTTTTTGAAAGCATTGGAAAGTAATAAATGAAGACACAATGCTCAAAAATAAATCCTAAAAGTCTTCTTTTCACACTTAAATTTTACATTGTCCTCAATGTAAACATATCAATATCATTAAAAAAGATAAAGGACAAGTAAATAAAAGAGAAAGATAAAAGAAAGCAAATCCAAAATGTTTAGGTTGCCTCTCAATAGGTGACTTTGTTTAATGTCTTTGGCTAGACATGGCTTGAATGTTTTCAACTAGGAGTCCATTGCTTCCAAATTGCTAACCTTTAATTCATCCATCAAAGGGATTCTTTGCAAATTGAGACCATTAAGCACAATTTTTCCAAGTGCTATTCTTAAATCACTCTTACTTAAATGTTCAAAATCATCTTGTATAATGAATTCAACACGATTAATAAAATGACTAAAATGATTAATAAAAAAGCACTCTTATTCCTTTAAAAATTCAAATTTGAAAGGATCAACAAAAGGTATTAAGTTAGTAGTAGGAACCATTTTTGCACATTGCATTTCTTCATGATTATCAATTTTTTCACATTTTGAAATAACATTATTCTTATCACGTATTGTAATGTTCCGAATTTTCAATTCTATTATTTGAATCTTTAATTTCTGAGGCCGTAGAAACGAAGAACATGATTGAATTAGTCTGGTGGGTGAATTTTAGGTCAAAGGAACTTAAGTATAAGGTAAACGAAATTTTGAGAGAAAAAGGGGTGGTAGGGAAAGAATTAATTTTCCTAAATAGTATGAATGATCAGAGGAGGTTAGGAAACCCTAAAAAGGGAAGTTGTCTGAGTCTGAAAGTATAAGGAATTTTAAATAGACAGAAACCCTATGGACTAATTTGCAAAAGTGCAGAATCGGGTGTGGTTAAAGTGAAAGTAATTAAGGATTTGGGATCTAATATGAATAACTAAGAATTTGGGGTGCAATATATGATTTTAATTAGTGTAACCAATGGTTTTATGACAAGTGTCATTATTAGAAAAATAATGGCAAGAATACCCTTCTTAATTAGTGAAAAAGGACTAAAATACCCTTGAAAATCTAAAAAATGACCAATATACCCCTAGAGCTTCATGAAAACTCTACCACCTTCTCCATTCTCCAAAAAGCTGCAGCAAACCCTCCATGAAAGCAAGCTTAACGTGTGAGAGAGAAGGAAGAGAGAGAAAGTTTCTTTTGAGTTTTTCACCCCAAAATACTAAGATTCAAGCTAAGGTGTAGAAGGGAAAATTGCTCCTCTCACCAAGCTCTATCTATTGATGTCCCTAGATTGAGGAAAAGCCCAAGTTTGATCAAGTTTAGGGAGCTCCAAGTGAGGGTTCTCAAGTTGCACCAAGAGGTAAAAATGATCTCCTCTAAGAGCTCTTTAATGTACTCTTCTTAGTTTCTTGAAATCTTGAAGTTGATAAAGTCAAGGGTGATTGAACATGGAGTTTAGGAGGATTTGAACATGTTTGATGATGTTTTAGATGTTGTAGTGCTGATTTATGGCTTTGGTTTGCTGTAAAAACAACAAGAAACCATGGTTACACACCTAGGTTTTTAGGGTATAATGATGCATGTGTAGTATGGGTATAATATGTTTGCAACTTAGCTAAAAATGATGAAGTTAGAATAATTTCTATGAAGCCTAAAGCCTATGAAAGGTGAAACTTTGATTGTGGAAGTGTTTGTGTGCATTTTCCCTTTTTGAGAAGCCAAAACTATGGATGAGAAAAGAAGGGAGGAAGGAGTTTTAGCTGTTTAGTGTGTTTTCGGAGGATCAGCAAGGTACACGGGGTGGAACACGGCCCGTGTTATACCCCGTGTTCCTCGTCGAAGCTGGTCAGTGTTGTACACAGGGTGCAACACTCCCCCGTGTTTACCTCAGGACTGAAGGGCAGTAATGTACACGGGGTAGAACACGACCCGTGTTCACCCCCGTGTTCTTCTCTGATTAAGCCAATGAAGCCTCGAAGCCATCCAGTGAGAAACACGACCCTGAACACGGGGTATGGGACCCCCGTGTTCTTTGCTAAGTGAACTTTTAGGCTTGATTTCTTCATGTTTTGCATGGCTTTGCCCTTGGATCCTTTTCTAATGTTCTTATGTGTTAGTTCAAGGTTGGAAAGTGAAGTTTAGAGCATCTAAATATGCATTTAATTAGGTGGAGAAAGTAAAGAATACATGAGGATTAAGGAAAGTGATAATGTTCTAATATAAGCTATGATGTGTATTTGTATAGACTGAGGAGTGCCATCTTGCAAAGGCAAGAGAAAGTGTAAAGGAGTTATTGGTGAGAGCAAAAAGGGACATCACATTGGAAGCTTGTGAAAGGTAGCTAGCTTTATCCTTAAGCTTTGTTTTCTATTTACATGATTTTATGTGTTTTATCCATTGTATGGAATGAGAATGATATTGCAAGTGTTGTGGCACAACCCGAGAAGATAGTAGAATACTGTGATTGGCCTATGGCTTGGGACCCTCGGGGATAATAGTGCATTGTTGTGTGTGGTACCTATGGCCAGGGACCTCGGGAAGACAGTGTGATACTGTGTTAGGCCTTTTGGCACGGGAACCCCGGGAAGACAGCGTGATGCTGTATGAGGCCTGAGTACGATTGTTTGTGATGGCCATCTAGACATTGTGATAAATCCTTGAATGGGATTGATGATTGTTGTGAATTGCTGTGTGTGTGATGCGTGTTTCCTACAATAGTAAAATATTGAATATGTTGATGAATGATTATCGAATTTCGAAACGTATGTCTTAATTGCTTAAGGATCTGGAATGGCTTGAAATGTTTTTATGGTAATAGCTAGCTACTGGGAAACTTTGTTTCTTATGTTTTCTGTTTGGTGACTAACCATTCCAGGTGATGCTTCCAAGGGCTCTCATGAGAAAGGGCAATAGTATTTGAAGTTGTAAATACTTGTATAGTTGATGACATTGTATATGATGGATGTACAATTTGTAAAGTTGAACTTGTGAGTAATTATATGGCTTTTGATCATATGTATGAAGTATAGAAATTTGAGATATTCCGAGTAATTTGGAGTAAATGACATTTTAGTATGCGTTAATTATCTATTAAATGAGGAATAAGGCGTTATTAAGTAAGGGAGTTACACGTATAAATGCTAAAATCTTCACACATATGACATACTTAATATCACTATTATAAAAAAATGCACTCATTTCCATCCATGCAATTCATAAATTCAGAAATTTTATTAGTATGTCATCATGAATAGTATCAATTAGTATATCAAAATGAACAAAGTTAGAACTACCAACATCAAAGCTAGAAATGTTAAAATAAAAAATAGCAACATCAAAAAAATCAAAAGGAGGAACATCATGCAATAAAGGCTTAAAAGTGTGAAGATAAGATACAAAATTATCATTTATAGTCTTAGAAATGTCAAACTTGGTTATAACATTATCAAACTGCATGGTTAATGTCCTATCTCAAACATTAATCACGATTTTTCCTATGTTGAGAAAAGTTAAGCCAAGATTGATTAAGAGAAGAATATCAAATGTCTTATTTTTCATCTTCAAAATGTAAGAATCTACTGGAAAAATAAATCCATCAGTCTACACTAAAATATCTTTAAAAATAGTTAAAGGATAAATATTAGATATATTTGTTAATTGCATAACCACCCTTGTTTGTTTCAAAAATCTTAAATTTAAAGCATTAAAAATGAAAAGCGGCGTAGCATTAATTAAAGCTCTTAAATCTAGTATCGCATGCTAAATTCTAGTTTTCCTATAACATGGAATGGTGAATGTGCATAAGTTTTTACATTTTCTTAGTAATTTTCTTCAAATAATGGTAAGCACATAACTCTTTGAAGAATGGCTGATATATTCTATCCTAAGCTCACTTTTTTATTGCTATAAAACTTTCTTTTATGAGTACATAACTCCTTGAAGAATTTGGGATATTTGAGAATTTATTTGATGGCATCTAGCAATGGAATATTAACTTCCACCTTCTGAAAAGTTTCCAAAATCCCTATCTCTATCAATTTCTTCTATTTTTTTGGATTGGGTAATTTCTATTTAGGAAAGTAAGTAGTCTTGTATAATCTATTGGTTTTTGCACTAATTCTAGTTGCTTTACTTTTTGGCTTGTTTAAAGTGAACTTTCTACATAATTCTCAATATTTACTAGTTATTTTTGCTTGATTTGCTGATTTACTAGTTAAGGATTAGTGGACATATGAAATTCTTTACCATTTCTAAGCATAATAGTAGAAACATTGGCTTTTAAGTTAGGATTTGTTTAGGAAGGCAATCTATTAGAACCTTGGAATTTAAGCTCATTCAAGCAAAAAGCTAGCTGGCTAATCTATGTTTTTAAATCTTGCATTGTAGCATCTATTCTTTGCTAAAATTGTAAGTCATTGGTAGCCATTTTCTTGACTAAATCCTCAAAGAATGTTTTTAGAAGATGAGGATGAAACTGGTTACTAGTTCTAGTACTTTTGTTGTTGAATTGGCTTAGAAGGTTTAGGCTGTTGGAATGGAGGCCTACTTGGTTGGTATTATGCTAGTCTAATTGGTTGTTAGAGTAATGCATTGCTATATCTAAAATTGGGGTGATCTTTCCAACTAGAATTGCAAAGGTTAGAGTAAGGATCATATTTAGGTTCTTATTGTTGTTGGTATTGGTTCTACTACTAGTATTGAGGTTTTTTAATGTTAGACACGCATCAAAGGGATAAGTTAGGTAAGAGCATATATAGTGAAGTTTAGCAAGAATAGGAGCTTAGATTTGTTGTTGCCATCTCATTGCCATTTGCCTTATTAAAAAGGTTAATTCATTTATTCTATGCTCCATTCTTAGTTGATCTACATAAGAAAAAGTCATCTTATTCACACTTCTGGTAGTTGTAAGTATTCTAGTACTAAATTGTTGGGAGTTTGTTGCCATGTTAGCATTAAAGTCTTTAATTGCCATAGGGGTTTTCTCTGCTAATGCTGCATCATTTATAGCATTAATCATACTCTTATATATAGGAAGAAGTCCTTCATATAAACATTAGTTTAAGAGCTACTTATTAATTTAGTGATGTGGATAGCTTAAACACAACTTCTTAAATTTCTCCCAATACTCATATAATGTCTTATCATTCATTTACCTTATAACAACTTTTAAAGCTGGGAAAAACTTTTCTAGGAATAGCCACTTCATATCATTCCAACTTGAAATAAAATTTGTTTACAGATGATATAACCAATCCTTAGCTACATTAGTAAGTAAGAAAGGAAATGCCCCTAATTTGATGTAGTCTTCTAAAATGCATAAGGCTCCATGGTGGAGTAAACCTCATAGAACTTCTTCAGGTGTTTATAAGGGTCCTTACTTGTAAAACCATGAAATCTAGGAAGCAAATGTATTGAATCAAATTTAAGCTTAAAGTTAGCATCAAGTTTAGGATATTGGATGCTTAAAAGTTAATAACATCAAAAGTAACTAATTCCTTCAATGCACCATTACTATTTGCCATGTTATCAAACTTATCTAAAGGATCAGAATAAGGGGTAGGGGTGCTACAACTTTTTGCATTTCTATTCTTACAAAGAAAATGAAAAGTCATATCTATTTTAGAATTAAATTCTAATAATTTACTAATAATTCTCCTAATCATGCACTACACTACATAGATTACATTAGATAGAACCATAAAAACACTAAAACATTAATGCACTATGAAAAATAAATTAAAACACATCTAATTAACCTATCTAAAGATTTTTAAAAATTATGAGATTACCACAAATTAAAGCCATAACTGTGCAAAAACTAAAAATGAAATAAAAATATTAGAAAATTAAAAAAGTGGTTAAAATGATAGAATTTGGTTAAAAAATGGTGGACCCCTCAAATTGCAAACTAATAAGAGCCTTGATTAGAAAATTATTTTCTACCATTATTAAAATTTTCATCTTAATTGGAGCTAGTCACTTTAACACCTATTCAGAAGGTGGGAGGTAGAATATATAGCTTGTTTTAATGAGCTAAATGTGAAATGAAGTAATATATGATTGAAGAGGATGAAATGAAGTGAAGGAATATACAACAGTTAAAGAATACAAGAAAATGCAAAAAAGTGATAAATATCATAAAATGCAAGAAAACACTAATAGATGCAACAATTGATTAGAATGCTTGAACAATTATGAAAATCACAATTAGTAAAAGATAAGAAAGGATGAATTTAAGTGGATCCTTAGCAATGGTGCCAAAATTTTGAATGATGCATCATAACACACCAAAATTGATTATAACTAATTTGCTAAAAATTATGCAATATAATATGACAAACTAGGTCATCCTTTGATATATCCTTTCTCAATTATTTACTAACAATGATTATATAATTGTTAAGCTTTTCTAAACTAGAGAGAATGAATACCAATAAAAGTAAAAATTTGGATAGAATGCACATAAAATGAGGTAAAATGCAAAATGTAGAATACAAAACTTAGATAGAATGTAGAATTAAATTAACACAAAACCAAATTGGGTGACTTGATTCAAAATAAAATAAGTGCATCAAATAAAACAAAACATAGAAGCAAAATAGCAAAAAAGAAAATTAATATAGTATTATAGTCAATCTAAAGATTTAAGAGTCCTTATTATATATTAATCATAGATCACAAAATATTTTACCATTCCAACTAATCTTTTTACCTTGAATTATTTGAAACCTCTATAATAATTCATGAATGCTCCTATAGATAACCATATAAGATTCAATCAATTAAGATTAGCATAATTAAGCAACCTTATAATTTGTAAAGCTAGATTAAAATAGATTTAAGAATGAAATTCAACTGAATTAAGGAATTAAACTAGAAACCTTTGAGTTAATCTCTTAATCTTTTATCCGCATGTTAAAAATCATGACTAACTAACTAAAATTCAATACAAAAATGGATAAAGATAAAAAATCACAAGGTTGAATACTAATTATACTAAATCGATATTCAACACATGCAATTTGAAAGTTTTTAGCATAAAGAGTTAGAGAAAAAGGAAAATTAATTAGAAGAAGTCAACATTACAACTTAGGATCTCATAATCCAAATAAGGATAAGCCTTAAAATCCTTAAATCATTTGGAAATTTAGCCTTCCATGGCTGAAAAACAAGAAACTTCAAAAAATGAGAAAAGTTATCTTTACTAAATTATGTAGTGTGTTAAAGTGTGTAGTGTTTTGCCCTTATATTTGACTTGATGACCACTAAAAATTAATGAACTTGAATTCTATGCCCTTTGAGGCTACAAAGAATAAGGCCTTACTAATTTTAGAAGCTCAAAACCTATTTTACAAGACTTTGTACTTTAAGAATTATAAAGTGAAATTTCATGGCTCTAATTTCCACCTAATGTAAAACAACTAAAACTATGTAGTTTTAGTAAACCACAACATAAAATTTATAAGGCTAGGCCATATGAAGGTTTGGACATTGGTTTCACATTAATTGAACTTTTACAACTCTAGATATGGCTTAAAAACTGAAGCTAGTTTAACAAAGATAAACTTAAAGCTTCAACTTCTCAATTAGATAAGACTTTCCAAACATCTAAATTGGACTTTGACCAAAACATAAAAATTGTAAAACTTTTTTTAAGCTTTTTAATAGTATAATGATCACCCTAATATGAAATCCAAAGCTCAAAATATAGCTAAAAACCTAAAATAGTATAAAAATCCAACATTAACTAAACAAATTCAAAACATTGTAAAATTGACACTAAATTATATAACAAGGACAATTGTTTAAAAGTAAGCGTATGTAATACACTAAAAGGCATGAAATAAGAGGAAATAATATAAATAAAATCCTACACATCATCCATTAGCTACCTACTATTTATGTTCCTATAAGAAAAGATCCACATAAACTCCTTAAGGAATTCCATATAGTCTAATCCACCATGAAATCCCAAGGACTTGCAAAAAAAAATTAAGCTAATAACTTTTCTTTTTTCCTTGGTGAATTCAACAAAGGACTAACTATATTACCTATTTCTAGTTTAACCACTACATGGTATGAAATAAAGGGCTTTTCTTGGAAAAATAGTTTTTTGCCTCTTAAGCTACAAATATATAGAAAGAAATTTATAAAATCTAGTAGTTTAATGGAAAAACTTTACATGAATATTATGAGATATTCAATAGTTTGTGTGCAAGCTAGCTCCATTATTAAACTAGTGATCAATTTCTTATTTAATACCTTTATAAAGGGTTTAATGGCAATGGATAAGAGTATAATTAATGCTATAAAGGGAAGAACTTTGGTTGACTTGACTCTTAAAGCTACAAGAAATCTTATTGCAAATATGGCAACAAATTCTCAACAGTTTGGAATTAGAAAGGATTGTGCACCAAAAAAATTTATTGAAGTTGTCACATCTAATATAGAGCAATAACTTTTAACGTAACCTCTATAATTCATCAGTTAATTGTTCAAAAGATGCAACAAGCCAAGTTATGTGGTATCTATTCTATCTTTAACCATCCTACTAACAAGTGCCCTATGCTTTCAAAAGATGAATTGTTCAAGTCAATTTATGTCATGGTAACTTACCCTAAGAAATACTAGCAAATATACGATCCCTATTCTAATTCCTAAAATCTTGGTTAAAGTCTAACTTTCAACTATAGCAACCAAGTTAGTTGCAATCAATATCTACCTTTTACTTAAGCTTATCCACTAATACATCAAGCTCAAACTTCAAAGATGGTATTAGAGGAAATTATTATAAATTTAACTAATAATACAATGTAATTTTAGGGAAAAAAAATAAGGAACACATTAAAGCATTTAGATACAAAAGTAAGCTAGCTTAAAACATTAATAAGTAGTTTAGAAGCTTAAAGTTCAACCAAGTTGCCTTTCCCCTCCCATTTAATAGTGAACCTAAAAGAAAATGTATATGTTATAGTGCCATAACATGTCAAATAGATTAAGACTGCCCTAACACCCTTACCAAAGGTAATAAAGTGACAATAGGACAAAGAGAAACTAAAAGAACTAGAAATAAAAAAAGTTAAGGAAAAATCTACACAAAAGTTCTTTTTTGTATTTTTTTTTTGTTTCCTTTCCTTTCCTAAGTCAACTTTCCATGCTAAGGAAACAATTAGATGGAAAAGAAGATTTTTAAGCTCTTAGGAAAGTAGAAGTAAACAAACCTTTACTAATTTGATTAAACAAATTCCTAAGTATTCAATGTTTCTAGAAAAATGTGTATTAAAAAAAGGAAATTGAAAGATGATAAGAAAATAAGTATGCCCATGAGTTTATGGTTCCATTAGGCAACCTGGCATACCAATCAAATATAGTCTCGCGGAATTACGAAAAGACGTATCATCAAAGCGTTGTTTCTAGCAATGGCCCAATTCAATGCCTTAAAATGACATAATTTGCCTAGGGGACCCTCTCATGTCAAAAGACTACAGGTTAGCTTGTTTAAACTTGGGAGGAAAGGCCATTGTTTCATATGGTGCGATAATATCTTTTTGCTGCATTTTACTTTCTTCATTCAACTGAGAGAGAGTCTGTTGAAGATCCCTCCGCCCTATTAGTAAAGCTACTTGATCATCTTCAGATTGGTGTATCTTTTCATGTCGCAAGGATTGCCTCCTTCTTAGGTGACTTGAGGCATGTTCTTCTGTGGATTACTAGTTTTGCCAACTTTATCTGACTTTAAGGGATCTTTTTATTTTACCTTATCTTTTAAACAAATAAAAGCTCATATAACTTCTATAATCTCCATCATCTTATTTAGCCTTTCTTTGGTATTTTTGTTAAGTTTGGCTATTGCTTCTTTAATGAATATTTCTTCTTCATTAGGAAAATGTGTCTATGATCATCCAAAGAAAATTTTCATAAAATGTAAAGATTTAAGCATATTCACTATTACATATGTTATAGGCAAAACTAGAGTTGAACATGTAATGTTAAACTTAAGTGCATCAATTAATATTATTCCTTTTTCTATTTATAATTCGTTAAGAATTAGTCTTTAGAAAGAAACTAAGTGGTTATTCAATTAGCTAACCATTCTAACACTTGCCCTATAGGAGTGATTGAAGATATTTTACCGTAAAATTGATGAATTCATATATCTTATAGGTATTTATATTATAAATATGGAAAATGAGTTTACAGACAACCCAACCCCAATCATCCTTGGGAGGTTATTTCTAAAAATAGTCAAAATTGTGATTAATGTTCATAATGGAACATTTATGATGGAATTTAATGGAGTGACCAGAAAATTTGATATTTTTAACCTATGAAATATTCTTCTAATGATTATAATGTGTTTTCTATTTACTTGGACAATGTTTTAATGTAGGACAAATTTGATTTCAATATAAAGATTGGACAAAAAAAGGTATTCAACTCAAAATTAATGAAAAAAACAATGGAATTGAGTTCCTTGCATGATTACTAGGAGTATGGATTATAAAGACCAAATAAAGAACCACCTTTTAAGTTCAAACAAATTGAGCATGAGTTATAAATTAAGCTAATAGTGAAAAATAAAAGTGCTTTTTAAGAAGCAAACCAAGAGTCATAACTTATTATAATTAGTTTTGCTCTCTTTTTTTTTCCTCTTTAATTTTGCAATATCTATACATTCTTTTATACTATATGTTTTACAATATGTATAATATAAAATTTAAATGTGTGTGGGAGGAAGGATTTAGGGTTTTATTTATGCCTTTCCTTTTTCACTATTTTTTCCTTAAAAGAATATTAAAAATTAATTTAATTTTTTTAATTATTTTTGAGTCATTTCCTATGGTTCCTAATGATTCAAGATTTGCATGTGTCATAAGTAAGAATCAATTAAGTTTGAAAGTTTCATAATATGATTGAATAATTCTAACTTGAATTTAACTTGTATAGTGATAGAATTTGGATTGTTAAATCAATTGATTTTTTTCAGATTACATTTACATATGTATGTAAAAATATAAGTAAGGCATTCTTTGAATGAGTTAGTTAACCAAATAATGAACCTTGAAATGTATCTTTGAAGAGCCTCTACAAAGCTTAATTAACTTTCTTTTATTGTTAAAATCATTAACAATTTTCCAATGAATAAAAAAATTTTTTACCAAATCTTAAAAATTAGTAGAATATTTAAAATTTTTGTAAGATGTGTTATTGAATAAGTGTGAGGGTATGTCACAACCCAACCTTAGCCATGATTAGCATGGAATCTATTATTTGATTTCCACTAACTTATTCCAAGATCATTCCAACATGATTAAAGTATACATAGAGATTTAGGGAAGATTTTCAATGCAATAAGAGGAAAAGAAGAAACTTTCTTTTAATAAAATTTCTTTTAGTTACAAAAGGAGCTAGGCCTATTTATATTTCATCTTTTTGAAGATAAGTCAACCTAATTAGGTTGAAAGATCCTAATATTGTTCTTCTAACTTTTTTTACCTTATAAAGATGAAAGTGTGAGCTATCTTTGACAAAATATTTAATGCTACTAAAACCCTACCGGATACCTTTTGAAAGCTCAACTCCAAGGTAGTGATAGAGGGTCAAACTTAGTATTTGTAAAAGAAAAATACATAAAGTGTCACAATCCAATTCTTAGGTATTGTGACCAGTGTAAAGACACCTAACTAGTATTATTATACTAACTAGTTATCCTTACAAGCCTTTAAGACATTATTGATTATCTACTTTCATAACCCTACTAAAAGTAAGAATAAATATTTATAGAAAGTAAAACTAGTTGCACATGTAATTGGAAATTCAAAATATAATTTACATACATCCTAGTACTTACACAATAGTACAAAATTTTTTTCAAAAGTTAAAGTTTATACAGAAACACTATAGGAGGGAAAACTCCTAACTTAAATTGTTCTATTTCCATTCAGTATCTTCCTTACGATCTGATTCGATAAATAAGGAAAAAGAAGGGTCTACATATTAACAAAACTAAAACTACTAAATATATCCTCTTGTGAATGGTTTGGTAAAATATGATTGATTATGAATGTGTTTAATTTAGAATTTAACTTCCTATGATTTGTACCATAATCAATTCGAGGACCCATTGCTATCATATGGAATTTATAATATATATATATATATATACATATATATATATATATATATACATATATATACATATACATATATATACATATACATATATATACATATACATATATATACATATACATATATATACATATACATATATATACATATATATATATATATACATATATATATATATACATATATATACATATATATATATATACATATATATATATATATATATATAACTTGGGAAGTCCCCCAGGGAAATAGGAAGGTTCTGGTGTAGATGTCAATCATGCCTCTAGATCTATGATCGAAATCTGTAAAAAAAAAAACCTAACAACAAAGAGTGTAAGGATTAAAATATTTAGTAAATGACTACTATTTTCATTTTTTAAAGAGTTTTCACCAAAATTAATTAGGTATAATATACAAATATAAAATAATAAATGATCAGGCTCTTATGTAAATTATTTACAAAATATGTTAAGAGGATAACAATAATTGATATACAAGTTTCTTATTATATTTTTGGTTTAACTTTATCCCCTCCCACCCTAAGTATAAGGCCTCCAACTTTATCTCTCCAACCTTTATCACATGTCTCTTTCTTTGTGAAAGATGTAAAACTCTCCCTTACAAATTTAATTCAAGGTAAGTATTATGCCAACTATAGCATCAATTACTTATTTCATTCATTGCATAAGGTATGGTCAAAGTACCAACTATGCCATAAATTTTTGCCATTCTTATACATAATCAAATTTCATCATCACATAACAATATATCCACAATTAATGCATAAACTTTCCATTCAAGATGATGACAACATTTAATCCCTTTGAATAATTATCAATTCATAACTTAAACATCATCGATGTATTATAAATTTCAATCATTTGCAACAAAGTGACAAACATTACAGATGTTAGGTGGCAGTGATTCTTCCATAATTAGTGCCTTTTGAACTTCCAAATTAATTCAAATTTTTACTTAAATTTCACCTAATCAAACATCAATTTTCTTAAAATTTACTAGACCTTAGATACTGCTCACTTATTACCAAAACATGAAATTTCAAACAAGACAACATGTGAGTAATTAGAATAAAAACTTCTTTTCGATATCCTAATCACTTCAAATCATCACTAAATTTTGATATAACATACTCAACATGTTAAATGATGAAAATTTTCAATTATTTCACAAAAATTTTAGGTGTATACTATTCATATAGAACCAAAAAAAACCTAAAATTACTGATTCTAGGAAATTTGGTGGAATTTGTTATAGCAAAAAAGACTTCTTAGCATCCAAATTAAACCCAATTGTCACTAAATTTTTATGCAGGGTTACTAACATGTTAATAATCAAATACCATTAATCACTTTAATTTTTCTTAATTAAATTGTGGCACAATCAACATCAAACTTTAACATGTAGAATCTAGAATTCTATTTTAAGTTATTGTAACCAAAATCCATATAAATTCACTTTTCATAACTCTAAAACTTTCCAAAACTTTTCAATTTTCTCTACACCTATCCTAACACTATTTATAACATTAAAACATCAAAAATTGAAATTTTAATAATTTTTAATCCTAGTTTCCATAGCGTGATAAAAACACATAATTTTCCTTTCAAAGTTTTACTATTAGATTCAACATGAACCTATTGTTATCTCTTAAAAGAAAACTTGATGGACTTTCTTCTATCAATCTTAATACTATTATATTAACATCATACTATCATATTAACATATATAAAATACAAAAACCAAATTATATTGTACCATAACTCACTAAACACTTATAATAACATATACTACCATAATTTTCTTTTTTTTATGGAAAAACTCAAAGAAATAAGAGATACTTACCACTCACCTTAATCCTTGATTTTTTTAGCCTTTCAAATACCTTTTAGAACAATAAAAGAGAAACTTCACTATAATAAACCAAATTTTAGAAATTTTGGAGAGAAGATTATCATGAAAACAAGAAAAAGATGAAGGAAATTATTGGTTATCTTGCAAGAATTTGATGAAATTAGTTAAAGAACCTTTAGAATTTATTGAAGAGTTGAAAAGCCTAATAAAGAGGCCTTAGCAAGTCATGATTCTAAGCTAATAAATCAATTGGGAAATGAGCAAAATTTTATGCAAAAATGACTTAAAAAAGCTTTACATATAACTCTAATTCAAAGGCTTTCATTATAGGCTTCTTATATTTATTTTTTGTAAAAATTTTACTAATAATTGCAACACATGGAGCACAGTTTTTCTAACTTAAAATTAGAAGATTTTTCTTCCTGAATCCATAAAAATTCTCCCAAATAAAATTATTGGAAATAATTGCTAACAAATACCTTTAGTTTTTCACTTATTTGCCTAATTGTCATAAGCTTCTTCTTCAAGATTGGCCTTTACTTAGGCCTTATTTTTTTCTAAATTTTAAGATTAGATTTAGGCCTAAAAAATTGAGCCATATTAGTGTAAACAAGTTAAAATGGTTTATTTTAATTTTGAGCTCAATTTCTAGATTTTTGAGTTACCTAGGCCATTTTTTAGCTACCTAAGTCCTTTAATTTTCTATTAGGCTTTTATATAAAATTTTCCAAACATAGTGTTGATTTTTTAGTTATATGTTAACCTATACTAGTGTCTAATATAATTTTTACAAAAATTATAAGGATTTTTAATTATATTTTGATATATACTATTATCTAATACAATTTCCATAAAATTTCTAACTAAACTTGGCTCCAAATTGCCTTTATGATTTACCCAAAGTTTACCTAATTACCTTACTTGATTTCAATTAAGGTAGTTTCTGTTTTCTTCTTGTACTTTTTTACTCCCTTAGGGTATTACATGAAGGAGGTAAGTTCAAAGCTTAGTCAGTAGACACTTAAGCAAAAATAAACATAACAATAATCATAAACTTACTAATCGAATTTACCCTCCTATAAACCTAGACACATAATCATACTTATCATAACATAACTTCTATTAGTAACCACATATTCCTTTACAAGAAATCTCTCAAACATAAATATTTAACATATCGCAATCTTATCAAAACATACATATAGCAACATATGAAGACAACCTCATGGATTTCTAACATAATGGTCATTTAAAGAAGACAACCTCATGGATTTTTGGCATAATAGCCATTTAGTGAAGATAATCTCATGCAAGCTTTTGACACTTTCTCATTAACTTTTGAAGAAAATAGCCTCTTGCATACTTTTAATGCCATTACATTGTCCTTTAGTAAAGATAACCTCTAACAAGCTTTCAACACCATTACATTATCATTTGGTGAAGATAGCCTTTTGTAGGGTTTAGACACCTCCTATATTATCCTTCGGTGAAGACAGCTTCTTATAAGCTTCTAACACTATTACAATTCCTTATTTTGTATTAATAAAGTATGATTCTATGCCTATTACACTCTTTCATTTCCACAATAATAAAAATAATCATTTATTCACATGCAAACAAGGTCTTTACCAATTTATTGATATAAATAAATTGTTTAAATTTCTATTTATTATAAGTTTAGACCTTAATGTCATGTTTTTGTTTAGTTTATCTCTTAGATTTTATAAAAATATTTGAAGTCTGGAACCATTATATGGGAAGCTATATAAGATACATATAATTTGGAAAGGAGAAATCCTAACGTTAGTAGTTTTGATATAGCTTAATCTAAACATGATTTTTTAATAAATTTTTAGAAGCACTTAAATGGCTTTTTAATGAGGTGAAAAATAACAAAATTAAGAAAATTCATCATTTTGAACTAGAAATCAAAATCTAGATTTTTATTCTTTAGAGTTTGTTTTGTATTTTATTTGAATCCAAATAGAGTTATTCCTTATTTACATTTATATCTTAAGTAAATAGAGGTTAAAATATAAATTAAAAATAAATGAGAAAATTTACTTAAATGAAGTAAATAGAAATATGGGAATAGTGTAAGCTAATAAACTTTTATATCTCCTAAAAGCAACCTTATTACCTAGTGGCCAATAATCCACCATTAAGGGTCCAGTGGTTAATCATTATACACTGGAAGGAAACTTTATCTAGTTTCCGAACAAATGATTAATCATTGATTCCCAATGGTTAACTATTAGCCTAGGATTCCATAGGATTCCTAATGTGAAAATTGTAATATCCCGAATTTTCAATTCTATTATTTGAATTTCTAAATTCTGAGACTATAGAAACGAAGAGCATGATTGAATTAGCTTAGTGGGTGAATCTCAAGTTGAAAGGAATTAAGTGTAAGGGTAAATGGAATTTTGAAGGAAAACGGATAGTAGGGAAAGAATTAATTCTCCTAAACAGTATAGATGATCAGAGGAGGTTGGAAAACCCTAAAAGGGGAGGTTGTCTAAGTCTGATAGTGTAAGGAATTTTAAATAGACAGAAGCCCTATGGACTAATTTGCAAAAATGTAGAATCGGGTGTGGTTAAAGTGAAAATAATTAAGGATTTGGGATTTAATGTGAATAACCAAGAGTTTGGGGTGCAATATGTGATTTTAATTAGTGTGACCAATGGATTTGTGACAAGTGTCATTGTTAGAAAAATAATGCCAAGAATAGCCTTACTTTTGGTGCAAAAGGACTAAATTACCCTTGAGAATTGTCAAAATGGCAAGAATGCCCCTAGAAGCTTCTTAAAAAGTCTTCTTTCTTCTCCATTTCTCAAAAAAGCGGCAAGACACCTCCATGAAAGCTCAAAACGTGCAGGAGAGAGAGAGAAAGAGAGAGAAAGTTTCTTTTGAGTTTTTCACCTAAAAATAGTGAGATCTAAGCTTAGTGGTAGAAGGGAAAGTTGTTCTTCTCATCAAGCTCTATCTAGTGGTGTCTCTAGATTGAAGAAAAGCCCAAGTTTGATTAAGTTTGGGGAGCTCCAAGTGAGGATTTTCAAGTTGCACTAAGAGACTAAAGAGTGACAACTTGCAAAAGCAAGAGGAAGTGTAAAGGAGTTTTTGGTGAGAGCAAAGGGAACATCACATTGGAAGCTTGTAAAGGTAGCTAGCTTTATCCTTAAGCTGTTTTCTATTACATGATTTTTTGTATTTTATGAGATTGTTATGGAATGTGTATGAGATTGTTATGGAATGTGTATGAGATTGTTATGGAATGTGTATGGAATTGTTGTGTATGGAAGGTGTATGGAATTGTTGTGCACGCATTCCGGGAAGACAGTGTGATACTGTGTGTGTTTGGCCTATGGCTCGGGTCCTCGGAATGTTAATGCAATTGTTGTGGCACAACCCGGGCAGACAGTAGAATACTGTGTTTGGCCTAAGGCTCGGGATCCCCGAGGATAATAGTGCATTTGTTGTGTGTGATATCTATGGCCAGGGACCTTGGGAAGACAGTGTGATACTGTGTTAGGCCTTTGTGGCTCGGGACCCCAAGAAGACAGCGTGATGCTATGTGAGGCCTAGGTACGATTGTTTGAGATGGCCATCTAGATATTGTTTGTGATAAGTCCTTGAATGGGCTTGATGATTGTTGTGGATTGTTATGTGTGATGCACATTTCCTACAATGTTACGGATTGAGATGATAAAGATATGACAAATGATTAATTGTTTTTGAAATGTATGTTTTACTTGCTTAAGGATCTGGAATGGCTTGAAATATTTTTATGGCAATAGCTAGCTACTGGGAAACTTTGTTTCTTATGTTTTCTGTATTGTGGCTAACCATTCCAGGTGGTGCTTCCAAAGGCTCTCATGGGCAATGATGTTTGAAGTTGTAAATAATGATATAGTTAGTGATATTGTATATGATAGGATGTATATTTTGTAAAGTTGAACTTATGTATAATTATATGACTCTTAATCATGTTGTATGAAATACGCAAGCTTGAGATATTCCGAGTAATTTGGAGTAAATGACATTTTAGTATGCGTTAATTATCTATTAAATGAGGAATAAGGCGTTATTAAGTAAGGGAGTTACAAAAACATTATTCATTCATAGGAAATTCCATGCAAAAGCATTTAACATACCACTAATCCATGCCAAATCATGGATAGACCTTTAGGTTACCATATTTGAACCATTGACATTAATAAACACAAATTAAACACTACTACTCATCACATTTATCACATATATCATAAAACCTAAACTCATATAACCAAATAAAAATCATTCAAATCTTCAATACAAAGCTAGAATGTCTACTCACCTAGTATGGAGGAGGATTTGGAAGGTTGGATTTATTATCTTTTAGCCTTAACCAACTAATATTTAAAAGATTGCTATGTTAGGGTTTTTCTCCTTTTTGATTTAAACAACCAAATCTCCCTAAATTCAAAGAAAACATTAAGGAATCTAGTTGGTAAAGAAATCTTACCTTGATTGTATGAAGAATTTAACAAAAATTTTCTTCCAAGTTGCTTAATTGACGAGAATTTATGAAAAAGAAGGATGAAAGGAGAAAGGTTGAAAGAAGAAGTTGAGGTTTGGATAAAATAAGAATAGTGAAAATAAGGCTAATGTTTGGGTTATATAAAGGTAAGAGCATTCTCATTCTTTTGCCCTAAATATTTTCCATACTAACCTTTTTTAACCTTTATTTATTTTGTTTAATGCACTCTTTCTTAACTAAGTCTTTCAAGTTTTTCATTTCAAGCCTACTTAATAATTCATTTTCTATTTTTCCAAAAATTTTATAAAATTCATAATAATTAATTAATAATTTTTCCTTAATATCTCATTCACACTCCCTTTGCTAAAATTCATTCATTCCACCTAGAACTTTCAAAAAAAATTCATGTGCTAAAATTTATTAATTATTCCTCTCATAATAATAAAAATTTCTAAAATAATAAAAATTTTAAGAAGAATGTTATAGGATAATTTTTTATATGTATAAGAGAAATGAGAAGATTAATAACTTTAATTTCAATTTCAAGGTTTAGTTAAGAAAAAAAGAATAAAAATGAAAAAGAAAAAATTACCATAAGAAATGAGAGAAACAATAAGGCAAAGAAAATGTGAAGGAAAGGAAAAAGAAAAGAAGTTAATAAGTGTTTGAAATTTATGATGAAAAGTTATGAGCCCTAGCTCATGTTATATTTCAAGTTGCTCTCTTAATTTATCTATTTTTACATTTTTCATGTTCATATCTTTCTCTTTCTTTCTTTCAAACCTCACTACAACCCTTGATAAAGTACCTTTGATTTATAAGTGAATGTAACTTGAATAATGGAGATTAGATAAAAAGTAAACTTATGGTGGTAAAATAAAGCCAAGCCAAATTCAATGAACCTAAAACCAAGTTTAGATAACAAGGAGATATTTTTAGATATGTCCTGGAATTGTAAAAGCCTTACATTGAACCTGGTCATAGAGAAAGTTAAGGGAAGATATTTCTAGAAATAAATGGAATAAAAATGTCCATAGAGTTCTGTTATAAATACCCTTTACTATTGTACTTTAGCAATCAGTCTAAACCTGAAAAATTAATACAATTTCCTTTCAAACAGAATTCTTCTCTTTTCCATTTGGCTCCTAAGCTAAGTGGTGTATATTTGAGGAGAGAATTTCAGTGAAACACCTCTATTAAACACTTGAGTTTTGGAAAGTTTTCTTATAAAGGTTTGCCATTTTAATTTATAATTTGAAATGAAGTTGTTGCATGAATTAATGTTTGAGTTTACTAAGAATGTTGACTCATGCTGTGTTATGAATTTTAAGAGTTTTAATTGTTTTTCTACTTATGATGTTGCAATCTTGTTGTCATTAAAAAGTGGATGTTTTGTTTTTGTTTTGAATTAGGTTTCATGATTTTGCTCAAGGACATGCAAATGCTAAGTATGAGAAAATTTAATATGCATAATATTTTCATTCTTATTTCCCCCTATATTTAACCTATTAGGGTGTTCATGTGATTAATTAAGTTAATCATTCCTTACTTTGTAATTGGTTATGATTTTGGAATATGATGGATTATTCAGCTAATGCAAGAATTTTAATACTATTTCATGTATTGAGTTATATCTAGAGTTGTAGACCTTTGATTGGGTTAATCTATATATCATTAGAAAGCTAAAAGAAAATTCTATAAATGTTATACGAATAATTGAAATCGATTTAGACATTTAATAGTTTGAATATGGCCAAAGAGCTGATATAGAAATCCAAACTTATTGCTAACACCCTCAACCTAATCATGGTAATTAGGGTATATATGAAGCTATAAACATTAAAATACTATAAACCCAAAGCCATAAGTTAACTAAGGTTTAGTTTAATAACTTTTATAAGCAAAGTTTAGTGATACAACATAAGTTTGATAGTCAAAACAAGCTATAAAGTTAGATTATGAGATTTCAATAAAGAAATTATCCACTAATGGATTGTTCAAAAAATGAAAAGGAAATAAGATAGTTGTTATATTCTTCTTTAAGGATTAAATATGACCTAGTTGTTAAGTGGATTAGGATTCTCCTTCTTCTACATATTATAGCTAAGCCTTTTATTATTCTAATGGATTAAGTCTTGCACAATTTAGAGGCCTATAACTTAACTTATTGAGACCATACTATTATTAATTTATTCTTGATTTGATTATTTTTTGCTTCTCTATTCTTTCCATGTTTATTAATTATTTAAATGATTAACTTTGAGGTATGTTAGTTAATTCTAATTAGTGATCTATAGCTAAATAATTTATTATAATTTTTTTCACATGTAAAATGGTTTTGATTTATTATTGCAAGTAGCAATTAGGCATGCATGATTTTTGCTTGTAAAATTATTAAACATATAAAAAAATAAGGAATTAATTAATAGTTTATGTGTAAAATTTTTAATTTAGACTTAGTTAAATTTTATAAGCTCAATGTTATTAGTAATTTGATTAGAAAGTAGCATGAATTTCAAGTCAATTGGCAATGGAGGATTAATTTAGGTATTTATCATGAATTAATCAATACCTAGAACAATTAAGGGTTACTATAAGGCATCTGGATTCCTTGTATAAGTAGTTAATTTTTTCTTTCATTTAATTTTGTTCTTATTTTATTTCTTTACAATATTATTCTCAGAAATCTATGTAAAGCATTTGCTTTTCGCCTATTGAAACTTGAATAAGTATTCTTCAATTGACTATATTAGTTTTTTCTTTATGTTGAACAAGTCAGTCAATCTTACCTTCGTCTCTCTTCAATAAAATTAGTCATGGAACATCAATTCCACCTGACAGTGTGTTAAGTTTAGAGGAACTCTTAAATACCAAGAAAACATTATCCTTGTCAAAGATAAAGGGAAATGCCTTAGCTTTAAGAACTCATTTGAGTCTAATTCCTTCTATTTGGCAATAAATCTAGCTATTTATTCAACAATCAATTAGTTATCCTTACTAGAAAAACTGGTAAACTTTGGCATTTTAAATCTTTTAGGGAGTTCAAGCTAGTGAATCCACTTTGGGATAACTATTTAATAATGAGGATATATGCTCTGTCTCTCTAGTTAGTTCAACAAGCTTTCAATTAAAACTTATAGATTTTGATCCTAGCCCTGGTGATTTTGATGTAATTATTCCTGTTAATGTTTTGATGCTTTTTTATTTAATTGCCAATATCACCTTTGTTATAAGGTTCATGCTAGGTTACTCTTCTTATTTGTTTATCTTTTCTAGCTATCCCTACTCAACCAAATTTAGGTTGCTCGATCTCAAGATATTCAAATTTAGAGTACTCTCTTTTGGTTTACTCCTTCTTGAGTGCTAGTTATTGTCTTATTTGAAACTAAAATGTTATGTGATCCTTTCTAATGTTTGGTTTACTCAAATCTAGCTAGTGATAATTTCCTAATGTACCAATCTTATAATTTTTGTAACTTTGTTATAATAACATGTAAACCATGCCATGGTTGCTTTTATCTATTTATTGTCATATTAATATAGGAATTTGAGAGGTTAAGCTATAGTTATTACCTTTGGTCTAATCACTTGATTGCATATTTATCCTTTTAATCTAATAGTTTTAACCATTTAAGGCGATTACTAGAATATTTTCATTGGGTAGTTGACATGCATAAGGCATTCCATAAGGCAATCCTATAAGCCCTCCAATGTTAGTTCTTTGGCCATTATTCAACCTGTTGTTATTATTAAAAGCATTTTATTGCCTTAGCTAACCTATTTATGGTTGTTTTGGCAACCATTCTTTTAGTTCTGACTTTATTAATTTTTTTCAACATTACTTTGGTTAACTCTCCAAATAGGATCCAAGTTCCTAGTATTTTTAGTCATAGTCTCCAACAATTGGTTCTCATCAATTTCCTTAAGAATCCTTTCTTATAATAAGGGTTATCATGAGAAGGATAGGAAGGAGAAGGTATTGTGCTCATATTTCCTAATAATATAAACTTACCACTCCTTTATTGCATAAATCAAAAGGTGTCAAGACTCGAAACCTTAACCATCCCATTTGGCATGCCAATTTTTTGTACTTTTTAAAATTGCAATATAAATAAGTAGAAGTAACATTAACCATAATAAGTGAATCAAGGTTTATGTACATAGTATATTGGTATAGCTCTAACACAAATAGTTATGCCATGTTAAGAAAAAGTGTTATAAGATGTAAAGGCATGTAAATGTACAAAGATTACACAAAATTGCATACAAAGTAAGAGCAATTATAGAACAAGACCTACACTATCACTAAACTAAGCTTTCCTATAGGATGGGAGAACTTCAATATAAATTGGAAACTCTGAGATCTTAACTTGCTTATATCTAAAAAGGCAATGTTAAAAGAATCTTACATGAAATTGCTTTGAATGGCAGTAAAGTAGCTGCTAATTAGGAGATAGTAAAGTTCTAGAAGTAAAAAAGATACTAAGTGTATATAGAGTAGTGTAGTTAATTTAACAAAAAAAAGCCCTTACCTATCATCATGAAGAAATTTATAAACTATGGGCTTAGGGGGTTAACAAAGACGTTAATTTATAAACTATGGACTTGGGTGGTTGATAAAAACATTAATATTATAGGCTCTTATCTCCCAAAGTGGGTAATTACCACATGTTTGAGTGGGATTCCATAACTACCTACTTTATAAGAGTAGACCTATTTTGCAATGAAATAACTACCTATAGTTTCCATTTCTGTGGCACTTCTCCACTAACTTCAGTTAACAGATGTTTTAGCCCATTTTTCTTCTAATTGATTCTTTAGCTAATTCTCTAACTATGCTAAATTTAGCACATGATGTCCTTTCACAAATATCGACTTACTCCTCTTTAAGTTGAAATAATGATCTCATTAAACTATCAAGATTTTTTTAGAAGCTAGGCATAACACTTCTATATCCAAGCAATTTATTTAGGTATGGATGCTTAAGGAGATCAACTAATAAGATTTTAATATATGGACAAGGTGATTGTTTCATCATTAATTTTCTAAAAATGAATACAAAACTTTATAAACTTTAAATTCTAACCACCACTTATTATGATAGATTGATGGGATTAATTATTCTAAGATAAACCTTCATAATTCTTTTTAATAAATCCATGCATATATAATTTGTGTTTAATTATTTAAAATGCAATGAAATTACTTAAGCTTCAATATTTCTATAATGCAAAAGAGAAATATTAATGGAGTAAATTGAAAAAAAAATGCTATAAAAGGCAATAAATACAAATAAAAATTCAATTTTTTATTTTCTTTTTAATCATTTTCTATGTTGAAAAAATTCATTTAAATTGAAATTTTGTGAATATAACTTGATAGTCTAAAGAATTAACATAATGACATTGATTTTCAAAATTTTTTGCCATGATTGCATGAAAAAAGATATAAAATTTGAAAAATGTTAATATCCAATGCATAGTAGGGAGTCATTTTAAGGATATAACCTTTCTATTTCCTTTTTATCATTTTTCTTTAATTTAGGAGATATAGATATATAATTTTTCATTATGAAACCTATAATTTCTTTATTGATATTTGTTATTCTAATATAAAAGAGACTTTTATTTCTCTTTCTATTATAAATTTACACTTAAAATTACTTGAAGAAATAAAAGGAATTAAAATTTCATTTTAATAACTTCTAACTTCATTTACTCCACTATGAGAGGGATATTCTTCGAGAAATTATGATTTTTGTCAAATAAGAAAATATAGTGTCCAAATTAAATAGATAACTTTTAAAACATTTTCATTTCATTTAAAATAGAGACACATTGGTAATTTAAGTTTGTAGGAAGAAAGGTTCATAGAACTTTCTATATTTATTTAAGTAAATTAATAATGATCAACTACTTTATTTATATGTTAAAATTTTATTCATTGATGCTTTAGTGTTTGGAATAATGGAAAATGGAATGAAAGAAAAGAAAATTTTGAATATTAGTTAAAAAAGAATATGTGGAGAAAATTTTTAATGTGTAAAAATATAGTTAACATATTTTTTTCCCTTCTCTTCCTTTTCTTTCAACTCAAACAAAAGAAATTTTCAAAATTCAAAATTTCTAATCCTACTCCTTTCATTTTCTTCCCAAACAAACAAGGGGTAGGTTTTAAAGTCTTGTTCTAATATTTAATTAGATTATATGGGAAAAAAAATTATTTTAGTTTCATTTAGGCTTATAGCTTGTCAATAAGAACAATCACTCGTCACAATGAAATTTGACAAGTATAAAATAAAATACAGTTTCCATCTAAAACAGTACGATCCAAGAAAAATCGAAATAACCAATAATCCTTATCAATATCAATATTTTTAAACATAAAAGAGAGTTATATAGGATCCATAAAGTTAAAGTAAGGATGGATTATTATAACAAATAAATATGAAGAATTATATTTTTTCCTAAAAAAGTGTGAAAGTAGGTCAGTTAGTGTTAATATTATCATTTTTTTTCTAGGCATTATCACAATATTATTATTCTCTAACTGTATAATGTTAGCCTAAACCATAATTATTATTTAAAGAGCAAGTATATAACCAAAACCTAATAAAATTCTTATAGTCCTGAGGATTATTCATTCCTTCATTAATCACAAATTTTGCAATGTTATGTTAAATCATGATCTCCAAAATAAATTAATGTATTGATATCATTAAGTTAACTATCTTAATAGTAAATATAAAGAACTATTAATGCTAACCACAAAAAATTAAGGAATGTAATTATCAAAGTCCTCATCAATGAGAAACATAACATTATATGAATTTAAATTGAATTTACTATTAGTATAAATGAGTTTTACAATATTATTTATTCATGTGTTATCATATCAATTAAAAATTATTAAAATTCTTTCATTAATAGTAAAATTTCCTAATTACTTTTGATTTTTTAATGACATGGTATCTTTTAATTCATTAATAGTATAAAATGCATTACATTAACAATGGTTTAAGTTTATATGCACATTATATTTATTCAATGAGAAACTTAATATTATATAGATTTAAATTTAATTTACTATTAGTATAAATGAGTTTTATACTATTATTTTTTCATATACTATCATATCATTTAAAAATTGTTAAAATTCTTTTACTAATAGTAAAATTTCTCAATTACTTTGGATTTTTTAATGATGGACATTTTTTAATTATTGATAGTATAAAATACTTTACATTAATAGTAAATCAAATTTAAATACATATTATATTGGATTTAAATTTGATTTACTATCAACGTAAATCAATTTTATACTATTATACACTCATATATTGTCAAAGTAATAAAAATTGCTAAAACATTCCTATTATTAGTAAAAACTAGATTATAACCCATACGATGCATGGGTTACAAATTTTCTCTCTTTAATTAAAATTTATTTACATTATAATTTTAATGAATTTTTTAATTAACATAATTGCATTGCAAGAAACAAAATTTTCTGCTCTAAATTATTTTCAAAACTTTACAATAAGTTTATATTGTAATAATTTCAAAAATTTAGATAAACCCTGATAAAATAGAATAAGTCTATTTAATTTTCTTAATATTTATTTAATTACATAGTATCCTTAAAAATATTTATCAATTTATATTATTTACATAATTTACCCCTAAGTTCCATATTATAATCCTTTTTTTTTTGGCAATGATATCCCACCACTTCCAAGGTTGAATGAAATTGATTAGAAGATTATAATGCTTATATATGGGTATTGCACAATATTTCCTACAAATTAATATTTTTAGTAGTTAAAATTTTTTATTTTTCAGAAAATATGGTTAAAATTTTAAAATCATTGTGAATATCATTTTAATGGGAAAGTTATAATGATAGACAACATAAATTAGCTAATTGATTTACACAAATAAAGAAATTTTTTTCTTATTATACATTTTAATTCCTTATTTTTCTCAAAAAATAATATTGATATGAAATATGAAATTTCATCATCCTTTTTATGAAAAATTAAAGTTATTTCTTGTTAACTATAGGAAAAAAAATCTCTATGTTCTATTTCCTCTTATAATTATATCTCTAAAGTAGAGAAACATGAATCTACTTTCACATTACTTAAGTAGCAGATTTAATGACAAATAATTAATAAAAAGGTAAATATAAAAAAGAAGATGAATAAATATAAAAAAGAATGCCAACATATATTTATATAAATATATGTATAATTATAATAAATTTCAAGAAAAATAAAAATAGTTTACATATATAAAATTTTTTCCTTAAATCATTAATAACATTTAATATTTTAGGCCAAGCAAATCCAATTTATACACACATAATGTTATATTAGAATTGCCAGTTACAAGGAAACTTTTAAAGTTAAATAGACTTTCCTCAAAGTATAAGTTCCAATAATATCAAAATTTGACAAAACATACTACATTTGTTTAGATAAAATAGGTTTGTATATTTTTTCTTTTCTTTATAATAAATAAGAGTAACTAAATCTTTATGGAGAAAATAACGATTTAAGTCATTTTGAACTATGGTAGCTCCCAATGAAGACCACCAAATCATTATCAAATATAGCTTAAAGCCTTGTAGCTTACAACATAATAGGTTATAAAATTAAAATGCAAAATAGAATAGCCAAAGAGATATAAGAGAGCTAGATTGAACCATTATCAAGCTATGCTCAATGAACCAATTATATGCAAATTTTGCATATGCATCATTAAACTTAAATGAAAATTGAAGCCAACATATTTTTATTATTGCTAGATTATTTTTAACATAATAGCATAATAGAACTCAATTTATTTATCCAAATCCAAATTAATAATAATAAACATATCATAAACCATAAATTACCATAAATCCTAAACACACAGATCCAATAGAAATAAATTTCAAATAATGAACACAAATTCAGCTTGTTTCCAACCACCTTGAGATTAGTAGATATGTCATGATGCATCACAAACATGTTAAGGTCCTATAAATCATAAGTTCATCATTACAACATTGAGGCACACAATGACTTAGGTTTAAATCATGATATTAAAAATCAACTTGAAGAAAAAAAACTCCAAAAAAGAAATGAAGAATGAAAATAATTAAAATGAGAGAGTGAATAAATGAATCAAAATAATAGGGTGGCTTATATCTTATTATTAGTGGAGCTTTTAATTTTAGAGGAATAGTGTCACTAAAAGCACAAGCTTCTTTAACCATTTTGCATAGCACTTTGTGGACAATTTCTCCCTAAATACATTTTAGATATGATCTTCTCAAAAATCTAAAACCATAGGTGCCAAAATTCAAGAGAAAAAATGACATGCTTTGAGTTAGTATTTAATAAAGTGGATGAGATAAATCATACAAGTGACATGAACTTACTTGATCACCATGTTTTAAACTCTTAGCATCTAATCTATGATTATACTCTATTAATTGATGGTGTTATAATTGTAAGTTTCCCGACTCCATGTTAATAACCTACAGTTTCAAATTGAGAGAGGTTTTTTTTTTTCATTCCATATATTTTATATTGATATTTTACAACCATTATTAGCACCATAAACTTACATGAAAAGTACAAGACATCAATGGTGCACCATTTCTCTAGACTTAAGTAAAAGGCCATGCCATTTTGGAATTGCTTGAGCACATTCCACATACATTACATTTGTTCCAACACCTAACATAATAATAGCAATAACATTCTTACTCGTGAAGCAAGGTTAGAAGGGTAATTTTTTTCTATCAATTTGCACCTTGCCATCAAAGGCCTCAAATAGATCTTAAACTTGAGATGCATTGTGTAGGGAATAAAAACATATTCACACATGAAGCTAAAAAATACAGGTAAGAGCACATTCATACATTCATACATAAGCTTATAAGTTTTTATAGACCCCTCATAGCATTTGGATTTAAAAAATGCATCTTAGATATTTTGTTATTATGATATAATTAATTGCATTTATACATGCTATATAGCATAGTGTTCATATTCATTTCCAAACACCATTTTTTACATAACAACTTGAATATAAAAAATAAACCTCACTGCCTCAGTTGCAGCACCCTTATTATCTTTATACCTAATCTTCTCAATAAGTTCAAGTATAACATTCAAATCTATTCTTAGACAAGTTTCATTAAATGGTGATAGGGGTAAATTGGTGGCACCATAAGGTATACCTATAAGTAGAAAAGAATGTACTAACAAAATATTATTGAAAAAAAAGTTTAACCCATCTTACCAAAATATGGTTTCAATTCCGATAAAAAATCATCGATATTGATTTGCACTAAAAAAATTATTTATAATGACAATAGAATAGAGAGAATCAAGTAATTGAGGAATTATACAAGGCTTTAGCCTTTAGGAAAACTAATCTTCAAACATTTTTCAAAGAGATTCTCTCATTCAAAAATGAAGTTTTAGGATGTACATTTCTCAAAACACAAAATTTTGAATTGCATGGAACATTGCTGACCTTAGTCTTTCTATCAAGGTATTAAAGCAATAAACAATGACTTTAGATTAAGACATTACATGGCTTAGCTTGTAAACATTATGAGGTTGCACTAACTTAATCCCCTCATCATTAAAAAAAAATACTTTTGAATAAGAGTCTGTTAACATCTAAAGGTTTCTGTCCCAAATTAGGATAAGTGCCTAAAAATTAAGAATAACTAATTCTTGAAGGTAGAAAAAGAAAATAGTAAACATAAAGGAAAAGTGCCTAGCTTAGAGCATAAAAAAGTAAGCATTTTATAAACACAATAGAACTTGAACAAAAACAACAACCATATACTTTTTCTTTATATTAATACTTTTCAAGCTTACGAGGAGAAAAACATTTTATAAACCTTTCCCTACATAAAAACCTAGCACTTTTTAACTACAACATCATTTTATACACATCTTACTTGAAAGCTTAAAAAAATGGGATAAAAACTATTGAAGCAATTACTTAGTAAAATGACATGCTAGTATATTCCTTCCAATGATTGAATAAGATCATCCAATAGAACAGAATAATATAACTCATGAAGAAATAGCACAAGTGAAACTGATAAACATAGAAAAAGAAAAAATAAAAACCAAAAATAAGAAAAAAATGGAATGTTAAAGTACATGTATCATCTCATAGATTTTCAAATAATATTCATAAAGAGGAATAAAAAATAATAATAGAAGTATAAAAAATAACAAACATATGACCATACTAACTTACACTTCCAATGCATGAATGGGTCTTCTAAAATGAACAAATGTTGCAAAACATTGAAGGACACGCAAAAAAAAAGAATAAAAAACTTAAAACAAAAGAAAAAAATGTTGGAGGAATAAAACAATAGTAGAAGGAAAATATATGGAGCAAATAATGAACAAAAGAAAAGAACATGTATCTTACTTCTATCAAAAGGGTGATAAAGGTGCCAAATACCTGAAAGAACTTAAACAACAACACCTAAATACACTGATCATTCAAAGTAAAAGAAATAAGAGAAACAAATGTGCCATAATAAGAAAAAAAATTTACTTATTTGTTTATAATAAATATATCACTTTTGATTCAATAATGTTAGAAATTTTAACATAACTCTAAGAGGATACTAAAGGGGTGGAAATATGAAGCTTGCCTTGTAAAAACCACACAATAAAATTAGTAAGCTAAAATCTATTATTCATAATAAAGATTTCAGATTTGAATTTAAGAATTTTCCATATTAGAAGAACAATACATAAATTTTGCTCTTTTACAAGTAGTGGATGCTAAAACCCCAAATAATGGGATGTGAAAGAACATAATACACGGTTTCAAGCTAAAATAAGAAAAGGTGAACAATTTGAAATTTGAAATGCAATGAGAGTTCATTTACCACCATCTACTTGGGGATTTCAAGAAGTACAAATGTATCCATACATATACATTTGTAGGAAAAAAAGTAATATAGTTGCAATTGGTAATGAAGATAACTACATAAAGAAAAGAAGCACATTCAACTAACATAAAAAGATAAGTGTTTCTTGTGGATAAATTAGAATTAACTATTCATAATTTGCAAAAATTAGCCACTATTAGTGTGAGGAATTATGGTAGGAAAATGAAAATTCTTTTGCCAACATACAATTAGGCAAAAAAGTAATCCCAAAAACACACCTAATAGAGTAACATTAGAAAATATTACAAATATTTAATTGAGGTTCCTTATTTTAAGACATAAAAGTGATTTTAATAAAGTGAGATCATCTTGAAACTCATTAAAGTAACATGAAAAAACACCCTAAATCACCTATCTAAAATCAATTTTCAATGCAATTGCATAATCAAATTTTGAATTCCAAAATCAAAATTAGAGTTATTTAAGTTTCATAAGATAAGATTTAATTAGAAAATAAATTAGAATTTAGGGATTTTGGATTTATGGAAAAAATTCAAAGAAAAATAAATTTACCACTTTAAAAATGCCTAAAAAGTAATTTTGTACAAAGGAAGCACGCAATCAGAATAATAGTAAAGTAAATTAGCAAAAATAAAAAGAAAAACCTAACTATATTGGGCAAATGTACAGATCCTTACAAATTGAAGAAAGCAAGAATCACAAAAGAGGTAAACAATCACCTTATTTTATAATCAAAATACAGAGCAAAAAGTGCTAGATGCTCAATCTAGCAATCTAAAAAGCTAAAAGAATTAATTGCCTAAACAATTCATTAATTACAATAGAAGATCAAGAGGTAAATAAACTAAATCCAAAATTCAAACCTACAGCAATAGAATGACTTGTAAATATCAACCCCTCACACATAGCAATTGGATAGTCGTGCATTAGAGAAAGCATCACACATTGTCACTTGCCACCACATTCACTATTCAAGCTAAACAATGTTAATTACAAGACTTTTAATAGAATGGAGATAAATTAGCTAAATTGATTTTGTAATAAAAATGATCATTGATGAATCTTCATAAGGATTTCTTTGTATGCGAAAATGACGGGTTAGCATAGTGAACAACTTTAAAGGTTGCCTACTCAAACTTAGAAAGGCAAACAACATAGTCCCCAATGAAGATCGCTCAACGATGACCATCTACTTGAGCTCAAAGAAAAGGAAGTCGAAGTCAAGAGTAAGAAAAGGAAAGGCTCAAGAAGTTCTCATAAGAAACAAAATGATATATATTTTGGTGATTAAATGACTAATGGAATGAATTGGGGTTAACTAATTGCCATCACTCATGAGTAAGTGATAGGCATGCATAAAATAAAATAAGGGAATGAATCATTAGTAACTAATTGCAATCATTCATCTAAGCAAGTGATAGGCACATAAGAAGTAGAAGGTAGTAATAAACATAGTAATTTTATAGGTAATATATAATAGGGAGATTATTAATTTTTTAATAATGTGTCATCTGTTTTATAACATCAAGCAAAAACCTAATAGTTTAAATGCATGAAAATTTAATTAGAAAGCATTTATTAATAGGTAAGTAATACCTATTAATATTAAAGGATAAAAAATTCATTAAATTTTATTTATGGAAATTAGATAACTTTTAGAAATATTCAAAATCCAAGGTTGGTAAGATTTTGAAGTAGCTTAAAATTTTTACCTAGAACTACCCTATGAAAATTCAAGTAGTTAAAATAATCAAATTTTGACAAAAATAAAGCATAAGTGCATGGTTACAAGTAGTAGCCAAATATAGAAATATTAAAGGAATAACAACTTAGTAAAAAGTCTAATTAGAGGAATTTTTTGTTCAAAATCCTAGTTAATGTTTTATTAAAGAAAAGATAACTTTAAATCTTAGAAAAGAAAATAGTCTAACACTCACTTATGTTGCTTAACTAAACTTAATTCTTAATTAGCACTATGGATTCAAGTACGCGATGATTTTGTTATAATAATTAAGGAAAGTATTTTAGTACTTAAATTATAATTCTTGATCATAGTTATTATAGGAAATAAATTAGTTTTAACATTTTCTAATATTTTTACTATAAAATTATAAGTGATCATGAGGATTAAAAAACATTATTTTATAAGACTTAAAAAAACATTTAAAAGTCATGTCATCAATTAAGACAAGAATGTATTTATAGAAGGAATATTATCACTTGGATGAATTAAATGAAAGAAGCCATGTAAATGTAATATTTCAGGACAATATATAAATTCTATAATTTTCAATGACGGATAACATTTGTTTTATTTGATTAATATGTGGTGTGAAATTTATCTTTTCATATCAAAAGACATGAGATATAAAAAAAATTATGTTTATGATAATAATTGGAATTTATGTATTTTATATATATAGGCGTTATTGATTAATTTAAGATTTGTTTGATACAATTTTTATGAGGATCGATAAAATAATTTATTTACATCTTATAAATTGTTTTTAGAAATTAAGGAATATTGAAATAATTATTATGAATTTTTGTAAGAGTTGGAAATAATTTTTCTTTTAAGCATAAAGCCAGTACCCCATTTTCTCGATTATAGTGCTTTTCTTTTTTTTTTTTTTTTAGATGGCTGCTATTTTTATTGTTTTATTTTTACTTTCCCTTTTTATTATATGTCACCGCCTATCTCTTCTTAAAAAGGAAGAAAGTCGTACAGCAGCTCTTTTTCTCTGGAAAACTCCATTTCTTCAACATCACCGCCATACTGTTTCTCTAGCAGCTTCTATTGTTTTTATTCATTTTAGCTATTTTATTTTTAATTCTTTAACTTTTGTTAAAAAAAATAAGAAGAGAAAACCTCGGATTGGCTTTCTCTCATCCCTGAACTCTATCTCTTTCTTTCCTGTCTTGTTTATTCTTAGTCGTTGTTATTTCTCTCTGTCCAGCCACATGATCACCGCTACAAGTTGCCTTCAGTGCAGTGGGTGGCCGTCCGAGGAAGCCACCAAATGCCTAGGACGAATGCAACTGGACAGTTCCATCTTGAAGCACATGAGATGGTTATTGTAGCTGTTGCTGTTTCTTTTATTTTTGATGCAACGAACATCATCCTTCAACCACCACCGCTATAGTTGTTCTTTATGCTGTCGGGCTACAGTTGGGTGATGCAACCCGTGGCTTTCTCTCCTTCTGTTTCTTCGCGATCACGCCATTTCTCTGCTCGAGTGCTGTTGGCGGCATGGGAAAACTATCATGGCGCTGCAGCTGTGCAATTCTCGAGCTGCTGACCCAGGGCGCTCCAAGACGGCAGCAGGGGAGCCCAAACCTTCTTCTTCTTCTTCAACGTTCTATTCTTTTTTCTCCGATTTCCGCGTCGTTATGTGCTACTGTGGCTGACATTGATTTTACATAGCTAAAGTGACGCCGGAGAGTGCATGTGGAGGCTGTAATTCACCAGGGGAAATCGGATTACACAGGAACGTTCAAATAACAGAAGCTGTGAGCTCATCCTTCTGCCAGTAAAATGCTAGACCCTTATTGCCAACATTTTGATTAAAATCTTCACAGAAGAAAGTAAGCTTTTAGAGGTTCAAAAAGAAAACCTATTATTTGTGATTAACTTTACACTAAGAAACCATTTTGGTTTATGTAAAATACTTAACCGTGGGTTTGGGGAATATGGGATTTGCATTATGTGATGCTCGATTCATATGATTAAGGCACATTTAGAGTACCAGTACCATGACTTTTTTTTTTTTTTTTGGCTAGAAGTACCAGTACCATGACTTAGTAATTAATTAGAATGCATTGTTACCTTAGCCATGTAAAATAACATGAAAATGGCATTTTTTATATATTGTGTGGTACTTTTATAGTTTATGTTAAATTGTGAAACCTCCATTTTATTATTTTAAGTGGATAATCAATATGATACTAGTAAAAATAATACTATGAAGTATTAGAATGTTCGATCATGGTACATAAAGTATAATCATTTCATGAAAATCAAATCTTGGTATTTGAAGTTGTAATAATTAGGTAAAAAGAGAATACACCAACTTGTTTATAATTTATTGTTAGAACTTACCAATAGGAAAATGAAGGAGATTGATAATCTAAAATGGTGATGTTCAAACGAAACTGAGAAAACTATATTGTATTCATGACTTGTTACTATATATTGTGAAATAGGAAAAAAATGGAAGATTAAAGGAAAACATTTGGAAATCTTCAAAGCCGTGATATGATTTCAAGTGAGTATGTATCTCACTACTATACTTATTTTAAATTTAGATATTGTGAATTATATTTTTTCTATTGATAAATTAAGATTTTTTTTTTTTGAGTTCAAACACGACTAGTAAGGAATGATCATACATGATATAAGTATAAATGTTTGATTGTGTGAATATGATAGTTTATGTTTGGAAAGTATGATTATGGTAATCATGATTATTGATAGAGTTTGAATAAAGGTTAATGAAACAAAGTGCGCAGAAATATAATCGTGGTTTAGTATCTATAACACGTACATATTATGATGTTAATAGTGTGCTACACTAGGCTTGATATTATTCAGTAATAGATTAATGCTCTTGCATTAAAAGTCTTGTGGATCATTATGATATGAGAGTTGAGCTCTCTTGTGGATATTAGATATTGATTGATTGATTGATTGATTGTAATAAATCATGTCATATTATATTATATACCTTGTTTACTCACAATTGTCCACGTAAACTTATATTGAAGCTGATGATGTAACTAAAGTAAAGCTCTATTGAATTTACTACATCATGAATTGAGTTTTATGAGATGTTGGAAAATTGTAAATGGTGTTGAATAATGTGAAAGCTGGATGGAGAATTCTCGGTAAATCAGTAAAAAGAATATGAAATTGATTTAAGAGTCGGATGAAAAGTTTCTGACGAACAGTTGAGAAGAGCAAAGGATCAAACTTCATATTATCAAATAGCTATATGTATGTTTACTGTATTTAAATATATGACATCATGTGATTGTTTGTGATTGACTTGTATTAATGAGGTGATTATGATAATCTATTTATATTTGAGCCTTAATAGCTATTTGTATGTGATGCCTACTCGAAATAGGTAGTATATGATTTTAATTTTAATAGAAAGTTAGGGTTCCTATGGTTGTACTATGAGAAATAGAGTTTATCTCATTTGTAAGTGAAATTCTATTTCAGGAGATGGTTTTATATATTTCAAAAATCCAGAAAATGGTTTACTATTATTTTTTTTATATCTACATTGATTACCTGCAAGATAGTAGTAGTTATATGCTCACTGAATTCTCGTAACTCATTCTATTGTATTTTAAATGTTTCAAGTTAAGACTTGAGTTTGCTACATCTATGGAGCATCAAGATTGCCTTATTTGAAAAATTTAACAGTTGGAAATAAAAATTGTTAATTTATATAGTGTTAATTTATTGCATGTGTGTAAATTTGAACCTATGTTGTATTGTGTGTATGTGTAATTGTTGTCATGTAAAAAAAAATTTGTTAAGGCTTGTGGAAATCAATTACAAGATCCACGCCTGTCATGATAAAAAATGGGTCGTGATGAAGAAAATAACATTTATTGGATGCAAGAAGTGATGTCATTAGATTTTTTAAAAGCATATGGTCATGATGAAGGAATATTTGAAAAGATTTAGTGAGATATTAGTAGATTTTATTGGATTTTGCAAGATAAGAAAGAAAGAATAAAGATTTAGTGAAGATATGCTTCATAGAAGGCAAAAATGTGTGAATACATGGAGACCAAGTTTTGATCATGCAAGTGATGACATAATAGGCTTCTTATTTTTTCTATAAATAGATGTGGTCTTGTACTTCATTTTGCATAACAAACTTGAGAAAAAAAATAATAAGCCATGATAGTAAGTGAGAAAAGAGTAATAAAGTGTTTTACCTTTTTTTATGCATTCTTCATCTTTCTTCATACTTCTTTGAGAAAGTTCTTGGGAGTTTTTAGTAAGTATTTAGAGTTTTACTTGAGTTTCTTGAAAAAAAGAAAAAGAAAACTCTTGATCTTTGAAGAGGAAGATAAAAGGATTATCTTTTTAGTAGTTTAATTTCCTTTTATGGTTCTTTTACAAAGTTCTTTACTAATTTCATAATGTTTTTAGATAGGGGAACTTGAATCCATAGATATGTAAAATAAATGAGCAAACTTTCAAAGTGTGAGTGAAAACTTACCTATATTTTTCTAAGTTTTTTTTTAGAAAGTCTTATATATATGAGATATATGTGTGTTTTTGCTGATATGTTAAGGTCATGATTTTCATGGTAGATCTTATTCTTTCTAAATTCAGAAAGGTGTTTTCTTTAAGAAAAACGTAAGATATCATTTTGAACTAAAAAAAAAGTTGGATCTTAAAAAAGCTATAATGGATCTTCCTTTCTATAAGTTTATAAAAATGTTTTCCAAAAGAAAGACACAAGTTATTATTTTTTAAAACTTAAAAAGTATGGATTTTTAAAGGGATGTTTTATTTTTTAACTTTAGAAAAGAAAGTGTTTTGGAGAGTTTATTTTTTAAAAGACATCCTATATTTTGAAAAGTTTTAATTTTTGGAAACCTCCTATGTTTTAGGAAGTTATGGAATTATCCGATATGTCTAAAAAAACTCCTATGATTTTGAAAGATAAACCTTTGAGAAGGTAAAAAGTGTTTTGAAAAAGGTTTGATGTTTAAAATATCCTAAAAATACTTCATAATTTGAAAAAGATCATTATATTTTAAAATTTTGGACAATTATCTTTTAAAACATACTTTTATACAAAGAAAGAAGCAAAATTTTTTCTTAGAAACCTTGCATATTTCTTATGGGTTCCACTATGTAACTTTGAGAAAAGTTTTGACTTTTACAAGTTTACATGTTTTTAAACCCAACTAGGGATATTAAATTATAGTTACATCAAAATTTTCAAAAAAAATTTCATATTTGAATTCTTGAGTTCTTCATTGTAATCTTGAGAAAAATTCTATTTTTGAAGGAAAAACTTGTTACACTAACTTCTAAACTTTTTTGAAAATATTAGTACATATGCATTTATACTAAAGTTATCAAAAGCAAAGATAATTTGAAAATGAGCTTTATAGCCAATGGTATTGTGTTGAAAAATAGCACCAAAAACTGTATTTTCAAAATGGAAAATTTGTCTCCTTCATAGTGGCTTTTTAGTAAAATGTTTTGGTTGATTGTGTAAAATGTTTAAAGCAAGAAAATTTTTAAAATATAACATTCAGTGTCTTTTTTTCAAGGATGGAAAATTTTACAAAAGTTTGATTTAAATTTTGATATTTCAAAGTAAAGGGTGCATGTTAAAACCTAATGAAGGTTTATGCTTGAATGTAAGTGTATTTGATGTTGAAATATGATGAAAGTGTGTAAGCTTGATTATGAATGATAGAACTTGGAAAATCCAATTTATGGCTCCTTAATTTTATGCTAAAAACTGAGTTAAAACCTTATTTTTTGTGTAATTCTTACTTTAATATAATATAAAATTGCATAGAAATATTGCTTTAGAATTATTTTTGAATATGGAAAGAATATATGTGAAAAATTAAAGTAGTGTTACATGGTTTTAATCCAAAAACCAGGAGCATGAAGATGTTTTTAATGCATGATTTATGATCGTAATGAAAGAGTTAATGAACTCTTGTGTATGAATATGAATGATTTGAGCACTATGATATATAATCTAGCATATGAATGTGAAAGCTTAAATGTTTAATATAATCACTTGAAATGTGATAAGAAGATTATTTTACTAGATTATTTTGTTGTGAATATGATATTATTTTTGTGATGTTTATAACATGGAAGGTATTCTAACCCTACCTTAATATTGTTTTCAAATTGTGAAAAAGAATCTGTAGACTATGTGACTTTCACTTCACTAATGAAAGTGTTTGAAGATCACTAGTTTGTATTCACTAAAAATGCAAAAGCAATTGAAAACTACATGAGTCTGTCTTCACTAATGGAAGTGTCAGAAGACCATGATTTTATAGTAGCTAAAATAAAAAGTGTAAAAAATCTCAAATGTTAACCTTGCATATTTCTTGCCATTTCTATTGTGTGAATATATATGTAATATTTTGTTTGTGATTATGCTCAAAATTATCTTCTATCTAAAATCTCATAAGTGTAGCTTACATAAATTTTAAATATGTTAAATGTTTGGAACATTAATACAAAATTGATAATTTATGTCAATTGATAAATGTCAATTTGCAACAAAACTGACATTTATTTTGACGTAGTAGTGTTTTTGAAACTATATGAAAACTTAAGATAACAAATGAGAATGTAACTAACATCTAAACATTGCTTGAAAATTTACAACATCAGTTTTATACACAATTATCATATTAAATGAATTTCAAGAGCTTCATTGGAAATTATGAAATCGTAGGTGGTTAATTTTAGTCAATAGTCATCATTTAAAAGGCATTTCAAAAGTTTTATTGGAAATTGCAAAAGTATAGAACATCGATCCATATTAATAACCATCATTTAAAAGACATTTAAGGAGTCTAGTTGGAAACTATAAGAATATACAATGCTAGTTTTGTTTAATAATCGACATTTATCTTTTTCTTAAAAATTTTTGCCTTAACTTTATCTTTCCATATGATCTTTTTTTACATCTCTCCAATATGCTTTTAAGTATGATAAGTTTAATACATAATGTTACTACTAATCTTTCAATCCATTTTCATTGAAAGAGTGTAATGTCCCGAATTTTCAATTCTATTATTTGAATCTTTAATTTCTGAGGTTGTAGAAACGAAGAGCATGTTTGAATTAGCCTGGTGGGTGAATCTCAAGTTGAAAGGAATTAAGTGTAAGGGTAAATGAAATTTTGAAGGAAAAGGATAGTAGGGAAAGAATTAATTTTCCTAAATAGTATGAATGATTAAAGGAGGTTGGAAAACCCTAAAAGGGGAGGTTGTCTAAGTCTGATAGTGTAAGGAATTTTAAATAGACAGAAACCCTATGGACAAATTTGCAAAAGTGTAGAATCGGGTGTGGTTAAAGTGAAAATAATTAAGGATTTGGGATCTAATATGAATAACTAAGAGTTTGGGGTGCAATATGTGATTTTAATTAGTGTGACCAATGGATTTATGACAAGTGTCATTATTAGAAAAATAATGGCAAGAATAGCCTTACTTTTGGTGAAAAAAAGGACTAAAATACCCTTGGGAACCTCAAAAAAGACCAAAATGCCCCTAGAGCTTCATGAAGACTCTCCTCTCTTCTCCACTTTTCTAAAAGCTGCAGAAAATCTCCATGAAAGCTCCAAAACGTGCAAGAGAGAGAGAGAAAGTTTCTTTTGAGTTTTTCACCCAAAAATACCAAGATTCAAGCTAAGGTGTAGAAGGGAAAATTGCTCCTCTCATCAAGCTCTATCTATTGGTGTCTCTAGATTGAAGAAAAGCTCAAGTTTGATCAAGTTTGGGGAGCTCCAAGTGAGGATTTTCAAGTTGCACTAAGAGGTAAAAATGTTCTCCTCTAAGAGCTCTTTAATGTACTCTTCTTAGTTTCTTGAAATCTTGAGGTTGGTGTGGTTAAGGGTGATTGAACATGGAGTTTAGGATGATTTGAATATGTTTAATGGTGTTTTAGATGTTGTTATGTTAAGCTATGGCTTTGTTTTGGTGTGAAAAGAGCAAGAAACATGATGAACACATTTGGGTTTTAGGGGTATAATGATGCATGTGTAGAGTTGGCATGGTATGTTGGGAACTTGGCTAAAATGATGAAGTTAGAATAATTTCTATGAAGCCTAAAGCCTATGAAAGATGAAACTTTGAATTGTGAAAGTGTTTATGTGCATTTTTCCTTTTGAGAAGCCAAATCTATAGATATGAAAAAGAAGGAAGGAAGGAGTTTTAGCTGTTTATTGTGTTTTCGGAGGATCAGCAAGGTACACGGGGTAGAACACGGCCCGTGTTGTACCCCGTGTTCTTCGTCGAAGCTGATCAGTGTGTTACACGGGGTGCAACACTCCCCGTGTTTACCTCAGGACTGAAGGGCAGTAAGGTACACGGGGTAGAACACGTCCCGTGTTCATCCCCGTGTTCTTTGTCGAGTAGCCCAGAAGTGGTCCAGTAAGAAACACGGCCCTGAACACGGGGTAGAACACGGCCCGTGTTGTACCCCGTGTTCTTCGTCGAAGCTGATCAGTGTGTTACACGGGGTGCAACACTCCCCGTGTTTACCTCAGGACTGAAGGGCAGTAAGGTACACGGGGTAGAACACGTCCCGTGTTCATCCCCGTGTTCTTTGTCGAGTAGCCCAGAAGTGGTCCAGTAAGAAACACGGCCCTGAACACGGGGTATGGGACCCCCCTGTTCTTTGTTAAGTGAACTTTTTGGCTTTAATTCTTCATGTTTTGCATGGCTTTATCCCTGGGTCCTTTTCTAATGTTCTTATGTGTCATCACAAGGCTTGAAAACAAGTATAGAGCATCTAAGTATGCATTTAATTAAGTGGAGAAAGTAAAGAATACATGAGGATTAGGGAAAGTGATAATGTTCTAATATAAGCTATGATGTGTATTTGTATAGACTAAAGAGTGACAACTTGCCAACTTGCAAAGGCAAGAGGAAGTATAAAGGAGTTTTTAAGTGAGAGCAAAGGGAACATCACATTGGAAGCTTGTGAAAGGTAGCTAGCTTCATCCTTAAGCTATTTTCTATTTACATGATTTTCTGTATTTTATGCCATTGTATGGAATGTGTATGGAATTGTTGTGGCACAACCCGAGAAGACAGTAGAATACTGTGTTTGGCCTATGGCTCGGGATCCTCAGGTATAATAGTGCATTTGTTGTGTGTGGTACCTTTGGCTCGGGAACCCCGGGAAGACAGTGTGATACTGTGTTAGGCCTTTGGCTCGGGAACCCCGGGAAGACAGCGTGATGCTGTGTGAGGCCTAGGTATGATTATTTGTGATGGCCATCTAGATATTGAGATAAATCCTTGAATGGACTTGATGATTCCTGTGTGAAATGCATATTTCCTACAATGGTATGGCATTGAATATGATGATAATCGATTAATTGATTTCGAAACGTATGTTTTATTTGCTTAAGGATCTGGAATGGCTTGAAATGTTTTTATGGCAATAGCTAGCTACTGGGAAACTTTGTTTCTTATGTTTTATGTTTTGTGACTAACCATTCCAGGTGATGCTTCCAAAGGCTCTCATGATAAAGGGCAATGATGTTAGAAGTTGTGATTAATTGTATAGTTGGTGATATCGTATATGATGGATGTATATTTTGTAAATTGAACTTTTGTATAATTATATGACTTTTGCTCATGTGTATAAAGTACAGAATTTTGAGATTTTCCGTATTAGCTTGAGGTAGATGGCGAATGAGTGCGTAATAATCATCTAGTAATTGAGGAATAAGGTGTTAATAAGTAAGGGAGTTACAAAGAGTGTACAATAGAAGAGTCTTAACCTTCATTTCTCTCCCATTATATACTTTCTCATTTTTCATGTAGTAAAAGTGGAATGCAAAAGCTAGTGAATGGAAAAGTTGCTAAACTTTAATTCTTCTTTCATCAAGAAAGTGTACAAATGGAGAATCTTAACCTTTAGCTCCCTCCAATTATATACTTTTTTATTTCCTATAGAATATACAAACTAAAGAAATTTGAGCAATAATGCTAGAGTTTGTATCCAAGATGAAGATTTTAATACATAATAATTTTTTTAATTGTTTTTGTGTATTTATATGTAGACGTGTAATTTTTGTTTATTAATGATTTAATATAGTTATTTTGTATAAATTTCTAGAGATATTGTTACTCTTTACTCTTTTATTTGCACTTTCATTATAAATAGAACAATGGCAATTAATTCTTTTTAATTTACAAAATTATTTCTCTTTACTCATTTATATGTTATTTTTACTTAAAATTCTATAATAGGCATTTGGATTACATAAATTAAAAAAGAGAAGACATATTGAAATAAATATAATATTTAATGTAGAATTGGTTCAAAAATAACATTTTTTTCATATTCAGTTATTTACAAAATATAAATTGTAATAATACCAAGGAAATGGCAAACATAATGTCATTTTTAGGTTTAACCGACATCTAAGAATATATAACACTAATATGATGATATTTTCTTGAATATATGAGGACATCTAAATGACAGACACTTATGAAGAAGTTTAAATGAATGAAATTAAACACTTCTAAATGAATGAATTTATGAAGAAGTTTAAATAAAAGAAACTGAAGAAGTCTAATAATATGAATTCCAAGAATAAAAAAAGGAACTTCTACCTTTACTAAAGAGTCCAATGACAAGATTTAAGGCTAAAAGTATTCGAGAAGGACTCCAAAGGTTGATGGTGAGCTTGGATGCATAAAGAAGCAAAATTGGAAAAGCTTGGAGGGGTTTGGGTTATGTATGATGCACATCGTAACATACTAAAATTAAATTGAAATCACAAAATTATAGTAAGGATAAATCGAGTTGATCCTACAAATATTAGACTTTAGTTTACTTTTATTTTGGTTATTAAATAAGTAAGGATTTTTTAATGTAAAAAAATAGAATTATGAGTTGTTTAATTCACATACAAAGTAATTTTTCATAGGAAATTAAACTTCTTAGGAAATAACTTATTATATAAACTTCATGGAAAATACTCAAAATTATTTGATTAACAAATAAGAAGTAATACTTCCTAGGAATTAACTTCTTTTAGTTCAACTTTGAATATCCTATAAAGTTCTAATAAAATGACTACTATATCTTTAATATTATTATAATATAAATTAATAAATTTTAATTATCATTAATTAAATTCAACAAATATAATAGGAAGTAGAACTTACACAAGGGGAAATAGGTAAGCAACTCCCTATGCTCTATGGAAAGTAGGATTTCCTAAGAAGTCCTATTTTCCTTAATTAGTTAGATAATGACTAACCAAACAATTTATCTCTTTCTTATTTTCCAAGAAATAGAACTTTCCATACTATTAAAGTGAATCAAATGGCCTCTTAAAGAGCAATAAAAAATAATCTTATAAATTGAAAATAGAAAATAAAAGTAAAGTTACTCATGACAAGATGAATTCTAGTTTAAAGAATTATATATTAATCTACCGATTTATCATCAACCACAAAACATAACAATGCTTAATCAACTAATCAATTGATGAAAATAACCCACAACCCATAATTATTCCCAAATTCTCATTTTAATTTGATTGGAATTTACAAATTAAAACTAATTAATTAAACTCAATCCTTATTAAGACCCAATTGAACTCAATTAAAATTAAAATAGAGTACATATAAGAGAAATTTAATTAAAATAGACTAAATAAACCACTGTGCAAATCATAAAGCCTACCTTCTAATTCATCTACCAAATAGAAGCTAATTGAATCAACTCATAACTGTAAAAATAACCCAACCAACCACTTTAAGAATAATCACACAAACAATCAACTAACGGATCTTTTATAGAAAACTACCCATGCAATCATTAATAAAAGAGATAAAAAATAAAGACAATTAATTAAAATAAAAGATAAAGAAGAAAGTCTGAAAATCAATTAGAAAGAGTATAAAAATCCTTTAAACTAGAAGAAGATATTTTAGCCACTTATAGCTTAAAAGATCAAAAGACTAAAAGAAGAAAAACTTTATTTTGTTTATCACCAAATTGCCTCTAGTTAGCAGTATTTTTGCCCTATATATACCTCTTGATTTTGTTTAACTAGCTTACAAACACTTAAAGTTGAATTTCAGATAATTGATTGACTATACTTTTCACATTTGGAGCCTTGTAACCCAAGTTATGACCCAAACACCAAAACAAGTCCAAAACTATCTAATTCATGTCATTCTTGTTAGGACATGTTTCTTCCTTCAAAACAACATCACTTTGGCTCCAAAAGCTCAAAAACATGTTTCTTAGGTATTATCTAACCTAAAGCACTATAATTTTATAATTTAGGCTCTTGGAACTCATGTTATGGGCTAAATAATAAAGAAAGGTCAAGTCCATTGTACTAGGACAATAACATTGGATCAATTTCAAGGCCAAATTTGACCCATCAAATATCGAGACTAAATCTTCTATAAAACAAGAAAGTTATATATGATTCTCTTATATTTATATTCATGTAAAGATCATCCCAAATAGAATCCAAGAGCTCATGTTATGGCTAAAAACTTGAAATGATGTCAAATTCTCACAATTAGTCATTGTTTTTCTATTTAACCCAAAACTCATGATTTATTCAAAAATAAGCCTAAACACATTAAAATAAGTACAATCATGCCTTAAGAGACCTAAATATAAGGAAAAATGAGTATGCAATATTATGTATATCAAATTCTCCCACACTCAGCATTTGCATATCTTTAAGCAAAACACACTTTATTCAAAGCTAACAACTAAACCAAAAACTAACATTTCATTGAATTCAAGAATGCAAAACCAAAAGTAAGGAGACAATGAAACTTTTAAGAAATATAAGTAATATCCCTAGGAGACTTTTCCTAAAAACTCTAGTTATTATACAAAAGTTGATCGGGTAAGCTGAAAAAGGGGTAAACTGGGTTGCAATAGGCCTAAAAAATTTTCAACCCTTTGAAATACTAATAGAGATAAAAATTTAATTAAAATATTATTATAAATATTCAAAAAAATTAATTAAAATTAGAGAAATTTTGATAGAGCTAACTTGATTTAAGGGGATCAAATAAGTTGAAATTCAGTAAAATGGGCTGAAATTGTAATAATTTAATTGGTTTCTTCAAAATCTTTTTAGGCTAACTAAAACTCATTTAATAAGGCCCAATGTGTTTCTAACAAGCCCAATTTGAACCCAAGGACTGAATTGAAAATTAGCTAAAGAATTTCGGGTAAAAATAGAATTTTGAAATGTTTTAGGGTTAAATTGTAATTTTTCCTAAAACTTGAGTTTGGCCTATTCTTTTTTTATTTGGTCTGGACGAAATTTGGGCTGGGGATAGCCTACAATATGCTGGATTTGATGCTGCAAAAGATTAAAAAAATTAGTGGACATTTTGGGTTAAATTGCAAAAAAGGCCCAGTTGCTAGAATTTTGTAAAAAAGCCTAGAAACCTTGAGAGAACTCCATTCAGCCTTTTTCTCAACATCTTGCACGAAATTCCCAGCTATCATAGGAGGTTTTCGAAGCTACTAACATAACCAAATACCAAGAACAAGACAAATCAACCACAAGATTTCAAATTTCTCCATTGGCTTGCTTGAATTCATAAAGAGAAACCATTAAATCTTGGAGGTATCATCTTCTTCCTCTTCAAATCAGAAACCCTTTCCTTTAGGAGGTAACTTTAAGCCTTGAAATATACAAGTTAGAGGTGAGTAGCAACTCACTTGAATTCCTATTGAATTTTGATTCAAGAATTGTAAGATTTTGAACTCTAGATTGGTTAGTTTGTTAGTTTGATGTGTGGCCATGCAATTAAAGGCATGGTGCTGTTCTGAATCTTTAAACATATATTTGGAATGTTATTAGCATGATATTAGCATGAGTAATGCATGATAATACTAATTTTGATGTTTGAAAGGAGTGTTGAATTCAAATCATGAAGAACAATGCTTGCTGGAAATTTCTGGAAAAATTTAGAATAATGACTTTGAGTGCACGAATTTTCTGGGCTTCATAGAGTTGCTTAAAAATTCAAAACTAAACCTTTTATAGTCTCTTATGATGTTAGGATACATATAGAATTTATTGGGAATTTTTACAAATTTTTTAGAACTTGAACAAGGGACATCTCTACACAAAGGTGCAGCTTGCCCAGAAACAGAATGTGAATGATTTCACTTTTGTTCTTGAATTAATTGGGGTATTATGTGATCATTAAAATTCCACAAAAAAAATTTTGGATACCCTTCCATATTTTGGTTAAAACATAGTCAATTTTTGTGACAATTAGAGCTCATTTTCCTAGTGAATAAATTCCTACAATTTCAGAGCTCCAGTGCTGCCAATTTTGGAATCAATTTGGAAGGGTCAAGTTCCACGAATTTTTGAAACAAATCAATGCGATTTTCATGGAAAATTAAAATCATATTGGTCATTTAGGATATTATTAGTAATATATATTTTATTTAGAATTTTTTAAATTAATTTAATTTCCTAAAAAGGCCAGAACATTTCAGCACACCTAGTCTGCCCTATTCTGAAATTCCTACGTGAACAATAATTCCAAAGGGTTATTACAAAAAGGATGGATGATGCTTCTTGCCTAATAACATCTTATATTAAATGTGACATGATATTAAGAATATGTGAGAGTTTATAGAATTTATTTGGATGCCATATGATGCTATCAAATGTGGCAATTTTATGAGATAGATGAAGACGATGCATTGTGAACTTAGTTCTTATTTGTTGTAACAGGTATGGAATGATATATGATTGGCATATTGAATGTATAAATGAATATCTTTGATGAAAATTGATGATCAAAACTTGATAAAACACTTATGGCTAGTTGGTATTAATCTTACCAAATGGATTACATGATATGTGACAAATGACATCATTTCTCCACATAAGCCTTCCATGGCTCATATGTTATTGAGAATGTGATATAAGGGAGGAAGATTTTGGCTAAATGGCTTGCAGCATCCTTCTAATGGAAGGAGAGAGGTGGTTAGAAGTGGAGGGAAAAGGTTGGAGGCGAGTGGGATAAGGATAACCCGAAGAAATAAGGAGAAAATCCGCATACCATACTAGTCATATCTATTTGTGTAATACTAATACCTAATGCATAAGATAGATAGTAGTTGTTAGATGTGAATAAAGGTAAGTACATGGAAATTTATGTAGTCTTCCTAAATTTTATATTAAAGAGAATTCATAATGGAAGACCATAGGAAATAAAGATTGAGTAGCTACTCACTGAGTATTTTATGTACTCACTCCTTTTAAATGTTGTTTTATTTTACAGATAGAAAACAAGAAGCTCCAGCGGAGGACTGATATACTGCATACAGCTTTCTGATCTCCATGGGGCTTAGTGTAACAAAAAATTACTGTATCTGAGTCATCTTTTGTATAGTTGGAGTTTATGTATATTGGTAAATGATTTTGTTATACTATTGTATATTAATATCATACATTAAATTTTTCATTGCACGTGCAATGCAATTTACTTACTTATTTTAATTGATGTTATCATATATTCTCCTTATTTAATTAAATAGTCAGATATAAGTTCCACAGACTTGTAAAGATGTCTGATTGGATGGATACTAATTGGATGTCTTTACGCCGATCATGACTCTTGAAATAGGGTCATGACAATATAACACTTCATAAATGAATCAATCTAGACCACTCAAACATTAACTAATATAATAACTTTATTTAAAAGGAAAAAACCAAATCGGTAAGCCTTAACAAGGTATATCGATTCTCCATCTCTCAAGTGTTTATTATGGTTTATTTACTCAAATCCAATCTATGAAAATGAATAACAATAAAATTGCTTATCATCTAATTTCCACTACTCAAAACCACAAGCAAAATACAAATTAAAATGACTTTATTTATAATTGTAATATGGATAGGGAAAACAAAGAAAGGGAAAATTCAAGATAGACAACAAAACAACTAAAAAGATTAAAAAAGTATTTGAAACACAATATCATGAACAATTCCAATTTTAGCCCAACACCTATTTTTAAATTCAAATACTTATCAACCTTCATTTTTTTCCTTTTCTTTTTTGCTTTATTCTTATTCTTTCTTTCTCTTTCTCATTTCACTTGCTCACTTTTTTTTTTATTTTTTTACTCATTTTTTCATTTTTCATTTTTTAAGAACAAAAATAGAACACTTAATTATAACAAATTAGCTTCCATAATATACATCCACACCTATTCAATAGCACATCCTATAAAATTGCAAATGCTCTACTAATCCCTAAAGTTAGATGAAGACTCTTTTTTTTCTTTAAAGGCTTAAACTTAAGCTATCCAATAAAAATTATTATTTAAGACATAAAAGGGGCGAATCAATGGAAAAATACAAAGGAAGGCTATTTGGCTAAATAGACTCAAAACAAAGAATATCTTTATTATATTTGTGCATACATGTGAAAAAAAATATAATCTCAAAAAGAATTAAAGCAAGTTTTAGAGTACATAATCATGGATGAAAATCACATAAAAAAGAAAGAATAGAATGAATCTTAACATTAAGGCTTAAAATCTCACAAGGGTTAATGTCTACTAAAATCAATCTATTAATTCAAACTCTATCATTATACTAATCAATCTTCAAGAAGTACGATAATTTAATCAATCATGCTATGCACTATTAAGCTTAATTCAATCTCTACTCAAAGTAATTACATAGCTAAAAAATTATTAAAAAGCCTAAAAAACACACTTAATGAATTTTTTTACATTTTTTTCAAAGAAACATATATGAAAGAAAGAAAACCAATAAACATAAACTTAAAACCTAAAATCTTCCTCCATAGTTAAATTATACATTGTCCTCAATATAAAGTATATCAGATAAGAATATTAAAGATAAGGATAATAAAAGAGATAGGAAAAGAGATAATAAATCTACAAAAACATGGATTGTCTTTTAAGAAGCACTTTTTTTAACATATTTGCCTAGATATTATTACATTGCTTTAATTTGGCTTCAACTCATAAGGAATTTCTTTAAATGGTTTTAATAATGCATACTTCAAATGGTCACGTAGTGATTCCATTTCTAAAATTGATTCATGCAAATTCTTTCCTAAGTGCCAATTATAAATCTTTCTTTCTTTGAATTTCAAAATCATCCCACACTACAAAATTAACCAGATTATTTTAAATCATTCTTTCCTTCAATTTTAACTTAATACTAGAATCTATGATTTCTTTTTCTTCTATTTGTTTACTTACTCGGAGAGAGGTGAAAAGTTGTTGGCTTGCATATTAACTCTCCAACTTGCTAATAGATGGGGTAAGTTGGCTCACTTGAACCTTTGAATTTTTTAGGTTTTCCATTTTCCTAGAATTATATGTTGAATTATATGGTTTTTTATTCAAACCGTATAGTATTTTACTAAAATTACTCAATCAATTCCACAAGTTCTATCATTGAAGTTCAAGATTCACACATTGATGGATATTCTCCAATATAAGGTTGATATTGATAATGACCAATTTAGTTATTATAGCTAAAAATTAAATAATCTTGTCAGGTTGGATTTTAAGAATTATAATATGGAGTATAATAACATTGAGGTTAGCTTGGAAATCTTGCTACACATACTTGAGTGTTTTAAAATTGCATTACATCTAATTGACTAATAAGAAAAAGTTAACCAAGAAAGTTATTGTTCAATTCTATATGCAATTACCTTAGCAAAACCACTATAAAAAGTTATTCTTTTTAACCTTCAACCATTTAATTTATGAAAGTTTCTCATGCTTTTTTAATTAAAATTCAAGTCAAAATTGAGGGGAGAAACATATACTAAGAGGAATAATAATTAGATGAAAATAACAAGCTAAAAAACATTTAAAAATTAGAAAATACTACTAAATAACATTTTTTGGTCAAAAAATGTTAAGGTTAAGTGAAAGAGCTCTTGATTTTGTTTAAAACACTAAGAAACCTAGGATTGAAAAGTTTCATGCCAAAACTTTATAGCAATTTGATTGCCTAATACTATTGATAAACTTGAAAAAAAAACTAAAAATTAAAGGAAAAGTTAGTAAAAATAAACAAATAAAAGATAAATTGAATGGCTTAATCCCTAGCAATAGTGCCAAAATTTTGATACTCATCATAACACCAAAATTAAACTGAAATCACAAAACTATAGTAAGGGTGAATTAGGTCAATCTCATGAAAAGTAGACTTTAGTTTACTTTCAATTTAGTTATAAAACAAGGGGGATTTTCGAATGCAAGAAAATGGAATTAAAGAGCAAAGAATAATAATCTTATAAATAGAAAATACGAAATAAAAGAAAAGTTTACTTACAGTAAAATAAACTCCAATTTAAAGAATTGTATATCAATCTACTGATTTATCATTAATTATGAAATATAGGCAATATTTAATTAATTATTTAGTTGATGAAAATAACCTAAAAACCCATAATAATTCCCAAATTCCCTTTCTAGAGTAAGCAAAGTGAAACTAGTTAATTAAACCTAATTCTTATTAAGACCTAATCGAACTTGATTAAAATTAAAATAGAGTAAAGATAAAAGAAATTCAACTTAATAAATTAAATAACCTTGCAACCACACAAATCACAAAGCCTATCCTCTAATTCATCTATCAAATAGTAAATAATTAAATCAATTCACAAGCACAAGAATAATCTAATCAATCATATCAAGAATAATTACTAGACAATCAACTAACGGATCTTTTATAGAAAATTATTTATACAATCATTAATAAAAAGATAAATGAACAAAAGTAATTAATTAAACATAAAAGATGAGGAATAAGGTTTTAAAATCAATTAGAAAGAGTATACCAAATCCCTTAAACTAGAAAAAGAGAATTTAATCACTCATGACTTGAAAGCTTAAAATACTAAGAGAAAAAAAAAATATTTTACTGATTACTAAATTGCCTCTAGTTAGCTATATTTTTGCCCTATATATACCTTTTAATTTCTCTTAACTAGTTAAAAACACATAGGGTTGACTTTTAACTAACTAATAGATGGGACTTTTCACAATTTGGAGACCTGTAACCCTAATTATGACCCAAACATCAAAATAAGTCCAAAACTATTTAATTCACATCATTCTAGTTAGGATAGTGTTTCCTTCTTCAAAAGAACACCACTTGGCTCTAAAACTTAAAATATGTTGCTTTATGTCTTATTTAACTTTAGGTATCAAAATTTTGCAATTTGGGCTCCTAGAAGTCAAGTTATAGGCTAAACAATGAGAAAAGGTCAAGTTTATTGTATTAGGACAGTACCATTAAATCAATTTCAAGACTTAATTTGACCTACCAAATGTTTGAATCAACTCTTCCACAAAACATAAAAGTTATATAGAATTCTCTTAACTTTCTATTTATATAAAGATTACCCCAAATGAAGGTCTTGAGCTCAAGTTATGTTAAAACCCTAAATTAGTATTAAATTTCCACTATTAGTCATTGTTTTCTAATTTAACTCAAAACTCATAATTTACTCTAAAATAAACCTAAACACATTAAAATAAGCATAGTCTTACCTTAAGAGACCTAAATATAAGGGGAAATAAGTATAAAATATTATGTACATTAATGTGCATTTCAACATTTGCTTATTCCATAAGAGTATTTGAATACTAGGTTTGGGATTCGGTTCAATCTTCAACCACTTGAAAACAATATTGAAGTGCCTATAGATTTCTATACAATACTCAAATATTATACTTAAGTACTAAAGGCTTGATACACATACACACAACTGATTATCTATCTTATTTCTTAGAATTTAAGCCATTATAAGTCTTGTATTAATTAGCCCATTAGTTTTAATTAGCTTTCTAAATTAAGCCTAATTAGTCTAATTAGAGCCCAATTAGTTTGGTTGATGTTTTCGCTTATAGAACTTATTTAAGGAGGATTATTCCTCATTAACACATAACTTTTAGCATTTTGAAATTTGAAAACTCCTTGTGAGTGCTTTTCTCTAATGGTTCTAGCAAGAACTTTAAACTCATTAATGGTGATTTTGTTAAGATCAGGAGCCAAACAAACATAATAGAATTAACCGATCCCAGCCAAGGATCCATGTGAAACAATTAGACTAGGATAGGGATTTGATTTAACTTTTGTGAACATTTCAAAGGTTCGACCACTGATCACCCTTTTCGACTTGTTTTCAGTTGAAGATTCTGAGGTATCCATATGAACCGAAAAATCACTAGCAAATGTCTTACATCCACTGATTGGAATTCACCTCCTTTTGTTTCGTTATGCTAACTATGCCTTTCAAGGGTTCAAAGGGGTTGCTAATTTTTTTTATATTTTTGGGATGCGTGAATTATCCTTATTATTATCCAACAAGCCTATTTAAATAAATGCATATAAAATCCTAACTAATTGGACTCTATTTCATGTATAATTATAGGCTCATTATTAGGCCTTATAATTATAATATTGAATTCCCATATATTAGTCCTAAATAATTTGATCCATAAATTTCAAATTCACTAAATTCTAAGTGTGTAACCTTACAAGCTCTCATTACATTAGCAATAATTATAAATTATATTAATGATAATAAATAATGAGTAGTGTCTAGCAACACATAATGAATACCTAAGTAATGAAAAAGTCAGTGATTTGACTGAACCTATATGTGATCATCATTTATGACCTTTTATCCTAAATATCTAAATTGAGCACGAGACATGGATCGTGTCCTTCTTGTATAGCCCAATTCAAAGGTTTCTTGATTCTTAAGTAAGCTAACTAAAGCAAATGTAATTGATATCTCATATCAATTCATCTGAGCATTGCCATGTATTTTTCTTAACTTTACTTAATTAAATGGTCCACAGATGTCATTCCTATTATATGGGAAGGATAAATTTCATTTTGATCACACAAATCCCTCCGCATGATATGTGATATATCCAATAACTAACCTTACATTCACTCAACCATGAGTAACATAAAGTAGTATCAAAATATGAAACTCACATATAGGGAACCTTGGTGATCTTAAGTTAAAAGACCATATTAATGATGATCACTAAGAATCACTCATGACACTCATATAATGATCCATGTAGTGTTCATAAGATAGGTCGATCCAGTATATAAGTTCTCTAACTTATACTCATATTAGACTTAATATCTCATATAAGTCAACACACATGCTAGTCTTAACATATCAAAGTAATCCAATCCATAATGATATATGACTAGGGATATTTAAAAATATAATTATTCTAAGATTATTATCATAATTAAATATATTATGCAGATAATATATATATAAATATGATAATTGAAATTGCCATTAAAAATAATATAATTCAAATTTACAATCATCTATATGATTGATTTTAAGGCATATACACAAACAAATTTAACATTTATGGCATCAATTCTTACTAATTAAAGGATTAGCATCCTTTATGGCATGATTTTTTTCCTTTATCACTGCCTTTCATCTCTATTATAAGGCATAGCATGATTATCCTTCATTTTTTGTTTATTTTTCTAACTCTAGGATGATTTAACAATAGAAATTCTTATTATTTAGTATTCAGAGCAATGGTTTCCTGATTTTTAGGTTATATTCCTCATTTTTCTTGCATTTTCTTTAATGTTCTTCATTTTTAATTTTTCTAAAACTAATTTTATATTTTTTGCTATGAAATTCATCTTTAATTCTATCATTTGTGTATTAATCTTGTCATTCCATGTTGAATTTATGTGTAAATTCAAGTTTAGTTCATTATTGCTCATGAAATTAAGTCCTCTATTTTTATTTTCATAAAATTTCCATTTCAATCAATGTTTAATGTCAGTTAATTGGTTTGATTTTATGTTTTAGCTTGTTCTTGTGTTCAATCCTTGAATTCATTATTATTCATTACATTTTTCAGTCTTAAAGCAATGAAAACTTATGTTAATTATGCCAAAATTCAAGGAGATTTTCACTAGAAATCAATTCAGTTGAAAGCTATCCTTGAAATTTTTGAAAAAATTTTAAAATCTAAAACTTAACTATAAGTACTCAAGTACTACAAAATTTTGCACAATACTCGAGTATAGTAGTTAAGTACTTAAAGGTAAAGAGCATTAGCTTTATGGTACTTAAATCTAATACTCAAATGCCCTTTAAACAAAATTTTCAATACATAAGCCTAATAATTAAGTAATGCAAGGTAAAGACTAGACAAATTTCCTATACCTGAGTATAGTAGTTAATTACCTTCTTATTACTTTTAGTATTTAACTATAATCCCATTTTATCCTATTTTAGTTAACACCAAAGGGTGATATATAATTATCTAGGGAATCAAATTAAAATAAAATTAATATAAAATAAAAAGAAAGTGTCATTTTGAATTAACTTTTTCATTACTTTTTTCATACTTTCCAATTTCCATTACTCCATTAGTACTTATAGTCCTTAGCCTTGTTTACTTATTATTAATTATATCCTTGTGTCTTCCTTGTGTCTTCTTTCTTCAATTCTAAGTGTTATTCATTGTACATTAGGTTATTTAGTCGTTATTGACTAAAATTGCTTGTTATAATTGTTGAATCTTATTAAGTTTGTTATCTAATTCCCAAAAAAAATGAAAAGAAAAGATAAGAATGGAAAAAGGTAAAAGTGTGTGAGATCATTTAAGGATAAAATCCTTAATTAGAAAGTAAACACAAGTATGAATGGCTCTAACTCAAGTAGGTAGTGTGGTCTTTTGAGGTTTTATTTTCTTTATCTATATCTTTAAAAAAATGTCAGAGCCAAACAAGAATAACTTAAGGGAATAAGTGTGAGGTTTAAAAAAGTTGAGGGTCAAAAGAAGGAAAGGAGAGAAAGAAAGCAAAATGAGAAATATAAAGAAGATAGAAGAGGTAGTAATGTTGGAGGGAGTGAGAGCTTAAATACATCCTATAAAGTGAGAGAAAAAGAAGTGATAGAAAAGATAAAAAGATAGATGAAAGAAGAAATTGTGATATGCAAAGAAGGGAATAAGTTGATAACAATCTTGACAAAATCAAGATAAAGATCCTTTCATTCTAATGAAGAAATGATTTGGATACTTACCTAGAGTAAGCAAAGAAAATAGAGTTAGTCTTTGATTATCATAACTATTCAAAAGAAAAGAAAGTTAAGCTTGTGGTTATTAAATTTTTTAAATATGCTATTGCTTGATAGGATTAATTCATGTCAAATATCTAGAAGAACCATGGAATGCCTATTCCCTCTTAAGATAATTTGAAGTTTGTTATGAGAAAAAGATTCATTCATCAAAACTTATACTAAAAATTACTAAGCCTTACTCAAGGTTCCAAAAGTGTTGAAGAATATTATAAGAAGATGAAACTTATCATGTTTAAAGCAAATGTGAAAGAAAATTAAGAAGCTACCATAGAAAGATTTCTCAATGGATTATACGGGGATATTGCCAATCCGGTAAAGCTATAACTCTATAACAACATAAAAGACATGGTTCATATGGCTATGAAAGTGGAAAGGTAATTCAAAAGAAAGAGTTCCTTTAAATATGGCTCCTACTCAAAGTTCTTCATTGAAGATTATGGAGAGAAAAAGTAAGAAAAAAAAGGATAAGGGGAACAAATACAAGAAGGAATTTTCTTTTAAACTAAAAGGTGAAAATTTCAAGGGAAAAGGTAAAGCTAGAAAACCTAAAAGACATTTAAATATTAAATGCTTCCAATGCCTATGAAGAAGGCACATTGCTAATGGGTGTCCTAATAAAAGAGTCTTAATCTTGAAAGATAGCGAGATTGATCTTACTAATAAGAAAGAAAATAAAGAATCCATAATATCTTTAGATGAGAATAGTGAAAAAAGTGAAAGTCCTTTTGATGGATATTCTGTAGGGATTAGGAGAGCATTGATATACAAGTTAAAGAAGAAGGAGAAAATTAAAGAAAAAATATTTTTAACACTAAGTGTAACATAAAAAAATGTAATATTATTATTATTATTAATTGTGGTTATGCTAATGTGGCTAGCACCATCTTAGGGGAAAATTTGAATTTACCTACTTTGCAACACCTTACCTCATATAAATTACAATGGTTAAATGATAGTAGGGAAATAAGAGTGACAAAGTAAGTATTAGTGTCTTTCTCTATTTGGAAGTACCATGATAAGATACTTTGTAATGTTATTCCTATGCATACTTGTCGTTTTTTAGTTAGTAGAACTTGTCAATTTGATAGGAAAGTTACCTATGATAATGTATTTAACAGATTTAAATTTAAGCATGATAGGAGAAAGGTGAATCTTAAACCTTTAATCCTACAATAAGTATATGAAGATCAAGTGAGAATGTAAAAGAAAAGAAAGAAAGAAGAAAAAGAAAAAAAGAATATGAAAAGAAATGAAAGTGAGAAAAAGAAAAAGAATGTGAGTGAAAAGAAAGAAAGAAAACACAAGATAAGAGAGAGTTCTAAACAAAGGAGTGAAAAATTGAATGTGTTTGCAAAAGTAAACAATGTGAGGATGCTCATTATGCATCTAGACTTATGTAAATACTAACCAAGAAAGCCTTATTTTGCTAAAAGCAATAAAGTATCTTTTGTAGCATTATGAGAAGGTAATCCTAAAGAAGGCTCCAAAGGAGTTGCCACTAAAAAAAAAGATCGAGCACTAAATTAATTTCATTCTAAGAGCTTCAATTCCAAATTATCCTATCTATAGGAAAAAATATTGATGAACATATTGTGCATTTAAGATGTATTTTGCAAGTTTTAAAAGAAGAGAAATTAAGTGTTAACATGAAAAAATGTTCTTGTTACTTGTGTTTTTGGGCTATATTATAATTATCAAGGAAATTAAGATGGAGAAAAGAAAGTGAAAGTAATTAAGGAATGACCTACACCTAAAAGTGCTAGTGAAGTAATGAGTTTTTCATGGGTTAGCTAGTTTTTATTGAAGGTTTGTGATGGATTTTATTACCCTAGTTACACTTATAAATGAATTAGTGAAAAAGAATCTTAAATTTCATTAAGGAGAAGAGCAAAAGAGAGCTTTAAACTTATTGAAAGATAAATTGAGTTTAGCCCCTTTTCTTACTCCTATCGATTTTAATAAAACATTTAAAATTACGTGTGATGCCTTAAGTATGGGTATTTAAGCTATTTTGAAGTAGGAAAAGAGATCAATTGCATACTTCAGTAAAAAGCTAAATAGAGCGACTTTCAATTACCTTACCTGTGGCAAAGAGTTCTATGCTTTGGTTCAAACTTTGAAGACTTGGCAATGCTACTATAGTTAAAAAAGTTTGTCATTTACATTGACTATGAATCATTAAAGCATTTGAAGAGCTAATGGAAGATAAATAGGAGGCATGCAAAGTGGATTAAGTTTATTGAAACATTCTTATATGTTGTACAATACAAGCAAGGTAAAGATAATATAGTTGCTGATGCATTATCTCAAAAGTATCTTCTTATCTCTACTTTACAATTTAAATTAATGGGTTTTAAGCATATAGGGGATTTGTATAGGAGCGATCATGACTTTTTCACTATTTTTGAAGGTGGTGAAAAGATCACATTTAAGACATTCTATAGGCATAAGGGATTTTTGTTCAAAAAAATAAAATATGCGTGCTTAAAAGTTTTTTTAGGAAATTACTTGTAAGATAAGTCCATGGAGGATGCTTAATAGGACATTTTAGGAATGGAAAAACTTTAGACATTTTAAATTAGCATTTTTTTTGCCATAGCATGAAGGATAATGTTGAAAAATATTATACTAATTGTTTTACTTACAAAGAGGTTAAATCTAGAGTTTTACCTTATGGACTTCACATTCTGTTTCCAGTTCCTAATGAACCTTGGACTAACGTTTCTATAAATTTTGCATTAGGTTTAACAAGGACAAAAATGGAAAAGATTTCATGTTTGTTATTATTGATAAGTTTTCAAAGATAACTCATTTTATTCCTTACCATAAGATGGATGATGTAACAAACATAACCAATCTTTTCTTTAAGGAAGTTATGAGTATGCATGGAGTACCAAGGAGCATTATGTAAGATAGAAATACTAAGTTTTGGAAGTTTTTGTGGGCTAAGTTAGGGACAAAGTTACTTTTATCAGCAACTTCTCATCTTCAAACTAATGGATAAACTGAGGTAATGAATAGAATTCTAAATACTTTACTAGGCTTCTTGATTCTAAAGAATTTAAAGAGTTAGAAAGAATACTTATCTTATGTTGAATTTACATATAATACAAGTGTTCATTTTACTACTAACTTTTCTCCATTTGAAATTGTTTATGACTTTAATCCACTAACCTTTTTGGATTTGTTGTCATTCTCTATTAATAAGCATTCAAGTTTTGATAGAAATAGGAAAACAAATGTGATTAAGAAATTGCATGAGCAAATGAAAAGGAATCTTGAAAAGCAAATTGAGAATATCCTAAATAAGCTAATACAAGGCAAAAAAAATTTGTCATTAAGCTGAGTGATTGAGTATGGATTATTAATTTGTTCTTTCTTTAAATGTTCATTCTTTAAAACCAAATTGCATCCAAGAAGAGATAGTCTCTTTTAAGTAGTTAAGAAGATTAATGATAATGCTTATAAATTAGCTTTACCATATAAGTATAATGTTAGTTCTTTTAATATTGAAGATCTTTCTTCTTTTGATGTAAGATTTAAAGATTCAAGGATGAATCTTTTTAAAGAAAAGAGGAGTGATGTGAATTTCCAAAGTGAGGAGAAGCTTCTATATTGGTTAGAGGGTCCTATAACAAAAGCTAAGGCGAAGAAGATTCAAGAAGGACTCCAAGGGTTGATAGAAAGGGCTTTGATATATAAAGAGCCAAAATTAGATAAGATTGGGTTATGTGTATTTCAGCTTTAGCTGATTCCATATAAGTGTTTCAATACTAAGCTTAAGATTTAGTTCTGTCTTCAACTACTCAAATACAATATTTAAGTACTAATAGATTTCTATATAGTACTTGATATGCAATATTTTATCTATATTATTTTCTCTTATTTCATACCTCTTAGTCTATTACATATGCTTGCATTGTTTTGTAATTTGGGGATAGTTTTATAATGATTTGAAATTATTTGGTTAATATTAGATTTTTACAGTATTTTAAGTTCTTAACTATATCTTGAGCTCTAAATATTAGATTAGGGTAATCTCTATATCATTGGAAAGCCTAAGGAAATCTTTACAACTTTTATAATTTAGTCAGAGCCTAATTTGGACTTTTAGAAGGTTTTATTTATCCAAAAAGTTGAAGTCCTAGGTTTTTGGACTATATATAGAGCTTTAAAGTCCTAATTAATGTAAAACCAATGCCCAAAACTTCCTAAGATTTAGCTTTACAACTTTTATGTTCATGGTTTACCAAAATTACATAGTTTTAGTGGTCTTATATTAGATGGAAGCAAACTTATGAAATTTCAGTACTATAATTTTTGGAGTACATTGTTTTGCAAAATAGGTTTAGGGTTTCAAAAATTAACAAGGCTTTATTCTTTGTAACCCTAAGATGTGTAGGATTCAAGTCCATTATATTTTAGGGTTATCGAGTCAGATATAGGGAGCAAGAACATGGCACACACCTAAAGAACATACTACACAATTCAATAAAGAAAGCTTCTTTCTTTTCTTTAAGCTTTTTGTTCCTCAACTATGGAAGGCTAAACTTTTAATTGATTCAAGGATTTTCAGGTTTATCTCTATTGGATTATTAGATATTAATTTTTAATGTTGACTTCTTCTAATTAATTTTTCTCTTTCTCTCATTCTTTGTGCTAATTACTTTAAATTACATATATTGAATGTTAATTTGGTATAATTGATATTCAACCTTGTGATTTTTTATCTTTATTTATTTTTATGTTAAACTATGGTTAATAATGGTTTGTTATGGGGGAACAAAAGTTAAGAGATTGGATCAGAGATTTTTGGTTTAATCCCTTAATTCAATTAAATTCTATTTTCTAATTAATTTTAATTTAGCTCTATATGAATTATAGTGGTTGCTTAATTCTACTAATCTTAATTGATTAAATCATTGATGGTCATCTAGCATAGGATTTATGAATTATTGTAGGATTATGAATAATTCAAGGTTAAAAAATCAATTGGAATGATCAAATATTTTATGATAAATGATTAATCCATATTAAGAACTTTCAAATCCTTGGATTAACTACTTTGTTATACTGAATTTCTTACTATTTTACTTCTATGTTTTTATTTTATTTATGCATTTATTTTAGTTCTAAATTGAAACCTTTTCCAATTTGGTCCTGTGTTCTATTCTACATTTTGCATATTGTCTAAATCTATTTGCATTTTGTGTGCATTATATCTACATTTTCTATTTTAATTCTATTTGCATCCATTCTTTTTGTTTTTAATGAATAAAAAGTTTAAACAATTGTATAATCATTGTTATAAATTATTTGGAAAGGATATGTCAAGGAATTACTAAGGTATGACTTAGTTTGTCTCCCTATCTTGCATTACTTTTAACAAACTAGTAATAATCAATTTTTAAGTGTTATGATGCACATATTTAAAATTTTGGTGTTATTGTTGAGGATCTACTTGAATTCATCTTTTCCCATCTTTTACTAATTATGATTTGTATTATTGTTCAAGCATTGTAGTTAAATCTTGTATCTATTAGTGTTTTGCTTGCATCTTAAGATATCTTTTACTTTTCTGCATTATATAATTATTGCATATTCCTCCAATGCAATTCATCATCTTTCATCATATACTACTTCATTGTACACTCTATCAAAGGTTTTTGGCCCAAAGAAACAAGTTGTACACAATTCTACCTTCTTACCCCTTAAATAGGTATTAAAGTGAGTAATTCTAATTGAATTGAAAACTTTTGGGGTGGTAGGATATATTTTTCTTATCAAGAGTCACAGTTGTCTTACAACTTGTGAGGTGCCTCTATTTTTGGCTAAATTACATCATTTTGACCATTTTTTAATTTTTTAAATATTTTTATTGCATTTTTAAGTTTTATATGGTCATAGTTTTTATTCTATAATGGTCCCATAATTTTTAAAAATGTCTAAATAGGTTAATTAAATGTGTTTTAAGTGATTTTTCATTTTGCACTAGTTATATGATGTTTTTATGGCTCTGCTTAATGTAGTGTAGTGTAATGTAGTGTAGTGCATGATTAGGAAACTATAATACCTCAAATAAAACAAGAAAGTTCAAAAAGGAGTTTTAATCAAGAACTTCCCTGATAGAAACTTAGCAAGATAATTGATAAAGTTTAGGTAAATTGTAAAGACAATTTAGAGGTACATCTAACTAGAATTTTTGTAGAAATAATATTAAATACTAGTATGGGTTAAAACATAATTAAAAATCTAATAATAAGTTTAGAAAAATTATATAAAGGCTTAGCCCAAATCTAAAATAAATCACCTTGATTTATTTAGGTTAATTTGGCTCAACCTTTTTAGGCCCAAATTTGATTTTAAAAATTGAAAAAAAAAACGGAAAAGAAGCTCAAATAAAGCTCAGGCTTATGAAGGAAGTCAATGACAATTAGGTGAATAAGTAAAAAATTAAAGGCAATTGTTAGTACTTTTTTCTAGACATTATATTTAGCCATATTTAAGTGGTTTTGAGGCAGTTATCTTCCAAACCCTAAATAGCTATGCCTCATGTGCCAAATTATCATAAAATTTTTACAAAAAAGATAATAAAAAAGGTGGCTTATGATGGAAGCTTTATAATAAAGTTGTATAAAGCTTTTAGGGTTATTTTATCATAAATTTTCCACTCTTTCTCAACCTTAAAATCATGTACTCCTAAGGTTTCCTTAGTAGAGTTTTTAATCTTTTATCAATTCCTAAAAGACTCTTCAAGTGGTTCTATCTACTTCTTAAATGTATTTTAGGTTTTCCTTTATCTCTTTCAAGCTTTTATGGAAATATTCTTTTCAAATTTTTTAAAACTTGATTTATTTTAGTGAAATTGCTCTTTTACTATTGTAAAAGGTCTTTGAAATGTTAGAGAACCTTATTCCTTTGAGTTTCTCATGAAAGATGAAAAATATGATGATATATGATATTATAAGTGTTAAGTTGATTTATGGTGCTATATGGTTTGGTTTTGGTATTATAAAAATGTTAATATGATGATATGATATTGGTATTTTGGTGTGAAGTTTTGTAGGAGAAGATTCATAAAGTTTTCCCTTAAGTGATAATAATAGGATTATGTTGAGTTTGAAAACAAAATTGTTAAGGGAGAATAATAGTATGTTTTTTGTTACTCTTTGGAATCAAGGGTTAAGAATTGCTAAAATTTCAATTTTTGATATATTAATGTTACAAATAGTATTAGGATAGGTGTAAAAAGCATTAGAAATTTTTGGAAAATTTTAGAGTTATGAAATTTGAATTTATATGGACTTTGGTTACAAAAGCTCAAAATAGAAGTCTAGATTCTATGTTCTAAAGTTTGGTGCTATTTGTGCAACAATTTAATTGAAAAAAATTAAAGTAATTAATTTTCTTCAATTATTAATATGTGGGTAAGCTTACATAAAAATTTGATGACAATTGGGATTGATTTGAATGGTAAGAAGACTTATTTTCCATAACTCTAAAATTGCCTAGATTTTACAACTCTATGTTTTTGGTTCTGTATTGATGGTACTAGCATGATGTTTTTTTGAAATAATTGAAAATTTTCATCCTTTGACATGTTAGGATGTTGTGTGAAAATTTAGTGATAATTGGAAATGGTTTTAATGTTGAAAAGGGGCTCTTATTGCAACTGCTTATATGTCATTTTATTTTTAATTTCATGATTTTAATACTATGTGAATAGTATTTAAGAATGAGAAAATTGTAAGAAAATTGTTATTTGATGTATAGTAATATGTTAGAAGTATTAGATAAAATTTTGTAAAAATTTAAATTGATTTTGGAGCTCAAAAGGTTCTAAACCATAGGAGTAATCATATTACCTATCAAGTTAAATGATTAATTATTTTTGTTGAGAAATGTTGTAAGAAATTAAAGTTTATGATATAATTGATGATGTTTGAGATAAAAAAGTTGTATGTTAACCTTGGATATAATGATATGTGATGATGAAATTTAAGTACATGAGAATGACAAATTTTGTTAACAAAACCCTTATGTTATAGTTGGTATTTTGACCATACTCAATGAAATGAATAATTAATGCTACAACTGGCATCTTATTATTACTCATCTTGAATCTAACTTATAGGGGTAGATATGCTTCCTTCATAAAAAAAGAGATGCATAGTAGGGTTTGAAGGAATAAGATTGGTAGCCTTGTGTCTAGGGCGGTAAGGGATAAAATTGGATTGAAAATATAAGAAGAAACCTGTATACAAACTATTATCATTCTTTTTAGCAAACTTTGCAAATATAATACATAAGAGCTTTAATCAACTATTATTATATAATCTATTATGATAATCTATTATGGTGAAAACTCTTTAGAAAAAGGAAAAGAGTAGCCATTCACTGAGTATTTTAATACTCACATTCATTCTATTCGATTTCATTTATAGATACAGAACATCGATTCCACAAAGATGACTAACACCTATACTAGAAATTTCTTCTCACCTTAGGGAACCTTCCAGATAATATGTATTTTATTATAGACTACAAGTGTCTTCGACAGGTCCTTGAGTAGACTATACCATAAAATTCAAGAAAATAAATTTTGAGTCTAATCTTTTTGTAGTTAATCCTTTTTAACAAACCTATTCACTGGAAGGTAAATCTAGTAGTTCTGGTTTGGTCAATATGCCAACTTCTTCTTCCTCATGTATGGAATTAGACTCTAAGAAAAATAGTAAATGGAAATAGGATGGTTCTAATTAAAGGTTCTTTTTTGATAGTATTTGTGTGTAGATTTATATTTTTTAAAAATTATGTACTTTTGTATAAATATCTTAGTATATGTAAATTATATTTTAAATTTCCTTAAACACATGCAATTAGTATTATTTTCTATAACTATTTATTTATATTCTTAGTAGAGATAAGAAAATAAATAAATTAGAAATATCTTAAAGGATTGTAAGAACAATTTATTAGTATATTAATACTAGTCAAGTGTTTTTATGCTAGTCATAGTACTCGAGAATCAAGTCCTGAAAGAACTATTGATGATTTATTAGAATTTGATTATAAAATAGATAGGACTTTTCATTTTCTTTGTAAGAGTAGAAATAAAAGTAGTTATTACATCCCTACCCCCCATTTTGATTCTTTAGATAATTGTAATAATATAGCAAATAATAGGACTCTAAAGGAATTAGTTGCCTCTAATGTTACTTACTAACCTTTAGGCATATAATATCTTGAACTTAATGTTGATTTTGAGTTTAAATCTAATCTAATACATTTGCTTCCTAGATTTCATGGTTTTGCAAGTGAGGATCCTCATAAGCACATGAAAGAGTTTTATGTGGTATGCTTAACCATGAAGCTTCATGCCATTTTGGAAGACCACATCAAACTAAGAGTATTCCCTTTCTCACTTGATGATGTAGCCAAGTATTGGTTGTACTATTATAACCAGGTTATATCACTTACTATAATGATATAGAGTAGTTATTCCTAGAGAAGTTTTGCTTACTTCAAGAGCTATTGTAATCAGAAAAGAAATTTAGGGTAAAAGACAAATGAATGGCGAGACATTGTATAAATATTGGAAGAGATTTAAGAAGTTATATGCAAGCTATTCACACTACCAAATTAGTAAGCAACTCTTCATCCAATATTTCTATGAAGACCTTCTTCCTATTGATAGGAGTAAGATTGATGCTACAAGTGATGAAGCAAACTCTTAACAATTTGGCACCAAGATGATTATTAACATTAGAAGCATGAATAAGATGAACTTTTTCTATGCAATTAATAAAGAATGGAGCATAGAATAGATTAATTGACCTTTCTAGTAAGGCAAATGGTAATGGGACAACAATAGCAAATGCATGCCTAACTTATCCTACAATTCATGTTTAATATTACAAAATGATAATGGTTAATATTAAGCCTATCAGTAGTAGTATTCCCTAGAAAACTACAATTCTAGCAACAAAACCAACATCAATGATAGTAGTAGCAGCCTAAATATGATCCTTACTCTAACTTTTACAATCCTGATAAGAGAAATAACCCCAATTTCAAATATAGTAATGCACCAGTCTAGCAATCAATTAGACCAGCACAATACCAGCCAAACAGACCTCTATCCCAATAGCCTTAATCTTCCAAGCTAATCTAGTAGCAAAATTTCTAGAACCAATAAATAGATTTATTCTTATCTTCTTAGCCATCTTTTAAGGATTTAGTTAAACAAATGGTTACCAATAGCTTCTTCCTTAAATCCCAAGGTTATGATAGATTGCCTTCCTTAATAATTCCTAACACAAAAGGCAATGTTTTTGCTATTGATGTGAAAAATGTTTACTATATTATTTCCTTCTATTTTATACCTTTTAGTGTGTTACACATGTTTAATTTCATAGAATTGGAAAGTTTTATTTAGCTAAGAAGTTGAAGCCCTATTTCTATCCTAGTTAAGCCTGCTTTGGTTTTTAGGCCTTACTTAAAGCTTTAGAGGTATAATTTATGTGAAACTAGTTTGTAAAGCTTTCTAAGATCTAGCTATATATTTTTTACATTCATAGCTTTACTAAAACTACATAGTTTTAGTAGTCTTACATTGGATGGAAGTTAGACCTACGAGAATTCATTGCTATAACCTTTATAGTTTATTACTTTGTAAAAATAGGTTCTAGACTTCTAAAAATTAGCAAGGCCCAATTCTTGTAACCTAAGAAGCATAGGAACCAAGTCCAATAGGGTTTTTGGGTTATCAAGTCAAATCGAAAGTAAGAAAATATTAGACTTTAGACTACACACAATTCAACGAATAACTTTTCTTCTGCTTCTAAGTTCTTTAGCCATAGAAAGCTAAATATTTGGTTGATTCATAGATTTTGAAGCTCTTTTTCATCGAGATTATGAGATCCTAATTTGTCATGTTGGCTTCTTCTAATTGATTTTCCTCTTTTTCTAATTATTTGTGCTAATTGCTTTGAATTTGTATATGTTGAATGTTGATTTAGTATAATTAGTGTTCAACCATGTGATTTTTTATCCTTATCGATTTTTATGATAAATTATGATTGGTTAATCACAATTTTACACATAAGGGTAGATGATTGATAGATTAATTTAGAGGTTTCTAATTTAATTACTCAATTCAACTAAATTCCATTTATAAATTAATTTCAAGCTAACTTCTTTATAGATTATAATGGTTGCCTAATTTAGCTAATCTTAATTAATTAAATCTTAGATGGTCATCTAGCATATGATTCATGAATTATTATAGAAGTTCCAAGTAATTCAAGGTTGAGAAATTAATTAAAATAGTCAATTCTTTTATGATCTATGATTAATCCACACTAAGAGCTATTAAATCATTGGACTAACTGCTTCATCATATTGATTTTCTTTCTTACTATTTTACTTCTATGTTTTTATTTTGTTTAACACATTTATTTCAAGTTTCAAATTAAACCCTCTTAATTTTGGTTCTATGTTCATCCTGCATTCTATCTTCTACTATTTACATATTATCGAAATTTTGCATGCATTCTGTTTTACTATTATTTTACTTTTTCTTGCATTAGTTTCTTCTATTTTTAGCACATATATAACTTAAACGATTGTGTAGTCATTATTAGTCAGTCAATTAAGAAAAGATAATTCAAAGGATCACTAAGGTATGGCATGGTTTATCTCATTGTATTGTATTATTTTTAGTAAATTAGTAATAATCTAATTTTGGTGTATTGCAACATGCATGTCAACTATTACACTAAAAATGGCAAGTAAGTTCATGTGCCACCATCCTTAACCAGTAATTAGCAAAGTAAGCAAAAACAACCACTAGATATTGAAAATCTTGTAGAAAGTTCACTTCAAATAAGCCAAAAAATATAGAAATCAAAATTAGTATAAAAACTAGTAGATTATACAAGACCACTTCCCTTCCCGAATAAAATTACATAATCTACAAAATAGAAGAAATTATAGAGATAAAGAAATTTTGAAAACATTTAGGAAAATGGAAGCTAATAATTTAATGTTAGATGTCATCAAGTAGATTCCTAAGTATGCTAAATTCCTTAAGGAGTTATATACTTGCAAAAAAAAAGCTATATGGCAATGAAAAAGTGAGCTTGGGGTAGAATGTATTAGCCATTTTTCAACCAAACTTACCCTAAATTGGAAAAATCTAAGGACATTTAACATATCTTTCATTATAGGCAAAAACAGATTTGAGCATGCCTTGATTAACTTAAGAGCTTCTATTAATGTCATACAAATGTTAATATTTTCTTCATTATAGCTTAGCCCTTTTAAAGTAAATAGGAGTTATCATTTAATTAGCCTATAGAAGTACTTCGCATTCTTTTGGTGTTATTAAAAATGTTATAGTTTAAGTCAAGGAATTAATATTCCTAATAGATTTTTACATTTTGTCCATGGAGGATGAGTCTTCAAAAAACTATGCACTTTTGATTCTAGGGAGACCATTCCTCAAAATAGCCAAAACAAAGATAAATGTAGATATTGACATTCTTTTAATGGAACTTAGAGATACAATTATGAGTTTTAAGATTTTTAAAGTTGTGAAATATCCTATGGAAGAGCATTCTATATTTCAATTAGAT